>JALLLS010000022.1:0-417500 GCA_025094145.1 Spinellus fusiger | reverse complement strand
TCTTGAGAGGATTCTATAATATGAAGACTGGGCATGACAGCAGAACAAGAAGAGGCAGAGGTGTATGATGAGAGAGCCAACAGATGAATATTAAGAGAGATTTCTAATATAGATATAAAAATATAAATATAGATATAAATATAAATATATATAAAAACAAGGAAAAATGGACATTAAAAAGAGAAAAATAAAAATAAAAGAAAAAGAAGAGTAGAGATGACTCCGACATTTTTTTTATTTTCGTTTATAATTTGTATGCAAAAAAGTGTTAAGCTTGGCGTACGTCTATTTCTTCTCCTCTTTCCCTCTTCTTCTTTCCTTCTTTCCTTCTTTCCTTCCTTCTTTCCTTCTTTCCCCCTTCATCGGCATTTGAATGACCTTCAGAATAGATAGCAGCTCAAGCCAAACCCTGCTAGGAGAAGAGGCCGTTGATTTCACAGAATTGGATGACAAACCCATTGAACATGAAGCAGACGAACGTATCTATCGCATCGACACAGTAGCTCGTCCTACCTGGAAATCACTCGTACCACGCCTCTTATTCTTCATCACCATTGCCCTGTTCTCTCTCTTATTCACAGTGACACTGGCTCACCAGGTACTAGGAATTACTCTGCCTAGAACATTAAAGGATGCCCAATCCACAGCAACCCAACTAGAAGAGCTCTCCTCCTCCTCTCTCCAGGGCTCTATTTCAGTAGCCTGTGTGTTCTCAGTAGTGTATCTATGGCAACAAGCCTTTTCTGTGCCTGGGTCTGTGCTGCTGAACCTACTGGCCAGCTATGTACATGGCATTATCATTGGCACTCTCTGGACAAGCGTACTGACTGCTGTGGGGGCCACTCTTGCGTATTACCTTGCCCTGCTGGTGGGAAAGCCGTTTATGCAGATTGGCTGGGTGTCCAGGCGTGCACAAGGCATGATCCAACAAGTGAGAAATAGCAAATCGAATACTGAGATCTTTTGGTGGCTCTTATTTATACGTCTCTTTCCCTTTACACCTTACTGGTAAGCCTCCTTCCGTTTTATCTGTCTCTCTGTCTCTCTGTCTGTGTTCAGTGAGCGGGCAGAGCAAAAAGAAAGAAGAAACCAGCAACCAACAACAGATAAGACTCATGCCATTTACTTTTATAGGTTCATCAATATGATTTCCTCTCTTCTAGGAATCTCAGTGGTGCCCTTCTTTTATTCAACACTTTTAGGTTCAATGCCTTACAACTTTGTATGTGCAGAAGCAGGTGATGTGTTGGGTGACCTCACCTCCACATCCGACATTTTTTCTCTGTCACTGGTATTGAAACTGCTGGCTGTGTCGTGTCTGTCGCTAGTGCCTGTAATTTGGGGGAAATCCATTCAGCGCAAAATGCGTCAATGCATGGGAATTGCCGTGGTAGAGGATGAAGAGGGCGCCAGAAAGGCAGAGAGTGTTGAATTGGTCAATGCTAGTTATACTCATCTGCCTCTTCATGATTAGCCTTTGTCTCCTAGTGTCTCCTAGTGTTTTCTATTGTTTCCTGTTCTTCTCTATTTCTTGTGTCTATTTCTTGTGTCTATTTCCTGTGTCTATTATTAGTATTACTCCATGTTTATATATTACGTCTGTGTTTGAAGATAAGTAGAGAAATAAAGAGAGAAATGCATGCGGTCTATAAGTGCTGGTGTTATGCATTGATAGTAGTATGAACAAATGTCCTGTATTTCTATCGTCCATCTTCAGCACAAGACATGAGACATAAGATATGGGTTGTTAGGCATCAAGGGAAAATAGATACATTTATAGATTAAAAAGGAGGCCCATGAGCCATCATCAGCCAATCAATTAAGCCATATTCTATTTGTTCAGTTTATCCGTGGCATCAGGCAACCTACCTTTATCTCTATTTTTATTTGGAAATATTTAGCACATGCTTATGGGTGTTTATCCTGCCCATGCCTGGTCATGTCCTTGGTCATTGAGGAAATAGATAACTTCAATGTGGATATGCTTGGCTCGTGAGAATAGTATCCAAAATCTCACTTTAACAGACCTCTATGAATTTAAACATAGAAATAAAGGAGACTTCTCTTCATTGCAGAAAGTAACATCAACAATCACAGTCAACATGAACAATCATGTCTCATTGGTACACTATGTTCATTGGTCATTCAGTATTTCGTCTTGCAAAAAAATATAAAAAAAAGTGTATCTTGCTATGTTATAATTTGCATTGGATACCATTCACTACTTGGAAGAAAAATAACAATGGGGATAGATAGAAAGCTAGTCTTTTTTTTCTTTTTTTCTTTAATTTTCTATCTTATTATAACAGTACCTTCTACACTGTTTGTGCTATCTATCATGAGCCTCTTTTTTATTAAAAAAAAGATAAAAAAAAAGAAGAAACTTGAAATATATAGAAAAGAGACTGGCATTGAGATTTGCTCATGACCAATACTAGGTACCGAGAAGAACAGGAAGGTCTACTGCACCAAGGAAAAGTCAGAGTCCATAGTGTAGACTAGAGTGGGGTAAAATATCAAAAGACAATAAACAACCTCATTGCCACTATGAAAAGGTGATGCCAGGCTGTCATTCATGCCAAAGACTAACAGTGGTTGCTAAGTAACCTGGTAATAAAAACCACTATTATGTATCTTATACACTACTTTATGCATCTATTGAAGGCTCTATGCTTATATCTAATGAGTTCATAAAGTGATAAACCTATTTAGAAAAGAAAATATGTATAGAAAAGAAAAGAGAATCTGCATTTTGAAAAGAGAGATTACTTTCTGGTCACTTTATATAGAACAAGACAAAGTTGAAGGCTACCATTTTACTAGAGATGGTAATCTCCGAGAAATTGTTGAATGGCCTCATTGCTAGCATACAGTGGACACAGTACAGCGTGATGGATAATAAAGATGATCCTACTAAATACTAGCCACTTTACACTAAAAGTGCATATACTATTATGAAAAACCAGAAAACAAAAAGTATGTGTTTGGTAATATGAAATGTAGATGAAGGAGACAGGTTATGAGATCTTTAAATTGATGAATAGAGTAGTTCCAAGATTTTATTTCTATCTATCTATCTATCCATTCATTATTTTCTGGAGATACAGACTCATTCCATTCTATTCCATATTCCAACAGTCTATATACTATTCTCTACTATGACTACTACTCTATGAATTCTATAGTTATGGGCCTCAAACATTCCATGAATAAAGAGAAGTGTATTTTATAACTAAATGAATATTCTTATTGCAAAATGTTCAGTAACTACTATCATTAAAAGTCTAATTCAAATGAACATAAAAAAAACAAGTATAATCTCACTTCTCTGTCTACTTTTCTCTGATTCAAAAGTAGCCAAGTGCTTATACAAAAGTAGTAGTAGTAGTAGTAATAATAATAGATGATAAGCAAGAAAAACTAAGTGTTTGTATTCATTCATTATAAAGAAACATTTTGAATATAAAATGATGTAATTACTAATGGGATGTTACATTCACAGTAGCAAATGCACCAAAATTATGATCAGAAAAACTGAAGCTCATAAATACAAGCCTAGCATATTTCCAATTAATGTTTTCAGGAACGGTAATTTCCATAAACCCTTTGCTGAGAGGAATATCTCTTTTAAATCGATCTACAAAAGTATAACATTATAAGCATTTATTATACACACTCTTCAATGTACTTACATGCTAAACCTGAATACCTATTTCTACGATCTATAAATGATCTAGGATAAAGGCCTTGTTCAGACTCAGCAAGAGTCAGAAAACCACTAAATAGAGATATGAATAAGAGCTGACTATGACATTTTAAATAATTACAGAGCTTGAGAGAGCTTCCTTCTAGAAAGGTTTGTTTTCCTAGATAACCATACATATGTTAATTCAATATAAACCAAGTGTGTTTTGAGATTATACCATCTAACAGTGTAATTCTTTCCACCTATCCAATTGGTTATACCTTTGGGCTCTAAACTGAATTGTTTGTTAGTACAATCCAGTAGAAAGACATACAGGTGAAAACTAATGATAGTAAATGTCTTGCAATGTGATTTCTCTACCCTTATAGGCAGAGATAAGAGAGATCAATGCAAAGATAATAATCAGAACAGATTTCAACATAGCAGCAAGATAGTAGAAGTTAAAGAATAGTATGATGAACAAGAAGCAGATCTTTAGACTGCCTTTTTATACTAATCTCTTCATGTTTTAGGATGTTTGTGTCTATTAGCTATACTATTCTGTCTTTTTAGATACTAATGATGAAGTGCCTATTCATACCATTGAATGGCTTTTTTAATATTCTTTATAATAATCATCTTAATATGCACATATATGCACTGTTTAACTTTACTGCTTATAGACTACAACTGTATTCTGTGTCTTGATTATTGCTTGTTTTTCTTTATTCTTGTTATTGTAAAGATATCATTCTAGCATATATGCACAAATAGTTTAATAAAATTGCTAGTGTAATACAGATATTCATAATTGGAACTTCTTATTTGCAAGCCTTATTTACAATACAATGTATATTTGCACTTTTTATTCTTTTATTCCTCTTTCCTTTTTGTGAGGCTCTATCTCTATTGGCACATTTATAGACTACAAAGATGCTGTGTATGCGTTTTGTCTTTTTCTGGAGCTATTATTCTACACTATCCACTCAAAAACAACAGTGTGATTTTATGTAAAAGTAGAGAATGATCAATCCACTATGGCATAAACACAGTTAATAGTAACACCAACCAGCATGGTACAACATCTTTATCAGGTGGGTTCGATCACAACTAAGAGGTAGACCAGTCGTCATGTGTTTATGTATTATGAAGTTATACAGTGTGATACATGTCTTCAGTGAATAGACATAGACATATCACTATCATTACTTATTGCACTATCTTATTTTAGATTTTTCTAAACTACAGCCATTCACACCCTTAATAATCATACAAATGAACCATTGTAGCACTCACCCCCAGACACGGTCTATTACTGTCCAAGAGCCATTAATAAACATCAGGTCTATTTCTGATATTACATGAATATTGAACATAGATCTTAACTCAGCTTAGGATCATCAAGGTTAAATAAAGAGATAGCTGTCACTCATTGAAAGCTGGAGACTAGCATTTTACTGGAGAAGGCAATCTGTAAATAATATATGAATGGCCTCATGCTCAGTATGCATTGGAGATGCCAGGCAATGATAGATGTCAATGACTAATAGTGGTTGTTAGATGAAATCGAAATAGAACTATTGTTTTGAAGTATCAACACCTTTTTATTTATTTATTTGTTTGTTTGTTTATTGACTATTTGTATCTCTATTTAATGAATTCATAAATTGATAACACTATCAAGATGAAGTATATATAAGAAATATGTGTTTAGATGGCTCGTACTTCTTTCTTTTTCTCTTTCACTTTAGAGGAACATCCATGTAAGGATTTTCTTTTGTATGGAAATTGGTGACCTTTATTGACACATACACACAATCTATTAAAAGAAGGGTGGAAGGCAAAAAGAAAAAACAAAATGAGACCTCAAAAGAGGCACAGAATAGAAAAGGAAAAAATAAAGATCAAATTTAAATAAAAATTGGCCCGGATCAGCGTCTAGTTCTTGTTCTGCTGCCAGAAGATTCACCAAAGAGTTTTTTGTTTTGTTTTGTTTTTCATTCTATTCATCACTCAAAACTTTGTGAATGTGCAGTGGACCCAGTCACAGTATCCGTCTTTAGCATCAGAACATGACTAATAAAACTGTATCACTGTTTGCAATGTCATTTCACTATATAAATACATTCAATGCCAAGAAGACTGTTTCTTGGAGGTGTATCCATACACTACCAGAGCAATAAAGTTAATTCAATCCAGTAAGAAGAGATATTGTCCTGTCCTATTTTTCATCTCTATTCTCCATGGATTGATTTACTCATTATTCATACTATTGCACGTGTTGATGGCTTATAGATTAATTCTTCTCCCTGTTCAATACAAGACCCTTTGGGAGTTCTGGTGTGTGTATGATGTATCTTCTACATCCTATGCAAACTATAAATTAATATCTTCTTGATATAGAAATACTGCTTTTGACTTATTGACACATAAAGCAGTTGGCTTCCACTGCCAAGGTGTCACAAAGACTCCATGTGTGTTTCTTCATGTGGGTCCATACTCATATCAAGTATTTCATAGGCTAATCTTTATCATTCTAATTTGTCTTGACTTCCTTATTGAAAAATGTGTATTATTTATTTCTTGATAATGATTCATTGTTAATAGTTCATAGGAAGATATTTAACATCTTATTAAATAGAGACAACATAATATAGGATGTGATGAATAGAAAGGAGAAAACCAACAGATAAAGGACATGATAAACAGTAATGGGGTAGATATCTTTTGAGTATCCTTCTTTCTTTCTTTCATTTAAATATTCTCATAATGTATAGTGAATGATAATGAAAGAGAGTAGAAGATGCGAATGCACTCATTTACATTGAGCAATAAAGGCATAGCCTCAAACGTATATGTGTTTATCAATCTGTAGCTATAGAAAGATATTTAGTAAATGTTAATTATTTGTGTATTTCTCTAACATTTCTTAAGTATTTCTCAGGTATTTCTCGAGCCTATCTCTCTTTCTATTTCCATCTACGTATGTATTTATGTAGGTATGGATATATGCATCTATGATATATGGCCCTATAGACTATTATATCATTGAATGGATAGAAATCCAGCTACACAAAAAGGCACAGACGCTCATAGTAGGCAAAATAACTTAGCGATCAGGGAGATGCCATTTCTCCTTTATAGAAATATCAATGACATTCACGCCTTCAATGATTCAATAAGAACAAAGTCTAAAACGCCTTTTTTTTTTCTTCTTTCCTCAATCGCATGAGGCCCATATTGGATATAAATACGCTCTCCCGACAAAATTCACCTTCATTTCGTACCCTTTTTTATATGCTTAAAAGAAAATTAAATGAAACTCATGAAAAAAACCACACCAGAATCATCACTCGAGAAGAACTGTCCTCCTGTCAGCCGATATGAAGTATTTGATTTACCAGCTTGGTTCTATTTGATATGTCTTTCGTTTCTTCTGGGCATCTTCTTAATCACCGCTGTGGCTCTTTTACTCAACAAATCAAAAGAAGAAGCCAATGCCTATGAAGACACTATTGTCGTGGTGGCTGTGAATGGACAAGTGCAGGCCACAACTTTTCTGACCCATTCTTTGGTGCCAAGCAGCACAGTAAAGGCACTCTCTACATTCTACACCAGGCCTTATTCTACACCTACAGCAAGCTCTTCTTTTCGGACGTAAAGATATCCTCATGGGCCAGATCCAATAGTAGTCATTCTTGTCACCCTAGTCATCACAAGTAGCCATGGTCTACTCCACTACCCTTTATAGAAAAAGAAGAAGAAGAAAAAAAAAGGTTTAATGAAGAGGAAATAATCTTCTTCATCTGTAGTTTATTTTATTTTTTATTTTAGTTAATTCTTATTAATAAAAATAGGTTATTGTTTTATAGGCATATCAGAGGAATTGGATGTCCACTCTTTTATACTTACAGAATGAGTGTGCATACCATGACGGGGGATGGATCCATTCTCCCTCCTTAAACCACCAAAGAATATGAATGAAATCATATCCTTAGAATGAACATTGGGGTTTCTCTTAGGAACCTTCATCAACCCTCTTCTCTCCCCTCGTTTCTATTGCTCTACCATGTTGACTGAGTTATATAAAGCGCGGCGTGTCGATCTTTTGGGAGAGAAGGATGTCCATGGCTCCATTCAACCATAGACTGGATAGAAATAATAAAAAAGTGGATTCATGTCACTGAAAATGTGAGAAAATAGACAAGGCCCTCTCATTAGAATGTACATTGATGAGAATACCTTGGTGTCGGTGGTCAAAAAGGCCAATGCATGAGACAGTAGGACTGCAATACATCCATAGACTGTATAGAAATAATAGAGATCTTCTATGGACAGGCTTATAGGAATTCTATATTGATTATTCCTCTGCAAAACTATGATGTATAGCTATTATCTATAGGAAATGATAATAAAAATGATAATAGGAATAATTTATTGAGAAATTATATACTTTTTCTTACCACATTTGTACACCAACGCATAGAGGAGAGCTGGATACACCTCTTTTAGGACTGCTCTTTAGTAGAGATAGATAAGTGACAGTCACATTGGCGCATAACAGTGCCCTTTGAACACTATTTTCCAAGTGCACTTTTGCAGTATGGAAACCACAGTGCTTGTTCTTGTTGGTTTACCGGGTTCGGGGAAAAGTACATTCGCAGAAGCACTGGTGAATAAAAGACCGGTAAGCATATGTCCCTATAGCATCCTTATAGTGTCCTTGTAAAACATATTGTGTTCTCATGCTCAACTCTTTTATTATTTTTATTATTTTTATTATTGTTATTATCTTTATTATCTTTATTATCTTTATTATCTTTATTATCTTTATTATCTTTATTATATATATAAAGAACTGGCGACGTGTGAACCAGGATGAAATGAAAACTCGTAAACAATGTGAAAAGTTCACAAGAGAATTCCTCAAAAAGCAATACAGTGTTGTGGTGGACCGATGTAATTTTGATGCAAGTCAAAGAGCGACTTGGATTGCTATTGCCGAAAAGTTTGGTGTGAATGTGGATTGTATTGTCTTTACCACTACTTCCAATGTAAAAAGAAAAAAAAAGATAAAGATAGAAAAAGAAAAGAAAAGAAAATAAGCCCTATTTCTCCATCATTAGACATTCTGGAGAAGGGGAGTGTGATGTTTGAATAACATTGAGAATAGGAATGTATCCAGCGGGTGCTTCATCGAGTGAACCATCCAACAGGAGTCCAGGGAAAACAAGGCGTGTTTGTTTACCAACGCTTACAGGCAGATTACTCTCCTCCTACGCAAGAGAATCCCGAGGGATTTCGCCACTTGGTGTATGTGTCTCCTAGTCTACAGCCACAGTACACTGGAGAATGTGTGGATGAGATAATGAACCTGCTTGAGACTACTCGTCTTTCTGTTGCACCGAGAATATGATGTGGGTAGATTGAATAAGCAGATCTATATCTCTCTCTCCTTCTTTCTTTGGTTGTTGGTCTAAGATCCATAGGAAAGGATCTATAACCAACACAGACACTAGAATCCTTGTTATTTATACACATTTATATAAACACACTGTTTTCTAGAGACATGGAAGATATATAAATGTGAAATTCAAGGACGTGTGTGTGTTTATCTTTATCTTTATTATTACTGTTATTTCTTGTCTTGTTTATTTCTTGTCTTGTTTTATAGAGTGAAATTCCACAGTTAAAAT
This sequence comes from Spinellus fusiger, assembly GCA_025094145.1. NCBI lineage: Eukaryota > Fungi > Mucoromycota > Mucoromycetes > Mucorales > Phycomycetaceae > Spinellus > Spinellus fusiger. Next base: position 408,119 of record JALLLS010000022.1, on the reverse strand, counting down.
AAACAATAAGAAAAAGAAAAAGAATAAAAAGAAAAAGCTTATAACACACCAGTGTTTGATTTGGATTAGATGTATGTATAGATCGTTGAATCTTTTTGTTATCTATACCTTGCACTGCTTTTTATTTATTCTTGCCACCATCTTACTGTTTGCTAATGTCTTTGAATAATATTAGATCCTTTATGTCACTGTTGTCGTTGTCGTTGTCATCATCTTGGATTATACCCAATGCCGCTTGTTTTTCTTTAAACCCTGACCAAGGCATGTACTTTTCCATATAAGCAGGACAAGGATAGTCTTGAAAAGGAGGATAGATATTACGTAGTTCATCAAAGAGAATGTGGTGTGTTTTATGCTTGAAATTGATAGGATGCTGATAAGCACTCGTCAACAGTCTAGGCGTGTCATTCAGCTCTGGGAGGGATAATGAAGACACCATTGCAGGTGTACGGGAAACGGCATGAGCTAGTAAGGGCGGCAAGGGCGGCAAGGGCGGCAAGGGTAGCAAAGAGAGTAGGGGTGCTCTGAACACATCTGAGGATATGGCATTGAGAGGATACAGCCTTTTGTCTTGAGGGCGTTTTTGTATATCTAATGAAGGACATGTACTAAATGTAACTTGGACCTGTTCCTTTGAATAATCATCCTGGAAATAATATGGACTCTTTGATGAAATATGGCATAGAAGAAGACAATGGAAAAAGTGGGTCTCTCTCTGTTCCTTGATGTTGGGATGAAGTATTATTAGATAAGTTCATTCTGACATTCCTTTCTACCTTTTTATTTTTATTTTAAAAAAGAAAGAGTACCACTATTTATATAGGGATGATTAAAATCGATGAATGAATGAATGAATGAATGAATGACATGTACTTGTTGCCTTGGAAACAGACTAAGCCTACTTTTTTGTTTAGTCAGGATTTAGATATTTAGTCAAAGTATGGACACCAGTATACATTCCAAAATAGACAAAAGACACTCATGGAAATATATGACACATCAAATAGTAAATAGTAAATAGTAAATAGTAAATAGTAAACAGTAAATAGTAAATAGTAAATAGTAAACAGTAAATAGTAAATAGTAAATAGTAAACAGTAAATAGTAAATAGTAAATAGTAAATAGTAAACATAATAAATAGATAAATAGATAGATAAATAGATAGATAGACAATCCCGAGGAATTGGTTTATTAACGCATAACAATATACTAGAGAAAGCCAATACTTTACTCTTCACTAGCATCCTCCACATTAAAAGTGAATGGCTCAAAGGCAATACCATCACCCATATAGAATTTACCATCGAATTCAACCCTAGACAAACGCTCATCAATGATTGTAATTGCAGAATGAGACTTACCAATGAAGACGAAGAGCATGCAAAAAGGCAGAAAGGCCCTCCATACCAAGCAGAATGCCCAATGTCAACACAAACCACATGGAAAATCCAACCACTAACCCAATCACAGCAGTTGTGCCAGTGAAGTTGAACCAGAGCTTAAGAGTCATATCCCACAATACACTGGATAACTCTATTGTTTTGTTGTTGTTATTATTTATCTACCATTCCATAGAATAAGCCACTTACGAGCATGAGCAAGAGAGAGAGCCCAGAGACGAAGGTAAGAAGCAGTGTTGGAGATACAGTTGAGACAGAATTCAATGGTGTGGATGGTCTGGTGAATCATGACCTCACTGAATTCAAACTATCATAGAGCACACAAGTAAGTCAAGAGACATGGGTGATGAGTAGAATTCATAGACTTTACTTCTTCTTCCTCGTCCTCTTCCTCTTCAGCAACAGTACTGGAGTGTGTCTCTTCATTGGCTACAGTTGTGTATTGATGCTTCTCATGCTGTCTCTTAAGATAAAAGGGCTTTCCCAACCACATCCATGGTACGCACACCACAGCCACAAGAATCAAGAATCCTTGCAAAGATCCCTGGATGAATTATACAAGTACAGTGAGTTGCAAGTGCAATTTGAAAATGTGTATAAATGTATTCAACTCACTTGTCCAGGGAACAACTGATCTTCAGGATTCACAGTACCGGGTGTCAGGAACATGTAAATCAACATGTTCAACAGATTAGGAGGTGAATTACGGACATGATGACCACTTGCATCCACTTCCCACCAGTTCACACTCCACTTGTACATAATACAGAAGATCAGATAACCAAAGATGGATTCCATGAACAAGATCTGAGGAACAAACTCAAGCCAAACAAACATCTTTTTCTTATAGTGAAGATGGTTAAAGACATTCAAGCAAATAGCAAATGTCATCTAGAAACAAGTCCAATGGAGGGTGAGTTTCATGTTCTTTTTCTTCTTGTCCACTCTATAGCTTACATGCACCACACCAAGAATAATGGCTTGCTTCATCTTGTATGAGTTGGTAAACAATAAAAAGTTTTCTGATCCGTGCCATGACTAGGAAATACATTGAATGAGTTTCTTTTTCTTTCTTTCTTTCTTTCTTTCTATTGATTTACTACTACTACTACTTACAGGATCCAGTCCAAAGGGATACACATTACCATTAGGAATAGCCTCCACAGTATCTGTTGAGTTGTACTTTGTAGGCCAGTCAAATCCAGAGGGAGCAAGATTCAAAGACAAGGAAAAGACATCATTGTAGATCATGCCTGTGAAAATAGAAAAGATTCCCATCATCAACATCATGTACCGACCACTAAAGAACATTTGGAAGATTTCGCCCTTGTTCAATGCTAATTTCTTCTCATTCAGAATAAGGTACAAGGCAAACAGCACCAACAAGGCACCATGGCCCACATCACCAAACATCACAGCAAACAGAAAGGGAAAGGAGACTGTAGTAAACAGACCAGGGTTGACTTCTCCGTAACGAGCAATACCATAAGCATTGATAATGCCTTGGAAACCAGCAGTGAATTTGTTAGTGCGGTGGTAGGTAGGAGGAGTCTTTTTAGTGGGATGTTCATTCAGAACACAGTCCATGCCTGTTCCTGTGAGTCTCTATATCAACACATTGTATGTCAATGGCCCAGTGTCTTTTATATATATATATAAAGTAACAATGACAAGAGCACACACGCTCACTTACTGCAGCATCCTTCAAGGTCTTTCGAATCAGAGGAATATCATTGGTAGGACACCATCCTTCAGCAATAGAACCTTTGCCCTGAGTGTCGTGATTGAACAGATTCATAGTATGATAAATCCCCTTTTCCTTGCGCACAATGGTAGACCAAGCTGCCAGGTTCTCTGAGATCTTGGTGAGTTCAGACACACGCGTGGACTTTGTAGTAAACAGAACATTGTTCAGATCCTCAATACGAGAATTGACCTCTATATGGGCCTCTCTTCTTCTCTCTGCAGTGTCATCAATGGTGTAAAGAGTGGCGCCAAGACTCTCGGAGATCTTTCTTATCTTTTGGATGACTTGTGTACCATGGGCAAAGATGGCAAAGACACTCTTTTCGACGGCTTCATCGGAATCAGGGTCCACAATGCGCTCATCAATGTCGGCGGTCTTCATGTACAAGTTACCACGCAAAGAGCGCCACAGGACACGTTGGAAGGTTTGGAGACGAGTGCGGTCAATGACACCCGTCACACGCCCGAGATGAATGCGTTGAGTGTCTTCGGTGGTGTTGCCGTCACTCTCCAAGAGAGGTGTGGTGGCGCTAATTTCTACAGACTGGCGGCGTTCTTGACGATGGTCTTCCTGTTTAAAGAAAAAAGAAAAAGAAAAAAGAAAAAGAAAGAGTGCTGTATAAGTCATCAACAACAACAAAAGAAAAAGAATGTTTACCTCTCGAAGAAACGCATCTGTCTCACGCAAAACATGAAACAGTTCGGTGTATTGAAGGTAACGACGCTGGAGAATCTCATACGAACTATTCATTTCCAAAAGACGGCTTTCATAGTCCTTGAGTTTTTCTTCCAAGTCATCGACTTCTTGGGCTGAGCGTGCACGAGAGAACTGACCAGCAGGGAACAAATGACGGCTAGGAATATCTGCCTTTTGTATCTGCAGTTGGAAGAAGCCTAAAGAGTGCAAGTCATAAAAGTAAGTAGGTGAAGTGATGGAGACAAGTGTGTCTTGCTGTTCATCTTGTAGTAGTCTTTTCTTCTTCTTTTCTTATTATTATAAGAATACATACGACATTGACGCTCCATTTCATCCAGTCTTCTGATATTAGACACATAAGCCCGTTGGAATGCATTGACATGAGGGTTCAACTACAGTCAAAGCAAAGAGACATGGGTGCTTGTTTTCTTTCTTTCTTTCTTTTCTCTTTTCTCGGCCTATCGTAGAGTCTCTTACTTACGTCTCTGAACTGCACTTTTCCTAGTTCACCCAGTTCAGCAACACATGGCTGGGCAATCTCTGTTGGAATATAGAGTTGGATATGTGACATCTCTTCCGAGCGGAAGAGAGTAGTCGGTGCCATGACGATTAATGGAGAGAGCGATGGAAGAAAAAGAAAAAAAAGAGAGAGAGAAAGAAAGAGAAGAAAAAGAAGAAGAAGAAAAAGCACAAGGAACAAGTTGACACACAAGAGGAGAAATATCTAAGCGCCTCTCTGTATCATGTGATGTGTATGACGTCTTGGTGGAGGTGTCGTTTGTGTCTGATCCGAGAATACTTGATCTCCCCTTATTTTTTTATTCTCTTCTGCTGATAGTTGCCTGTTCACTTGCCACTGACCTACGGATAGTAACAATAGAACAGTGGAGTATGATTAAGAACCTTGGAAAACTCAAACAAGTAAGGCCACTATCCAAGTGTGTATGGAAAAGACGTCGCTGGGAACGCGTGTCTTTTTATGCTTACAAGGAAGAGCATAAGTGGGAATAAGACAATGGACAGGGATAATCATACTATAGAGTAGTGGACAGAAGAACGACTGGGAGCCGCCAAGGCTACTATGCAGACAGAAGACTTCCAGAGACTCGAAGTAGACACTGAAAAGAGACGGATCGGGTTTGAGAAGATCATGGAGGCGGCTGACACTACACAACTGCAACTGAGCAAGAAGAAGCCTTCTCCTGAAGATGCAAAGATAAAAGTATCGCCCATGGAGTCCCTAGGAACATGCTGGGTGCATTATGGGGATTTGTTCGATGTGGATGTTCCTCCAGGCAAGAGAAGTGACGAGGATCACCTCCAACGACTAGGATGACTTATAGGATGTGAAATAGGGATGGCATTGACCCAGTATGGACAGGCATTGACCCGAGTCTCTTCTATGCAGGAAGACTTTAGCAATACCATGAGAGAAGGGTACATTTCTACTCTACAGCGTGGATGCATAGAGTACAAAGAATACCAGGCATTGCGCAAGAAGATGGAATCACGCCGCCTCGACTATGATGCGAAATTAGGCCGGCTACAAAAGTCAAAGAAGGAGAAGCCAGAGTGGGAGCAGGAAATGCAGGCCTCCAAGATGAAGTATGAAGAGACCGAGTATGATCTAATCCAAAAGATGGTCTATTTGCAGGACTTTGAGGTAAATACCGTGCACACTGTGGGCTGGTTGTAGGGCTAGTTTCCATGCATGGGCTATGAGTAATGTGTGGACTGTGGTGTCTGTAGGAAGAGCATGCAGAGTCTCTTTATCAGCTATTAGAGGCACATATTGCCTTTTATACGGGGGCAGTAGAGGCTCTTGGTCATGTCAAGGCCCAGTGGCAGCCTGTTCCAGGGACAGGTGGCCGCACTGTCATGGCAAGAACCCCGAGCGCAACTTCTTTAATAAGCCAGCAGGGAGGTGAGGACTACTTTATGCAAACACCCGAGAGAACTGGTCTGGCACCACGATCACCAAGTGCAAGTCCTTCTATGAGAGGGAAGCCCCTCAGCCATCAGTCCAGTACAGAGGGAGGAATGTATGCGTCGTCACCCTCCACACCCCACCACGGCCTCACAACTCCTCCTCCTGGTGGACATCTTCATGCCATGCCACACCGTATGACCAGCCACTCTTCTCTTCGCAGCACAGAGGAGAGTTCTGTAGGACACTCTGTAGGCCATTTTGCACCTCAAATGCCGAGAAGACGATGTAATGGATGAGTGAATGGATGTGTTCTTATTCTTTGTCTATGATAGCACAGAGCACAAGTATGAAGAAACGACGTAAGGCCATGTATGATTTTGAGGGAGAGACTGTGGATGAACTCTCTTTCCGTGTGGGGGATGTGATTACAGTGCTAGAACAAGTGGATGAAGGCTGGTGGTTGGGTGAGGTGGAGAACAATGGCCCCAAGCGCCGTGGTATCTTCCCTGTCAATTACACAGAAGACATCCTCAATGCCCCTCCCATGCCTATCCGCCCCTCTCTTCCTGCCAGCACACCTCCGATCCACGAGGAACCACCTCACCAGACACAGGAACAGACAGTAGAAGCGTCTCCCTTCCAAGACACTTCTTTCTCATCGTCCCCATCTGCTTATACCCGCCCTGCCCAACCCATAAGGGTCTATAGCAGTCCCTATACCTCACCAGCAGTGTCTCGTCAACTCACAGCCTCCTCCTCCTCCTCCACAGTTACGATAACAGCTGTGTCCCATACTCATCCCTCTCCCTCTCCCTCGGCCATCATTCCCCAGGCCACCAAACCCACCCACACTGCCACACGCACTCCTCCTCCTCCTCCCACCACCACCTCCTCCTCCTCAGCACGTGCCTCCCCTGCTCTATCTCGCAGCTTCACCACTGCCACACATGTCACTAGTGTGCCCAGTGTAAGGATGCCTCCTCCTCCACCACCACCTTCTTCCCAGATACGTCCACCACAGCAACCCATGCCTCCCTCAGCCTCTGAGTCTAGCTGCCAAGAGTGTGGCTGTATTGACTTTAGTGCCAATGTATTTAAAAAGGGACAGTGCAACAACTGCTTCCACAAGCACTGAAATGAGTGCAGCCAATAAACATACCAACTTTATAAGCCCCATCCACTGCAATCCCACAGGGAAGAAAGCAACAAGGCCCTTGCCAACAGCCAAGCACCATGAGTGAGAGTGCAATGCATGTACCAACATGCTGGTGTGACTTGCTTCCTTATTTTAGACACAGGCAATGACATGGACTCCCCTCACAAGAATAGCCCAATTTAACCTGTCCTACTCTAGTAGCAGAGAGTGGAGTTAAGGAGTTCAAACGCACCAGCACAAAAATAACCATCTTTTTCTCTTCTCTTTTTCTAAAGTCACACAACAGTGGACCAGTGGACCAGTGTATTTTTCTTCTTCTTCTTCTTTTCTGATGACTCCCCTGCCTACAAAAAGCATCCTTAAGAAAGCACCCCACACTGACGCACCGCCGCCCTCGTCATGGCTCTCACGTATTCAGTCCAAGTTGTACGCCACTTCAGACGATACATATGGCGTCATGACTCTCTCCAAAGCACACCTGAGAAGAGTCACCTTCCCAGTGAACCGACTCACCACCCACCGTACCTTCCACAGCAACGACATGACGACGCATGACGTTGTTGCAGAAAAGACCACCCGAGAAGATGTTCCCGACTATTATGAACAGGCCTGCTGTATGAGAGAAGAGCCTGTGCTGGACCGGTTCCTGGATGTATTGCGGCTGAATTGGTGAGTTGTGTTAGCTGAATAGAGTAAGAGAGACCATTGGCTAAGTAGCGTCAAGGTCCAAAGCTTTACACAGTTAACGATCATTGACTTGTCCAATAAACCCATGGACCAGCAACAAGCAGGGCCTATTGCCGACACACTGGCAGTGCATCCACACCTTACACAGCTTGTTCTTTCCAATTGTGGATTGGAAGATGAGGTAAAGATAACCCTTTCTCTTTTTCTTTCTTTCTGTACGGGGCCTCTTATCTTCAATCCACTTACATATCATTGTTAGACAGTACGCCTTCTTCTCCATAGTTTGTTGCTGTGCGATTCTCTCTCTACACTGGATCTATCCAACAATCCACTAAAGTCCAATGGATTCAAGTATATTGCTATTTACATCAGCCAGGTAAGCTCTATTCTCCTTATCACCTTTTACAAGATGCTTCTTCTTCTCTTTCTTGACTCCTTACCTTTCTTCTTCTTTTCGTTGATAGTCAAGAGCCCTTCAATCCCTCTCCCTTGCCAAATGCACACCGGATCGAATGGCCATGCAGTATCTCTCACAATCTATCCAAGCAGCACCCTCACTACAGACACTGGATCTGGACGAGTGCACCCTGAAACCTCCTCTGCTGGAACTCCTCTCTCATGGTGTGCGGCTGTCTTCTTCTCTTCTCTCTCTCTCTCTACGCAACAACCGCATCACTGCCTATGGTGCCCCCTGGATTGCTGCCATGGTCGTCACAGAAGAACCCATCGATGTGTACTGGCAGTCTCCAGAGTATGCCAAGAGAGGATTACAGACCCTGGATTTGGCAGGGAACCCACTTCAACAAGGAGTGGGTGCTTTGGCCCAGGCTTTGTATAGCAACCAGTCTTTAGTGCATCTTGTCCTGAGAGAGTGTCAGATCAATGACGAAGGATGTAGTCTGTTGGCAGAGTCCTTGGTAAGAGTCTCTCCATAGAAGATGGTTAACTTACCTGTTTCTTTCTTTCCCTTGTGAGCTCTCTAATCAATGCCTACAAACTCTGGACCTGAGTGGGAATCCTCTAGGCAAAGGATCCGATGAAGGTGTAAGATGATTTCTTCTTTTTCTTCTTCTTGCTGAATGAGTGGCTGAATCATGGAGTGACCTATCCTATATATTTATATATTTATATATTTATATGAATATAGATCCAGTCCTTCAAAACTACATTAGCACGCAACCCTGCTCTGGTAGAACTGAATCTCGCCAACACCAGTCTAGGCTCCAGTGCTGCCATTGCTTTGGCAGAAGCATTACCAGAGAACAGTCGACTCACCCGCCTCGATCTGTCCAAGAATCCCTCTGTGACCATGGCAGGTGTGTTGGCCTTGTCTGTTTCTGTGCGCATGAATACGACCCTTACATTCCTTGATATCAATATACCCGTAAGTAATGTGTCCATAGAATGTCTACTCTGCTCTGCTGTGTAGGCTGATTGAATACACCCATGTTCATTTGTTTGTTTGCTTATCCCATAGCCTAAGGATATAGAACTGGCTCAGCTGCAGAATGATATTGTTGCTGTCTGTACTCACAACATGCAGCGTGCATTTGAAGAAAAGAACAAACAAGACACCCACAGCACCCATCTCAATGCACCTGGTCTATTGGATAGAGACATCAATGTCATGAGTTCCTCTTCCACCTCCTCTTCCATGTCTTCTACAGGCTCTTCTTTGAACTCCTCCCTTTCTCTCTCACAGACAACTCCCCTCCTAGGCAATGTAAGTCTAGTCTATGGAAACACTGAGTGATTGGATAGAAATACCCAATGCAAGACATTTCCCTAGCCGATGCCCTCCAGTAAACACAGACCAAGAAAAGTCTATTGCTAAGGTGTGTTTTGATCATATATTTATATATTTATATTTATATTTTCAAAGATACAAACTATTTTTCTTCTTCTATCTAGTGACAGAGTAGTTCAAAGACATATATATATATATATATATATATTTCATCTACATTAATAATTTCTTGGAGATACAGGGAATTCATCCTATTACTTTTATATATTTATATAAACAACACCAGACACAGTAAAACCGGGTTGTGGGATGATCGAATGTGTACAAGTCTTTATTTATTTATTTATTTAAAAAACAACTATTGGAGAATATTTGGAGAAAGTAGAATGAGACAAGATAAGAGTCAAGATATACAACATAATAATATTATAAAGACCCCCATTGAAAATAGTGACGCTTTTCTGTGGTCTAAGGACCTATTTTTTTCTTCTTATGCTATGTCTGCATAATACAATGATAATAAGATATAAAACATAGACAATAGAAGAATATACCATTACAATTACAATTACATATATATTTATATATTATACCCACTACACTTCCCTGTCTCTGCTTCTCAAACACAAGTATATGAAATGTGATGAGTGAATAAATGAGTGCGAGGTGTCAGAATGACCTTTACAGATATCAGGAACAGTCAGCTTAACCATTCACAGTCAGAAATTACCTATGATAACCAAGCAATTGTAATTATAGACAGGGACAGATCCAAGAGGCATTTAGAATGAGACTATAAACACAAATATCACACACAAAAGATGAGATTGTTGCGATGTACTCAACGAAAGGGTCTTTCTGCTAATTCAGAAAGATAGATAACGGAGTCTAGAGAATGTATGTAACTTACAGTTTACAGGGACGGAGAAAGATATGGTGATAAAATAGAAAAGGGTGAAAGAAAAGTATTGCAAATGAAGAAGTATTCAATCTCTGACATAAAGTTCAAAGTATTTATTTTTAGTGTTGGATGTGGGGTGCTATTTGCGCATTGGACATATTAGCCACCCTATGAGAACTTTTGAAGAATAAATAAGAATAAACATTAAAACACTTCAAATACGAAAGTGAAAAAAATAATGCAAATGAATGGGAAACAGACAGAAAAGAGAATATAAAACCTCAATGAGGGAAAAATGATGAAAAATGAGAATTATGAATAGACATCCAAAAGGCCATAAAGTCATCAAGGAAACCAGAACACCAAAAAGATAACCGTCATCCTGTGGCGATTCGAAATCCAACAAGGGATACTTAGAGCAACTCGGACAATCCTGAGGACACAACTACAGCAACTACACTAGCAGCTTCTGGCTTTGCTAAACGGGTTAAGAATGGGTGGTAGAGGAGAGATCGGATGAGAAGTGAGGATACAGCGTCTGTTGCTGCAGGAGTCTTTGCACTCTATGGCGGCGTTGGCGTTCCCGCTCAACACACCTATCAGCAGCCTCAATGAGCAAGCTACCAGCTGATGGCTCTACCTTAAAGTCTTGAGTAGACGTGGCTCGATCAATGGCTTGCAGCAGTATTAACAAACTGGGCCAAAGATCTCGCCATTTAACAAAAGACTTAACCGTACGCGACAGAAGATTTAGACAATAGTCAATGGGATGAACGTCTTGTGGTGGTGCAGGAACTAAGAAGAACAAGAACGTGGAGCGTTCATGGTCAACGAATGTGAAAGTGAGAAGGTGGTCCCTGTTAGCCGAAGGGTGACCACATTGGCAAGGAACTGAAGGTGTTGGTGGTAACCAAGCAATTCTCCATTTTAGTAGACGATGTCTTTCTTTGCGCGTGCACGGTAGTAGAAGAATTGGATCCCAAACAGCGACCTGATGTACAGTTCAAAGTATTTTTTATTTTTGGGTGTTGGTTGCTATTCGCGCATTGGGCATGTTAGCCATCCTATGAGAACTTTTGAACAATTAAGATATACATATAAACACTTTCAAATACAAAAGTGGAAAGAATAAATGCAAGGAAAAAAGAAACAGAAGATATGAGTATATAAAACCTCGAAATGAGGGAAAAAATGAAGAGAAATATGAGAAATGAGAGAAAATGACAATGCAGACATAGACATTAGTTTGAGCCTAGTCCCACAAGCTTCTCAATAGACCAAAGATGGGTCTATTTACAAGTCTTGTTGGGTGTGTTGATTGTTTCCCTCGACTCCTTCCATGGCTGAGTCAGACCCAAATGCCTGGAGGGCTTCTTTTTCAAGGGTGGCGGGAGGGCTGGTGACTGTGGCCTTGGCCTTGAGGTCTGCCAAGAGCTTCTCAAAGGCAATGGTGGATAGACGGGGTGTGACAATGCTTGAGCCAAAGTGGCGAGCAATGCTGTACCCTAAATGAATGGGGCCACGAAGACAGGTGTTGGACACTCGTTGCTCAAAGAGTTCTTGGGCCATTGCAGCCTTGGTGCTATCTGACTCCTGCTGGAGCTTAGGGTCTGCAATCACCATTACAGCTACTGGATCAAAGCTTGCCTGTGGCTTGATCTTTGATTTCTCGAGTTTCTCCTCGAGTTCTTGCTTGAAGCTACCGTGTACAAGCAGTGCAATTGTGCCCCTTGCTGGGAAGTGGATGTCTATGATCCGTGACTGTTGGATCTTCAGTGATCCCAACATCTTGCGGATCTGGCCGTACTTGAGGTAGCGGCGACAGGGCAAGTATACAAAGTCGTATACTGAGGGCCCGGTAGGCTCTTGTAAGGCCCGAACTGTTTGTGCTCTAAGCACTGCTCTGGCCTTTGCTGTCTTCTTTGGTGGGGAGGCGTTCTTTTTAGCCATGTTGGCATAAGTGACAGTAGCCTTTTCTATGGCATCTGTGGGTTTCACTGTGGGGATGGGTGTGGGAGTAGGGGCGGGAGGTGATTTGGGTGCATTATCTGCACTCTTGGCATTGATCTGAGCCTGGAGAGATGTAATAAGGTCATCCTTGACCTTGACTTGTGCTTCCAATTCCTGGATGCGGAGTCCAATTGTTGCCATTTGTCTCTGAATATCTGACAGAAATGCCATCATCTGCTGGGTGAAGGTATCAGACTTTTCTACCTCAGTCATTTGATACTCGTAAGTATTTGCACGAGTGCGTTTGGTAAGTAGTTTGGGTTTTCTGCTGTCTGAGTTAGGAATGGTGGTAGCAGTGGTGGCCTCAGACACAAAGGGTCTGACAGGTGCTGGTACAGGAGGTTGCTTGATGGTTGGTGGTTGGCCAGGATCCTTAGTTGGTGTATCCAATGTGTACTGTGTACTATGTGGGTGGATAGGGATTGTTGCTGATGGATGGATGTTACTTATGTTGAGTTTTGCGATTTGTATTTTTACTCTTTTGGGGTAATATTGATTACACGAAAGAGCCGATCCCTGGTGTACAGTAGGGAGACAAAAAATTGGCATTTTTTTTAGAGATCCGATATATTTCATATCTTATATGAGACACCTGTAGCAGTTTTCTTCCTTTCTTATTAAAACTACATTCATATTTAATTACTATGCAAATAACAGACGATCAAAAACTTACCATTGTTAATTTTCGACAAGAAGATATGAAATTAAAAGAAATAGATGAAGGAACTTGAGTAAAGCTGCGAACAATCTACAATGTTCTAAATCAACAAGACAAGAGGAGCTACCAAACGCCAAGGAGGTTCGGGAAGACCCAAAATATTCAATGAAAGAGGAATACGACACCTTCTGAACTTTATTGGCAAGAATAGACCATTGACTTTAAGTGAGATAGTTGCAGCAATACCCAAAGAATGCAGCAAGCACACTGTTAGATATGTACTGCATGAAGAGGGTATATTTAGCCGAGTGGCAAAAAAGAAACCTTTTTTGGAATGAAACACATCAAGAAAGAAGACTCAAGTTTGCCAAAGAACATCTCCACTGGACCATTGACATGTGGAAAAAAGTTATATGGACCGACGAAAATAGTTTCGAAATTGGCAAGAACAGTCGAGTGGTTCACGTTTGGCGTAAGGATGGAGAAGCTTACAAAAAAGATTGTCTTGATCCCACATTCAAAAGCGAAAGATTCTCAGTTATGGTTTGGGGTGCCATTCGTTATGGTGAAAAGTCAGAACTAGTAATGCTTGAGAAGGATGAACGAAAGGCTATTGATTTTGTCAAGAAAGTCTATGAAGAGTCATTACTACGTTTCTGGGGTCTAGAGTGCCACCTAATATTGATGGAAGATGGAGCACCCACTCACAAAATTATTGTAGCAAGTGATTGGAAAAGATAGATAGAAATTGATAGTGTGGAGTGGCCTGTTCAATCACCCTATCTGAACCCCATTGAGAACCTTTGGATGCAAATGAAAGACAAATTCCAAGAGAGATGCAATGGTACTGTCAATACAGACAGGTTCAAAACTATTATACAAGAAGCCTGGGGTTCTCTTGAGCCAAAAACATGGAATTCTTTGATTGAGACAATGCCAGCACGAATGCAAAAAGTCATCAAGAACAAGGGTGGGAGTACCCATTATTAAAGCTACATTTGTAATAGTTTTTTATAAGCAAATGTAAAAATGAATTACATATAAGTATTCTAAAGCCTATTTTTAACATAATATGAGCTTTATTAAAGTAGAAAATACGTTGTATTCTTTTTGATACATGAAAAACACTATATTGATAATATGAAATCTATCGATTTTTTTTAAAATTGCCAATTTTTTTGCTACCCCACTGTACTTATCCATTGAACCAACCCTAAGATAGAGGCCACTGAAAGATAGGCACACACAAAAAATATAAATCAGGAACCTTTCTTCACTCAATAATAATCTTGCCTTTGTTCAGTCTTATTATTTTACCTGTCTGAATAACCAATTAAAAGATCAATCTTTTTCAAAAGCATATAGAGGATTTCTAGCATATTAATAAAGAATATAAAATGACCCTCAATAATTAACCGCTTCTCTCTCTCTCTTTCAAATACTAAGCTATTTATATACTAAGGAAATAACATATACCATCTTTTCTCTTCTCTTAATACTACCTTTTTTTTTAATAATGGCTATACCATTCAATACCATTAACTACTTCTTCAGAAACCCCCAAGATGTATAGAAAAGACATAGCATTGAAATATGTTTAGTCATCCACCACCAGGTGCTGAACCTGAACTCTACCCAGGCCAAGGCATCTCATAGGTTCAATGCGCCTACTTCCACTGTAAGGAGCACCATTAAGCATTTCAAATAGTCTTGATGGTACCCTCTCCCAAGAGTGTCTGTAAGAGAAAGTTAGACTCCAGGACCCTCCGGTGGTTGAAAGGAACAGTAATGAGCAACCCACATCAGACCAAAGTAGCCATCAAGGTGACAGATAAGACTCTGAAGAGGTACCTTGATGAAATAGGCTTCTATTCATTCAGTTCCGTAGGGAGAGTGTTGAGAGATGGATTGTAGTGAAGGATAGAATACTCCAACAAGTGCATTGATGTCTTGGGAGATGTCTAATTCCATAAACTCAAATCTCTCTCTCTTCTAAACCCTGGAGTCAGTTACTGCCTACAGATGAACAATGCTAGACCCTATACACATAAGGCAACTCAATCAAAGAGCAGTAAATGGTATAGTAGTTGCTTTTTACTGGCTGTTTCAATATTGATCTCAATCCAGTGGAGCATATGTGGACTCACTTAAAAAGTACAATTAGAAGGACAGAAAGCTACATTCTACCAAACAATAGTTAGGGACTGCCCTGATGCTGGAATGGGGCAAAATATCTAAAAGAAGTGACAGATATCCTCATTGCCAGCATAGGGCGGAGATGTCAGACTGTTGTTAATGCCAAAGAATAACAGTGGTTACTAAGCAACCTTACAATAAAAACCACTGCTATCTATTATCAACACTACCATCTTTATTCATTGAGAGTCTTATGTTTTTATCTAATGAATCTGTAATAAAGAGCACTGCGGTTATCAAAAGAACTACTAAAGAGAACAGTGTATTGATATTCGGTCTCTAGTAGGAACGACGAAATAGCGTTTTGGCATAAAGGCCAGTTTAAGGAAATTCAAGGGGTATGGGAGCAGGAACACAGCACACAATTTGATCACAACGGGTAACTAGGCAACTGTTCTTTTAAGCAATCCTTGCTTGTCTCAAAAGTCCCAACGATACTTAACATTAACAAACAAAATTAAGGTTGATTGTTTTATTGATGTTTTGATTGTGTGGTTTTTATACACTGTCTCCTTGTGTTGTTAACTATAACTACTTACATCTCATGCACGTCCAACACCGTCAATGCATGTAAGATGTCGACAATCCACACTATAGCCTCGGCTCTATTACAAATTCATAAAGTTATAACACTATTAAGATAAAGTATAAGTCTAAGAAAGGAAATCTGCATCTGAAAGAAAGAAGAAAGTGGTTGCTTATTGAGGATCACTTTACCAGCTACAGTGGCAATTTCTATTTGGCTGAGGCCATTGACATTGTGCTCATACAGAATGGTGTTGCGTATGACTTTATCAACACATTATTCTTTTTCTTTTCTTTTACAAGGCTTGTAGGACTTTTATGGGCCAAGTGATTCACCACTAGTGTTTCTTCTTCTTTTTCTTTGTAAGAATTTAATGAAATTAGATCTTTAGCAACAGACATATGTCACACTGAGCAGTGTTGCCATGGGGAGTCTGGCGAAAGAAGAGTGTCCATGTAGAACCAGAAAATAAACTATAAATACATTTAGCCAACAGTGTCTCTTTCTCTGAAAATGAGAGAAACGGGTGCAAAAGAAAAAGAAATAATAGTCAAGGGAGAGAAAGAAATGTCAACAAAAATTAACTGCCAATGGGCACAGTAGTGTTCATTCTCTCAGTAGCAGTTGCTTGCATATTAATAACTGCTTACTCGACACTGGTTTCTTGTTCAGTAGCTGTTTGCTCATCAGTGTCTGTTTTCTCCTCTAAGGTGTAAGTATTCTTTATTAATATCCGCTTTTACAGTGGGTGGAGTTGGCATGACGTAACAGAAACAACAGGCAATAATAGAAGCATAAACAAAAAAAACATAAAAAAATCAAAGACAAAGACAAAGAATTGAATGAAAAATTGTCCGGGACATGAATTTAATCCGGAGATGTAAATCAAAGAAACTAGATTGAAGTTTCATTTAAACTTCAGAAAAGATATTTCTATATGAAGTAATGAAATAGCGTTTTACTGTATTTTAATATAGTATTAACATCGAATAGTGTGGCTTCAATATTAATATCTCCGAATGTATAGCAATTCCATGGTGTGAGAAGAGATAAATCATATAAACTAAATTCAAATCCCATTTGAATTCCAGAAATTGTTCATCATTTTTGCAGTGATATACAAGCAATCATTGTTTGTGTTTTAATAATCTACAGAAGCCGTATAGTGTGAAATGAATAATAATGTCTCCGAATTAAATGGAGATGTACCCAAATTCCAATGCAAAATGGTGATAACTGATAAAACACCGATTGAAATCCCGTTGTAAACACAGAAATTGTTCATCATTTTTGCAGTGATATACAAATATTTTTTTCTGTGTTCAAATAGATAATTAACACCGAATAATGTGAATTGAATTATTGTGTCTCCGTAGGTATTATATATCTATATTCAAGTCCCGTTGGTAAAATGAAGAGATAAAACATTCAACCCAGATTGAAAATCAGTTTTAAACACAAAAAATGTTCTTTCTTGCTCAAAAATAAAATGATTTCTCGATGTTTAAATATATTATCAACACCGAATACTGTTAGTTAAATAATAACATCTCCGATTGTATTCAAATTCCGTAAAGCTAGTCGAAGAGAGAAGCCATGAAAATTATTTTAAAACACAGAAAAGTTCTTTATCAAGTAATAAAAAAACATATTCTCTGTGTTTAAATGCATTATTAACACCGAATATCATCACTTAAATATTAACATCTCCGAATGTATTTGATCTGTATTCAGATTCCGTACTGTAGGAAGATCAATTTTTTTCTTTCATGTCAACATTCATTCTTTTTTCTTTTTTTTGAAAAATAAAGGCATATCTATCTGTCTAAGATGTTCATAATAAAAGGTTTATGGAATAACACAAGATTTGGAACAGTTGTTTTTTAGATGATTGTCTATATCCTCATTAAAAATATATTGCTCAGTACTTTGTAACAGAGTCTTTATTCTTCATCACAGTGGAGCACCTCCTTGGCATGCTATCCACAGAATTTCCCAGAAATTCATTTAGGATCTTCTCCCATTCACTACACAAGCATCGTTCAGGTTGTTTTGTATTGGTTATGCTTGTTCGACGTGGTTCGATCTACTTTTCAAGATAAGCCCAGATATGCTTAACTGGGTTAAGATCTGGACTTTGTGCAGGCCAAAAATCAAAACCTTCAATCATACATCTCTCTTGTTTGTACTATCTACTATATGTTCCTGTGTGGCAAGGAGCATCTTCTTGGAAGAGTATGGTCTTCTTAAAGTTCTCTTTCAATTTTTGAAACCAGGGAAGAAAGTATTTAGCAAGTACATTGACATACTTGTCTTGATTAACTGATCCCTCCAAGAGTACAAGAGGTCCTACACCTCCACACAAAAACTAACCCTACACCATGACTGAACCCTTGCCATACCTGTATGTTCTTTGAATATGACGCTCCTCATACCTTTCACCTTTCTTCCTGATCACTCTAGTCCCTTTATTATTGCCCACAACTGTAAAACGGGACTCATCAGACCAGACGACGTTACTCCACCTCTCCACTGGCCAATCAGCCTTGTTTTTATACTATTCCAATCGTATTTGCTTGTGAGTAAGTATCATACCAGGTTTTCTTAATGGTGAGCATGAAAAGAACCTGAGTTCATTCATCTATTTTAAAAATATGCTACGGCAAATATCCACGCCTACATCATTCATATTTTTCAAATGATATACAATTGTTTGCATAGGGTTTCTGCGAATAGACAAAACGATAGCCAGTTTTGAATTATATGAAGCTTTTTCAGGTTTTCTTGTATGTATTTTGAGTTGAATTGTGCCTTTATATATATATAAATAAAAATACAATAGAACGATCCTGCCCACTGTACTGTTTGGGATGTCAAGATCATAAGCAATTTTTTAATAATTAGCATGTCTTTTTCATTGTCCTATGATTTGACCTCTAATGAACATAGTATGCTCTCTTCTTTTGGTGGGACTATCTTCATGTTCTTGACTAAGAGTTGGCTGATTTTCATTGACTAAAGTCATCTATTGAATAAGTTATAAAAGAAAAGAAAAAGACTATTTTTTATTCTTCAGAAATAAAATAGAAATTTATCTTTTGTCTAGTCACTTATTACATGGGACTGTATATGTTAAACTACAATGTCTATTTATAATAAGATACTTTTATTTGTTAAGATAGTGTATATAGGCTATATGTTAGTAGATCTTTTTCTTTCCGTGGTGATGCCTTTTAAATGATTAACTTTTAGAAATCTTTCGTAATGAAAAAGAACAAGGTGTTGTCGTTAAATCAGAATATCATTGGTGAATGGTCTAATAATGCTATAAGAACAATAGTACACCCCATAATAATGAGCATGTTCAAATATGCAGAGTGCATTGATCTATTTATAATATCCCTTGCAATAGAATACAACAGAGTTCTCACATTGATTTTGCTTCTTTATTTAGCCAGGAAAACTTAGAGAACTACAATCCCCTGTGAATAAAAGTCCAAGCACACAATACTAAAAAAAAAAAAGATTCTGATAGTACTGTACATTGACTAAGGCCATCACATAAAAGCTATTTCTTTGGGAGATACCTTTGTCATACCAGGTCTTAGGCTTTAACTCTAAACTGAATTCAATAGACACTATTACAAGTAATGATACAGCTGACAGATCAAGTTTTTTTAAAATTCATATAGAGTGTAAGACAGACTAAAGAAAGAGCTCAGCGTGTTCACTTGATAGATTGTATAAACTGGTCATAGCCTTTACGTCATTATTCACCAATAAAAGCACAGTTGAAACTAAGATACTACTGTTTGTCTTGTTGAAATAAGAACATGTGTGGCGGAGTTGTTGGTGGTTGATAGATGATGGTGAATGGTTGATAATTTGTAAATCTTTACACTTTGTCTCATTCTTTAATAGGCTGCAAAGGTATTGCTAGTAAATCATAGAAAAGATTGAAAACCTTGTAACTCAATAGCAAAAGAAAAGACTGATGAGTATTAGACAGTAGAATAGATGGACCCTTGTCTATAAACTAAATGGACTGCTTATAGCATAAAAGACCTCCCCCATGGATGTCCCAGTAGATGTAGTGGTCATTTCTGATCAGCTTCCTTTGTAGACTACTAAATATAGGTATGCCATATAAACAGTCATCTTATTGTTCTCTCAACAGTACAATTCAGAAGAGTGATAAATTATGAATGATGACATCCATTTCGGATATTGAATCTATTGAAAAAGTCACCCACTGCCTCTTTAAACCCTGAACAGGAGACATTCTTCTATTGATTGCTTCAATAATAAGTATAATTAAGTCAAAGTTGAACACAGCTAAGACATAGATAGCACGTGACCTATGCATTATTATTTTATCATAGCGAATAGCGCAGTGTAAAAAATAATAGAGATGGAAAGAGGCGAGAAAGAAAAAAAAAAGCTTTCTTTTCTCTTTTAATGACAGATGACTACTCTCTCTTCTGGGGCAGGGTCAATAGCAGCCACTTCATCGCTATTCACAACCACACCCTCCAATAATGCCTCCCTGGCTTCTACCCGCTTCAGCGCAACATCAACAGCATTTCCCAGTCCAATCCCTACTGCAGCCTCAAGTATAATCACTAGTTTGAGTTCTGGAATCCCTTCACCAACAGTCACTCCCACCTCCACCAATGGATCTATCTGGGACGGCATTTTGCCTGGACACGGCTCAGATGGAACTATTGGACGCTATTCCACAGTACAAACAGCAAAGAATCAGAGTGGATTAGGAACACAGCTAATCGTTAGTACAGGCGTAGGACTATTGTGCTTTCTAGCATTTTGTGCTCTAAGGACAAGGTTAGACAAAAACCGACGGCTGGTTACAATGCCACTGGTGTAACCCTTTTTTGCTCTTCTAGGTTACCTGTAATTTTTGCTCCCCGTATGAATATGAAAAGGTAAATCGAGTATAATACTCCTTTCTCTAATGGCGTAACAGACATCGCCCGCCAGAACTTCCCTCTTCATTCTTTGGCTGGCTGATTCCCCTCATAAAAATCAGTGAAGAGGAACTTCTCGATAAGGTTGGGTTGGATGCTGTGGTGGTAAGTTGTAGTGTAACACTATCGGATCACTCACCTTTCCCGAAGCTACTTCAATTCCTAGTAATGGGAATAAAGATATTTGGGATCTGTTCTGTATTTGGTCTGCTAGTACTTGTACCTATTAGCACTCAGACGGGCAATACATCGGATCCTAATATCACTGCCATCGGACGCCTCTCCATTACAGCCATACAAGAATCCTCCAACTATCTTATTGCCTATCTCTTGATCACCTATCTTTTCACCTTTATCGTCTTTATATTCCTACAGAGAAACTATGAATCCTACGTGTTTATGCGTTCAAAGTACATCATCAGTCTCTCTAAAACTGTCACCTCTCGATCAGTGACTGTCACAGGCATCCCTACAGCACTGCGTTCAGATCAGAAACTAGCAGAGTACTACGAAAACCTCAACATTGGCACTGTGGAAAGCTGTCATGTTGTGCGACATGTCAACAACCTTAGCTCCTTACTAAAACAGCGTCTATCCGCACTGAATCATCTGGAAAGGGCCTATGCAACCTACTGGGGAAATCCGTGTCGGATCCCAGAGTACAATCCTGACCGTATTCTTGAAGATGCTCACTTGTTTGAGCACATTGAGAAACTAACCCAAGCCGCTCTAGAACAAGAACAGAAACAAAAAGGCAGGAGCAATACGGTCAATTTCATGCATCTTGCGAATCCTTTGAAACACGGCAAAACATCCCTGCGTCCACAAGTGAAAACAGGATTTCTTGGTTTATGGGGTAAAAAAGTGGACGCAATAGAATACTATACAGAAAAGTTCGATCAATTGGACAAACGTGTTATGGAGGCACGTCGCACTACGAATTATGAAATGACCAATGTTGGGTTTGTTACTTTCAAATCCATGGCGAGTGCTGTAAGTCCATTGACACTACGGAAAAAGAAACAAAAGCTCATTGGGAGTGTATAGGTGATTGCTTCTCAGATTGCTATTCATCCTGCACCTTTTTTATGTCGCACTGTAATGGCCTATGAACCACGTGATGTTATATGGAATAACATCTCCATCAAAGGAAGAGAGAGTATTGTACGCTATATTCTCTGCTGGTCAATTACTCTTCTTCTCGTTGTTTTCTGGACTATTCCTATTGGTATTCTCTCTTTACCAGCAAGTGATGAAGTGCTTAGACTGTTGATTCCTGATTTTGATGCAAAGGTCCAAAAGGCACCTCTTTTATTCAACTTAATCCAAGGATTAGTGCCTACACTGTTGATTAACATCTTCATGGCTATTCTACCTTTGATATTTGATGGTAGGTGGATGTAGTCATATTGATAGTAGTATGTATTTCTTCTTTCTTATACGTTGGTAGCCCTTGGAGAGTTACAAGGACTTCGCACTCGTAGTGCCATTGCAGAAGCTACATTTAGCAAGTAAGTACAGCAAGGGCTACTATGAATGACATTAATTTTTCTCTTTTTTTTTTAGATACTTCTTCTTTTTACTATTCAACGTTGTTCTCGTGTTTACCATTGCTTACACAGTGTCTAGTACATTTATTGACATATTCAAGAATCCTACTGATGTTGTTAATATACTAGCTATACATCTTCCTGGAGTAGGTCCATTGTGTTTGTAATAAGACTCACCTCTACTGTATTCTAGGCATCTCCCTTTTTTATTAACTATACAATTCTTCAAGGCTTCTTACTGTAAGTAGAATGCATTTTCTTTTCTTTTTTTTATATATATTTATATAAAGGAGCATCTCTAATTCTTTATCTTTTTACTCTAGAATGCCTCTCAATCTACTTTTGTTGGGAGACTTGATTGTGCGTGGCTTTAGCGAGTACTTTCTGTGTAAATCCCCAAGAGATTTTGCTGTTAACCGTGCGCCTGCTGCTTATAACTATGGTGTTGGGTTTCCTGCTCCTTTGCTTATCTTTGTGATTGTTATTATTTATTCTACTATTTCACCACTTATCCTTGTCTTTGGAACTGTTTACTTTTGTATTACTTATGTTGTATACAAGTATCGTTTTCTTTATGGTATGTTTTCATTTATCCATTCATTTATCCATTCATTTATTCACCAATTCATCTTACTAGTCAATTTCATGCCATACGAAACATCTGGAAAGTTGTGGGTGATGGTATTCCCTCGTATTATTATTGGTATGCTTCTTCTCCAACTTACTATGACAGGCATATTCCTCCTCAAGAAGTTCCTTGTACTGGCTATATTGTGTATTCCCCTTATGATAATGACCATTGTCTTCAAATTCACCATGGATTCTGCTTACCGTAAGAATGGTGTGTACTTGTCCATGCAACTACTACAAGACACTGTCATGCAATTGCCCGTGTCTGTACAAAGATCACCTTCTGATGTCAGCGGTTCTGCCCCCAACAACACTAATATCAAGAGTCGGTGGAAGAGTGCTACTGCTGCCATTATGGTACAATCACAACTCAAGTCTTCCATGACCTACAATGAGAAATCCTTCCATGGACTGCCTCGTCATGAACGAGTGTTACTCGATGAAGATGATTATGAGGCCATTCCTGATACAAAAACAGACTTCCGCCAACCCCCCATTACGCTGAATCCTGGTGTATTGGATACAAGTTTAAAGCGGTATGGTAATCCTGTTATTATGGGAGTTCTTCCTCAGTTGTGGCTACCTGTGAAGTATAGCCAAGACATCCAGCCCACACGTCCCTCGCCACAAGACAGAGCCAATAGTAGTCATCTTGCCCTTAACCTTGCCCATCTGTTAAGAAGAGCTGAGTCTGCTAAACGAAGAGGATCTTCTACACCCGAGGATGAACTGAGGCAACAGAACACATTGGTCGAAGCCCCACCCACCTACCAACAACCTCATGGGTGGATAGGTCGTCATTTTGGCAAGGCGGCTGCTCAGCAGAGGGATATGGATCATTCAACCCGTGGTATACATTCGTCCTCATCAGAACTGGGAGAAGAGCATGACCAAGCAAGCACTGCCTACCATTCAGACACTCTCCGTGGATCCCATCCCTCGGATACTGCGAGTACACAGGAAGAAGGAATTCACGCTACCTATTATCACTTACCACAAGAGAGAGATCAACACAACTCTGCTCATTTTTCTACAGAAAGTGCACCTCTTCCACTGACTCGGACTGCCAGTAGTTCACCCGACACTGCTGCCTCTGCCTCTGCCTCTGCTGCTCTTCATTCTTCACAATCAGCCTCCGTTCTTAATATAGCAAGCGAATAACAAGTGTAAAGAGAGAAAGACATGTTTTTCTTTCTTATATATATAGTTGTATACTTTCTTTATTACTTTTTAGATACCTGTCCACTTATTGAAATTTCTCTCTCTCTTGAATAATACTTTATTCTACACTCATGGCTATTTCTCGCCCTATAAATCCCATGCCACTCCCCTTCAATACACTACAAATTTCCGATTTTCCTCATCTCAGTTCTATGGACTCGGAATGGGATTCTGATGCTGATTCTGATGCTGATGCTGAAATAGAGTCAGCAGAGTTGAAGACAGCTTCTAGAGTGCGTCGACGGCATCCTTTTCTAAACACACCTGAATTGATCCCAATCTCTCCTATTGCTTCTACACCCTTCCCTAATAACCGCTTTCATCATGACACTCCTTTCTACTCTACAGTCGTTGAGCCAAACAGTGTGCCTAGTCAGCGTCTTTTTACACAGTGGGGATTTCAAAGGGCACTGCCTTGTGCTTCTAGAACAGTCAAAGAAGAACAGGCCAAGGTACATGGTTGTGTGTTAATAGGACTCACCTCTATTTCTGCAGTCTCCCTCCAGACTTCACTCAATGACCATCCACTTATCCACAACCTACTCCCACCAACAAGGATTTCACTACAATCCACAGCAGAAACCAAGGCGTGTCCTGACTCAGCCTAGTAAACCAGGCATGAATGATGGTTATGACAATGAAAACTGCGACTATATTCTGTGGGTCAATGATATTCTTGGTGATACAGCAGAACATCAGTGGGTTATTTTATTTTATTTTATTTTATTTTATTTCTTATTTCTTATTTCTTATTTCTTGGTGACACCGACATTAACAATGAGATTAGATACCGTGTCATTGATCTGCTTGGATTTGGTACTTATGGCCAAGTAGTCAAGTGTGAACATCTCTCCACAGGAAAAACCGTCTCTGTCAAGGTCATAAAGAACAAGGCTGCATATCGTCAACAGAGTCGCATTGAGGTGGACATTCTAACAAAGGTAGATGTCTTTGTTCTTTGTTTTTCTTCTTATCGAGTAATAATGAGGTTGAATCGAGAAAATAGTTGAAGGAGAAGATTGATAAAAATGACAGCAAACGTATCCTGAAGCTGCTCCATACATTTGTCCATAAGAACCACTTTTGTATGGTATTTGAACTTCTCTCGTACAATATCTACCAAGTCCTTAAGCAGAACCAATTTCGTGGGTTCTCTATGGATCTTATTCGAGTGTTTACTCTTCAACTCTTGGACACTCTGGTAGTGTTGAAGGAGTCCAAGATTATCCACTGTGATTTGAAGCCAGAGAATATGCTCCTCAAGAGGTATTTGATAAGAATAACACACAGTCTAATATGTGTAGCCTGGATTCTCCTACAATCAAGGTCATTGATTTTGGTGCCTCTTGTTATGAGAACAATCCAATTCTTATGTACATCCAGTCTCGCTATTACAGAGCACCTGAAATCATCATTGGTGCAAAATATTCATCTGCCATTGATATGTGGTCTTTAGGCTGTATTGTAGCTGAACTGTTTCTTGGTACACCCATCTTCCCCGGTAACTCTGAATACAATCAGATCTACCGTATTACTGATTTGCTAGGGTAAGAAGAGATAGTCATAAACTCAACTTATCCCCATGGTACAGTCTTCCACCTCCAGAACTACTGGCAACAGGCAAATCCACCTCACGCTATTTTAACCACTACAATCAAAGCTATGGACCTCCTATTTACAGACTGAAGAGCCGTGAACAGTATGCTAAAGAACAATCCGTGCATGAGATGGAAGGAAAAAAGTACTACACCCATACTACATTAGAAGACATTCTTATGAATCACAGAGAATATCCCAGTGCCTTGAACGAACAAGAGCGACAAAGAGGTAGATTCATGCCATGTCATGCCAAGAAGAAACTAAATCATTGGCTTGTAGAACTACAAACACGACGGGCTTTGGTTGATTTTCTCAAACATACTCTCGTACTAGACCCATTATTACGCTGGAGACCGCATGAAGCAAGACTTCATCCTTTTATTACAGGTGAACCCATGGATGAAGACTCTTTGCCTTCTTCTGTCTGCTCTTCTCCCATCATCAAGACATCCTTGACATCAGTAAAAGAGAACCATGCGTCCAAGAGCACCCATTCCCTTTCTCTTGCTGCCAACACAGTAGAAGAATCAAAACACTCAACGAATACACACTTACCAGTCATGATCACAGAGCCCCTTCCTCCTATGAATTATGTTGGAGTCTCTGAGCCAACCTTGTCCCTAAGCAAAGGCAAAGAAAAGCCCAATATGAGAGGGACATGGCGTTTCTCTTATCATCATCTGCGTCCCTCTCTGTTGGGTAGCTTTACAGAGAAGAAACTAATGCGTGCTTATAAGGCCAGTGAAAAATAAACCCACTTTATCTGTATTTATAGGATCCATCATAACAGCAATAAGAGCAATATGTACTCCTTCTATTCTTTTTCTTCTTCTTCTTCTACTGATGCTACTTCTACTGGTGCTACTTCTACTGGTGCTGCTATCAGCGCCAGGACTCCAAATCTTCTGGATTAACAAACACATTTTCACCATTGTCCCTAATGGTTTCGTGTTTTTTATCACGGGCAAGGGGTTTCCGCATATCTGTCTATAAGCAAAAAGAAGAAAGAAAACATCCTTCACTGAATGACTTACCAAAGGCATCTTCATTCCCTACACCACTGTAGTAATTTCTCACTCTCTGATACACAGAATATCCAAATTTACGATAGACACCAATCGCCACTGCATTAGAGCAACGCACGTACAGATCTACAAACCACCCATTGTACCTAGACACATCATTGCACAACTAAGTCTTCTTTTTTCTCTCACTGTAATAAGAAAGAAAGAAAGAAAGAAAGAAAGAAAGAAAGAAAGAATCCCTTACGTCTTCTCAGACACCTCTTCCAACAAATTCATCATGCCATCTGCCAATCCCAATCGACGGTACTCGGGTGCAACAGTGATGGCTGTAACATGCCCATGCCAATTCTTGCCTGTTCCTTCTGTCTTCCCCATCACTGTGTTTGTTTCTGTCAATACTGATAGAACCCCCCCACACCAACTCTTGTTTGACTGTACCATAGCCCATCACATTCTCATGAGGTGAGAACTGAACACTGAACAAATCAGGCCAACGTGCCAAATACTGTAGGTAAAACGAGATATTGTACTGTCTTGCGAGTGAGTACTGTAGACGCGTCCCCTTCCTTGTAAGAGGGAGTGAACTTGCTTACTGTTTCTGTCAATGGATCCAAGTTACTAATTTCAATGAGTCAGTTGTCACTTTTTTTCTTCTTTTTCTTTTTCTTTTGTAATTGCCTACACATTATTAAACTCGAACAGATCTGTCGCTTTGAACCGCCTTAACAGACTCATGGTATTGAATATGAAAAGAAGAAGAAAGGAAAATAATAATAATATGTCTATATACGAGCAGGGGCATGTGACTTGTTATAAAAAGTATCTCTTTGACTGGTGCTCTCTCTCCCCTATTTTTTTCTGCCTTATAGTGTCCATTTCACCATGGACAAGGTCTGTATAGTATGTACTGAGAAAGAGGCCAAGTACAAGTGTCCAAAATGCAGTCTTGCTTAGTAAGTTGATGTTACTGTTGTTGCACTTGTTGTTGCTGCTGCTGGTGGTGGTGAGGAAAAGAAGAATATCTTATGCTATAGATAGTTGTTCTGTTGTTTGCTATAAAGTACATAAAGGTAGGTTTGGAAGCAAGCCAAAGAGAGCTCGCCTGTATTTACTATAGTCACAGAGACACCCTGTGAGTCCAACACACCTGTCAAAGGTACATGGAGCACTGCTGCTATAATAGCTACTATTAATGCTTCATTGTATTTATGGCGACATTAGATACACCACCAATACAGCGTAAAGAGATAACTTTTTTGGAGGAGGAGGAAGACCAACGCATAGAACCAGAAAGACTCCAGGGCATTGGTAATTATAAACAGTGAATGTATTCCTCATCCAGAGATAATAATATTAACAATATTAACAATATTAACAATATTAACAATAATAACAATAACAATAACAATAACAATAACAATAACAATAACAATAACAATAACAATAACAATAA
Organism: Spinellus fusiger; assembly: GCA_025094145.1. NCBI lineage: Eukaryota > Fungi > Mucoromycota > Mucoromycetes > Mucorales > Phycomycetaceae > Spinellus > Spinellus fusiger. The sequence continues at coordinate 380,001 of JALLLS010000022.1, read as the reverse complement.
CAATAACAATAACAACAATAACAACAACAACAATAACAACAACAACAATAACAACAACAACAATAACAACAACAACAATAACAACAACAACAATAACAACAACAACAATAATAATAAATAGCCTACTCAGATGAAATACAATCTTATCTTGAATCTCCTGATATTCAAGCCATCATTACAAAGGTGGATACATCACAGGATCCAGAGACAGCTTTGGATGAAGCACGAAAAACAGCAGATCCTAGATTCCATGAGTTTCTAGACACACTTCTTCGGGTTGTTAATAAAAATACACCTTTATAGTGTCTAGTCTAGTAAAATAAAAAGGAATGGAATGGAATCTATTGACTATTCATAAAAAGAATAGAATTTACACACCATAATAAAATAGCATATAAAATAGCATATAAAATAGATACAAAATTGCATATAAGAAATATAAAATAAAAATATAAAATAAAAATATAAAATAAAGGAAATAAAATAAAATAAAATAAAAATAAAAATAAAATGGACACTCTAATGTCTTTCCACTTGGCATAATGTTACATAAGGGGCTTAATAGGTCGACAGAAACATACATTTGTTTCTTCATCCAACAGAATCACGACCAATAGGCTTCACATGAGAAGGTCTGTTCTTCAGCAACTGCTCAAAATGAACATGGTTCCTCTCCACAACAAGCGACTTGAGCCACTGAATCTCCTTTTCGAGTTCCTTGACACGACTCTCCAACCGCTGGGCCTTTTCTGACATTTCACTAGCAGATCGTTGAAGATTCTGTTCTCGTAGTTTCTTCTTGATTCTAAAACGAGCACTGGCGGCTGTGTTTCTGCGGCGCTTGTCAATGGTCACTGTTTCCTGGTCCTCCTGATCTTCTTCTGACTCGTCTTCTGAACCCAATTCCGCAGAGGGAGAGGTGGGCGTTGGAGTGGGCGTGAGGGTGGCTATAGAAGAGGTGGAGGGGGTGGGACAGGGACGTACGCGTGTTGGCATGGAGAGAGAAGTATTGAGTTTGTGGGTGTGTTCATAAGAGAAGGAGTCATTAGTATAGGGTGTCCATGGGAGCCTTGCACTGTGGAAAGTGGGTGTAGTGTAGCTGGGCATCGGGGCAGGCAACGCCACGGGGCTGTAGGGTCTGGTGGCTGGTGTGTTCATAAGAGACAGGAAGGAAGTGTTGATGGAGGAGTAGGAACGATCTTCTGGTTGCTCCATACTTGAATAGGATGTGGGTGTGGTAGGTGTGGAGGATACTGAGAGTGGAAGGGCAGAGGAAGACAGACCGTGTGGGTACATATAAGATAGATCAAAGACTACAAGGATAAGTGTTTTGCTAATTGCTAGACTAATATTTACCTTGGGGTCTTGTTCTTTGTTCTTGAGAGACAGAAGGTGTCTTGGAAGAAACAGAAGAGTAAGACATTGGAACAAAAGAATCATAAGTGGATCCATAAGGAAATGGATGAGTGCGAGAAAGGGTGTGTTTCTCATTTGTGTCTCTTGTAATCTGATCTCTATGGGCAATGGCCTCTTGGAAAATGGCCTTGGTTCTCAAGTGACTAGGAGCCACCGGGCTTTTCTTTTGTCCAAAAGCTTCTCCAGACACCTCATTTGTTCTGTACTGTGAGTTTGCATAAATTGAGTGTCTCTGTTGTACACTGCTTGCAGAAAGAGGAGTAGGCACTTCGGTAGGATGAGGAGAGTACACAGAGCAAGTCCATTGGGGCATGCGAGTATCCATTGAGGCTTGACCCTCAGTAGAAAAGAGGGTTAGCTTATTACTGGGCATAAAGGATAGGAAGGATCCCAGTAAATAGACAAGTTAAAATCCAAAGGGACTTGTTATCTCTATTCTCCCTATTTAGACCAATAGATAAATACAAATACAAATACAAATACAACTAAATACAACTAAATACAACTACAGATATATAAATACAACTAAATACAACTACAAATATATAAATATAAATATAAATAAATACAACTACGAATAAAAAGATACAATGTATAAAGAATAGCAATCAGTCAATTGAGAATAAATAACTCAACACTTTATAACTATAAGAAACCTCTATTTTATGAATAGATATATATGTATATATAATAATAAAGGGATAAGATGAGTGTACAGGTTGGTTATCAAATCAATGCAAGATAACAAGATAATAATAAAAAGAGATGGAATAACTTTTAGAATCTTACATTGATATAGGAATTAAGTGTGGCACTCAACGCTGGTCAACAAATCCAGCCAATACAATAAAAGATAGAGTGAGACATTTATGCTCTAACAGAAAAGAAAGATAATAATAATAATAATATATATATATAAAAGTATATAAAAGGGAGAAAAAAAATAAAGAAAATAGATATAACAAGTAGTAATAAAACAAAGTACAAAAATAATAAAAAAAAAAAGTAGTAGCAAATATTGATATAAAAACGCGTCCAGGTCAATACCAACATTGACCTATTACTTTGTAAACTCACTCTGTATTTATCCAATATTACTATGAAACAAACTCCACCTAATTCACTGTATACCACTTGACAGAATCCAAGCATCCTTATAAATCTCTCTTTATTAATAATAAACAAAAAGGAAGGAAGAATAGAAAGAAAAAAAAATGTCGCCATTCAGAGAGAACAAGAGCAAATTGCGCCATCTATCGATTGGCTTTCAAGATGAAGTGCATGGACACAACTCCGATGGAGAGGAAGAATACAGGAGTCACTAGAATAAAAAAGAAGAAGGAATAGTGTAGGTTATGTACAGAAGAGAAGAGAAGGAGTAGTTATAAAGTAGTTATAAAATAGTTATAAAATAGTTATAAAATAGTTATAAAATAGTTATAAAATAGTTATAAAATAGTAAAAGAAAAAAGATTAGAGCTTTCCATAATCCCAAACAATGACATCGCCATCATCAGAAGCAGAGACAATTTTCGTGTCGCTTAACCCTACGGCTGTAACAGGCCCGCTATGGCCCTCCAAAGGATACATGCATCGACCGCTTTCCGTATCCCAAATGCGAATGGTCTTATCATGGGAGCAAGAGACGATCCTGAGCTTATCAAAGGCCAATCCCCACACACCCTCCACATGTCCAAACAGAGTGCGAAGACATACACCGGTGTTCATGTCCCATACCTTGATGGTATTGTCCAATGAGCCCGACATAATAATGGGCGCATCTGATAATGTAGAACAAGGCAAGGGTGGTTCGCCTGCACTCTCCATCGGTGGGACAGGTGTCTGCTGTGGGCTGTCAGTAGCACATCCAGGGACCGTAGAAGAGATGCCTTGAAGTCCACGGCCTGCTCCTGGTGTTCTTGTCTCCCGCCGCACTGCCATTCTGTGTGTTTCTGCTGTTTCTGCTCCAAATCTATGGGTGAATCCCTTTGGACTAGGAAGGGCCAGCTGCACTTGACCCACATGGCCACGCAGCACCTTTACACAGGAGCGGGTGGTGAGGTTCCATATACGAATGGTTGCATCATCACTGCCCGAGACCAGTGTGCATTCATCATAGATCCGCACAGAGTTCACCCATTCTGTATGACCAGTGAGAGTACAGCACTCTCCTGCCTCGAAATTCCATACGCGAATGGTATGATCTGTTGATCCACTAGCAAGGATACGAGAATCAAAATGCAGACTAGTGACACCACCTGTGTGTCCCTCCAATGTACGGATGCACTGGCCTGTATGCCAATTCCATATCTTGAGGGTGTTGTCCATGGCCCCCGTCACCAGCTTGGCATCGTCAAACTGAAGGGACCGAACACACCGCGTATGGCCATGGAGTGTGCGCACCAACTCGCCTGATTCCATATTCCACACACGAATGGTCTTATCATACGATCCTGTCATAAGGACATTGATGCTGTCACAGAACTGTACACACATCACGCCATCAGTGTGACCTCTGAGCACTTTTGAGTGGTATTTGTTCTGGCGCCAGTTGCGCTCCACAATCAGACGCTCGCAGTACACCTCCTTCCATGGACGGTGCATGGGTGGCAGAGGAGGGGCAGAGGGGGGGTAGAGCGATCCGTCGATGGTTTCTATGGTAGCCTCTGTTTTGATGCGCTTGGGTCTGCTCTCCTCTACTGCTGCCTCATGCGGACGATCCTGTGGGCGGAGGATGATGGAGGGACCACAGGCCGTTCTTAAGGGGGAATCCATCACTGCGGGTGCTAGTCGGGTGGAGGGGGAGGCTGTTTTTTTTCTCTTCTTCAGCAGTGGCAATCCCCAGCCACACTTTGTGCACTTTTGGTTGATGTGCTGTTCACACATCCTATGCCACAGTGTATTGTCGTCTGCTAGGGACTTCCATGTCTGTGATACTTGGGCTGCGTGACAGAGAGAGGTGGCGTCGAGGTAGGAGAGAACATGGAGAGAGACTTCTCTGGGGAGAATGGAGATAAAGTCAATACGTAGCAAGGGCTTAATGGCGTCGTAAAGAAAAGACAGCTGTGGCATACAACAGGTGGACAAGAGGCCCTTTAAGATGAGAAGACGTTGTTTGTCGGGTGCAGCAGAGAACAGTGACCAAATGTGGGTGATGGCCTCTCTGTCATCTAACAGGAGTTTCTCCATTTGCTGTTTATTCCATAGAACCGTGGCCATGGAAAAGAGAATTAGCATGCTGTAGTATCACCACACACACACACACATGGAGAAAGAATAGGAGGGAGGTTTACCTGCTGTACATCCTGAATATTGAATGACTCTGGAGATCGTTTTCTCACAAGATCAGGTCTGTGTCGATAGCACAGTTTCCGAGGGTTGCTCAGCTGGGCAGGTACATGTCTTGATAGGAAGTTGTGAATAGTAGGCGTGCTGTCTTGGGAAGAGGTGTCGTCTTTTTCGCTTGACATTGGAAGGACAGGAAAAGAAAGGGAAATGTCAGTCCTAAAATATTAATACCGCAGACAGTGGCGGATAGGCTGATGCGGTTAAGTACTGGAGAAAAACAGAACAGGAAAACAAAACATACACCTCTATTGGTCCACTACTGTGAAATGTTGGGGGCTGTCTACCACCCACCCTGCACTTTATTCTATGGAAGTTGTGGGGAAGTTGTGGGAAAGTTGTGGGAAAGTTGTGGGAAAGTTGTATGCAGATATTAAGTGAAAGAAGAGGAGGGGAGGGGTAAGAATAGGGAAAAGGGCAGTCAAGGCAGTCAAGGCAGTTCCCTTTACTTGTCTACCTCTCCATCTTTCTATACACAAATATAGACCTATAGACATATAGACATACATCTATACAGTAAAGAACATGCACTCTAATGGTTATTCTCCTTCTCCTCCAACTCTTTCTTCCGACTTCTCTTTCAATTTTATAGATCTTCTTTCTGTTATTTGTCTGTTTGTCTGTTTGTCTGTCTCTCTGTCTCTTTGTCTGATCCACCCACTAGGCCATGTCTGTCCTTATCCTATCCCCCATTACATTAGACTGCAATCCGAATCCTTAGCAGAGGGTACTCCATTAGGATCACGTGTATGTCTCTGTCGTTGGGGCCGTGAAGACCCTCCTGCCTTTTGTATCTCAGTCAATCGCTGCATGGCTCGCTTATATTCCTGGGCAGCTGCTCTCATATACCACTTCTTGGCATCCTCCAGGTGGGGCCGCACACCAATGCCTGTCTCTGTATAGTACCCCACTGCATACTCGGCCTTGGGGTATCCATTGTCCGCTGCCTTGCGTGCCCACAGATACGCCTCTTGATCGCTTGGCTGGAGAATCCCCGGGGCGCCTGTCAAGTACCAGCCAGAGAGTCCCAGGGCTGCCTCTGAATTACCCTGCTCTGCTGCCTTGGAGTACCAGGCAATGGAGCGGCGTGGATCCACGGGGCAATAGAGATGGCCATGCTCATAGGCCAGTCCCAGCTTGAACTGGGAGGGAGGATAGCCATACTGTGCTGCCTGAGTGAACAGATCCCGTGCATAGTTCAGATCAGTAATGACAGATGGAATGCCCTCCTTTTCATAGGCCAATCCCAGTTCATGGAGAGCATGGGGATGGTCTTCATCAGCAAAGGTGGCTGCCTTTTTAAGCCATGCCACGCCCTCCTTTGGATTCTTGGGTTGACCCAGATGTCCTATCAGAAGAATCATGCCTAGCTTGTACATGGCAGAGGGTTCTCCTAGTGTGGCTGCCTTTCGATAGAGCTGGATGGCATGGGCCTTGTCTCTTTTTGTGCCTGCACCTACTTCATAACACACAGCTGTGCGGTAGGTGCAGCCAGGATGTCCTTGTTTGGATCCCTGCATGTAGAGACCAAAGGCCCTTTCATGATCCACAGGCAGTGACATGAGGCCTCCTGTGTAGGCTGTTCCTAGAAAGAACTGGGCCTCGGGGTAGCCTGTTTTTCCTAGACTGCTCTGGGTGGCGAGTCTTTTTGTTATTTTTTGTGCTTCCATTGACATGGCATCTTTGATTTGTTTGGCTCTTTTTGGGTCATTGTCGTTCAATTGGACCTGGGAAATGGCTTCAAGAAGGTATTTGGCGAGATCAAGGTGGAGACGAGGATCATTGCTGAGTTTGGCTTCTTCTCTGAATTTGCTGATGTTTTCAGGTGTGGCAGGAGGAAATGTTGTTTTTTTTTGTCGTTTACCAGCCATCATGGCTACAGCAAGAGAGCTGTCGGGTATGTGGTTGTCTGTAGGGGGTGGTGGTGGTGGGAGAGAGGGACGAGGACGAGGACTTAGCATCTGTGGGTGCATTTGTGGGTGCATTTGTGGGTGCATTTGTGGGTGATATTGTTGTGAACCCTCTCTGCGTACTAGACTAGGATGGTACTGTTGCATAGATTCAGGACGAACATGCTGAGGGTTAAGTGAATTGTTTTGTTGTGCTGACTCTGGGTAGTGGTGGGGGACATTGGGCATACTTCCATGGTGCATTAATGGAGGACGCTGTTGAAATCCTCCTTCTCTACGCACTGGACTAGGATAGTGCTGAATAGGATCCGGCTGAGTCAAGTGGGAGGGTGGGTAGTAAGGCTGTGCAAAACTCAGACTAGTATTTGCTGAAAAAGAAGGCCTCAAAGGGGGTGGGTATGGTCTTGGTGTCTGCAATGAGTTTGCTGTGTGGGGAGAAGGAGGCTGCATGGCATTTGGTATGTTGGGTGAAGGAGGCTGCATCTGAGCCAAAGGAATAGATGGAGAAGAAGGCGGTAACTGAGCAGAAGGAGTGTGAGGAGAAGGACGACATGGTGTTGAAGGTGGACTTGTTCCAATAGGAAGTTGACTCGTCATGATATGTGGGGAGGAGTGATATCCCTGCTGTTTGTACAGTGGATGAGGCCGAGGAGCAGAGTACAATGGCTGAGAATGAAGGCTAAGAGAAGACATGGACAGGTCATCCACAGACACTGAAGGGGGTGGGCTCTGTATTGGTGGGTTGTGACTGGAAGAAGTGGGTGTTGTTTGTGACTCTTCTTTTGCCTCCACCTTCTTATCTACATGCAGTGGTGGTGTCATGACAAAAGTCGATAAAGAACAGAAGCAGAAGCAGGTAAATAGAGAAAGAGAAAAAGGAAAAAGGAAAAAAAATCCACAAAAAGAAAGGTGATTTTATTAGTCATGGTATAGTATTAATATAGCAATAGCTATTCCATTCTTGATCGAATTCTCATTCTATTGTCTTTATATGGTTACTTATAACGCTGTAGAGTGACAAGGACTTTATAAATATTGTCTGTTTTAATTCCCTTTTGTATGCAATCCATTTTACACACTCAACAAAAATAGAGAAAACAAAAGGAGTTTTCCAAGCACATGTGACTGTTTACCGAGAATAGAACAGAAAGAGAGATAGGTTCCGCTGTCTACGATATCTTGTGTATTTCCCATGTCATCCGCTACACTTTCAACGGCTCAGGACAAGAATGCTGTCCGTAAAGCACTACCAACTTCTGTGAGTATATTTGCAGTTCCCGATAGGTTGGCTTATTCAATGATAAGAAAATTCTCATGGCAGCGGTGGCTCGTCTTTACGTTGCAAATCCAGACCCCAATCAGTGGACTTATACCGGGCACTGGGGTGCTGCTGCCTTTTGTAAAGACCAAAACAGGAACAACGCCTACTTTATCCGTATTGTTGATATGGTAGGTGGATAGAATGATATTGTGACGCGCAGAACTCATGTGCACGTACCTATTAGAGCAGTACAACTGTTTGTTGGGAACAGGAGTTATATGAAGACTTTGACTATGTAAAAGAACAGCCTTACTTTTATACATTCGAAACAGACGTAAGCAGTGCCTATAAGATGAGTTCTATTGACGTGGATAGCATTGCATGGCTGGACTAGAGTTCGTGGATGTAGGAGAAGCCGAGACATTTCACAAGAGACTCACGCACCGCAACACAATTAAGCTCAAAGGTAACATTAAAGAAGAATGAAATGTAAAAGAGAAGATTGGATAACTTATCACCATAAAAGATGCACAAAAAACAAATTTATTTGGAAAAACAGCAAAAAAGTCCAAACTAGACAAAAACACAATTGGAATGCCTGCAGACTTTAGGTATAAGAATAAATAATGAAAGAAACTAATGTTTTATTAGACATGTTGGACATATTGGATATTCACCAGAGAAGGGATTCAGTATACAGAATAATGATCCAGAAAAGAACGCCATTTTTGAACAGCTAAAAGAACTTGGCATTACACCAGAAGAAATCAGTCAAAACCAAGAGTTTATTCAGGGATTCTTGCAACAACACAGCTCTGGACAACCTGCCACTTCTACACCAGGAACACGTAAAGCAGCCCCACCACCACCACCACCACCACCAAGTAGTAAGTGACATGGAACAGAAAGAATGGTATATTGATCTTATGTGTAGGTCGTCGACAACCACCACCACCACCACCAAGAAGAGGCAATGGAGCTCCTCCTCCTCCTCCTCCTCCTCCACCACCACCGTTAACAAAAGTTGCATCTTCTATAAGAAATTCACCGCCTGGCTTACCTGTACGTGGTTTGCCATCCGCAAATTCATCTGGTGCTTCTCCTCCTCCTCCCATTCTTCCCAACCGTGGTGGACGACAGATACTTCCTCCTCCTCCTCCTTCTATGGGCACGCCTCCTCCTCCTCCTCCTCCTCCTCTTCCTCTTCCTTCTGTGGGCACGCCTCCTCCTCCTCCTCCACCTGGTATTAGTACTTCTTTACCTGCAGCTACACAGGGTGGCACCCATGTCAATCTTATGGAATCTATTCGTGCCACAGGTGGATTTGGGTCTCTAAAGAGTGGAGGCCAATTGCGCAAAGTAAAAGAAAATACCTCATCTAATACTATCAGTGCTTCTAGTGCTTCTAGTACGAATGCTGCACCACCCAATGCTAGTGGAAACCTTGCTTCTAGTTTAGCTGCTGTATTAAAGCAGAGACAAACAGCAATGCAGAGTGATGATGAGGGTGATGATGAAGAGTGGGAGTAACATAAAAGGGGTTTCTTCCTATAGACCAACAAAAACGACAATAAAAAGAATGAAAATGAAAATGTTTGTTTATCTCATTATTAGTGCATACCAAAAGCATACAAGTGACCTACGATAGTGATTTACAGTGTTGATCTTTATAGATATATATAGATATATAGATATAAAGGGAGGGCTCTTTCTCTCTCTTTTACTCTACCAAGGCAGACATAGTGTTCCTAAATTAAAGTGTTTATTATGGATTGGATTGGATTTTACTGCCATTACATCAAATTTGCCTATTAAAAATAGTTGTTAACAAACAAGGAAGAAAATGAACTTTGCACTAGCCAACAATTATACCTTTTCTAATCCTACAGAGCCCTATCTATTGACTCACCTGATAAGCACTTATCACCCGTGAATTCTCCTGATTACACTATGGATACCTAATGCTATTATCAGGCACTGGTATGAATAGAGTGGTTTTGACTGAATCTGTAAGAAAAATAACAAATTCCATAGACAATGGATGAGTGGCATTGATATGTATAGGCTCCAAAGACAGTAAGAAGTGTATATAGTCCTAGAGTAAGATATACATTTTATATTGCCGTCTTAATAACTACTTTTCCTTGTCTTTCTTTTGAGCCTAGCATTTCATCTACCTGCCAAAAATAAACTCAAACCTTATGTTTATTATTAGGGGAAAATGTTCTCAGCAGAATTAGAGATGTTTCAACAAATGAAGACAGCTAATTCTAGTCTTTCAATAGTATTGGATTGAAAACTCTCTAAAAAAGAACTTTATACATTTGCTATTGATCTAATACTTTTCTCTCGTGTACATGTGCTATCTATCTATAAGAATCATCTGAAAACAATATATAGGTTCAAGTATTGCAGTTGTAATTATTATTTTTCTCTTTTTTTTTGTATACAAAATATTTACATAAAAAAAAGAGAAATACTCTACTGTTAATATTAGACAACGTAAGAAAATATTAATAGTTGTGCTTGAAATACTTGTAAGATTTCTTCTCATGTTAGTAGGATACATAGTGTATTAGCATCCAAATTAATAAAGAGATTTGGTGTTATGGTCTATAATTCAGGTGTCTTTCAACTGATGGATTAAAAAATCATCTTTTCTTTATTAACTCATCTTTCTATTTTTATTATGTTTGTGCCGACAAAATAAGGGTGCATGGCAAAAAAAACATCTGATATACAGTAGTAATGTGCTTAAATTACTTATTTAGTCATTTGCTTAGGAAGAGTTCATATGCTAGGGTGGCTATTTGTCTCTCAATTTGTACATCAAGTATAGCTTGCTAATACTATTAATACATTTAATGTATTGAGTCATTAAGCAGTCTATTGGATAAACAATACAGATTTATTTTAATTCGTATGTTGTTTTCTCAACAACTAAAAATATGGCAGCATCTATTGAGTTGAATGACTATTCACAGTCTGAACTTCTTGGAAAAATAAATAGAAATAAAAGCTGAGGTATAATTTTTTTTTTCATTTAATACTTCTATACTCTATTTTAGAGAATTACCACTTAATTCAATACTTTTATTATGTTTCCCTTTTCTCTTTCCTCCTAGTAGTATTTAATTCTACTGTAAAACTAAAGTAAATATTACGCGACTATATATTCTGTGTGATTCTCTGATAAAGACAAGAATTGCTGTGTGGCATGACTAATCCAGCAGCCTTGATGGAACACAATGAATTGGAGATCTGTTTTTATATGTATATTTTTCATGCTCATCTCTGCCAGAATAAAATAAATTTGATCTAATCTTGTTATTGCCTTAATTATAGAGGAGTCTAAGCATTCCTGATGATATGAGGCTACGGCTCAAATAGGAAAAATAAGATAAAGACCAGCCTCAAGCACAAAGTATATCTGGCTGTATTTGAAACATGAATGAAAACAGTTCAGCAACCCATCCTTCATAGCATGAAATGAGAAGATCCATAAGCTATAAATGAATGGGAAAAATAAATCCATCTAGACTGTGTAAATAGATACAATAACATGCAATAACATCGGCCATTTTATTGTCACTATAAAAAGAAAACAAATATCTTTATATTAATACATCAACATCGATCTCTACTTTCTCCAAGTAAATCACTCATCTTTGAGACTAATGGGCGTGGTTTGGGAGTTCCAAAGAAACAAATAGAAAGACTGCCACTACTAGTACAGGTATACTGACAGGCCGGAACACCAAGTCATATATAAGGAATTATGTTTTATGAAAGAATGATACCCAGCATAGCAACTGCATTACAAATAAATTGATAGACAAAGACATAAGATCCATAGGTTATCTATGCAAAGACAGAGGTACAATGGGCATATCAAAGACCCTGATATAAGTCACATGATGTTACTCAGTAGCAATGGTACCTTTGCATTTACAATGATAAAGCCTGTCATATCTCCAGTTTTCTTACATTGTTAAAGTGCATGGATATTAGTAATTATTAAAACGTTCAATAAAACACCGGCGGCTATTTAAAGGCAAAAAGAAGAAGAAAGCAGTAAATTCTATGCCTGACCTATGAATGACTCAAGATTCACAAATGACTATATTTATATATTTATAATTTGCAATTTGCAATTTATTTGATATATCATTTATAGTCTACAATTGATCATTTATCCTCTGCATGCCCTCTCGTTTCCTATTATCAATGCCTGCAAACGATTCCTCTTTGCCTATCATCAGTAGGGCAGGTGGTGGAAAGAACATGTTTCTCCGTCTCTGTGGAGCGTTAGAAAGTAAGTCTATTCATTGTTGGTTGGATGAGAGGACTGGGATGGGCAATTCCTGTTTTGTTTTCTATGCTATTTATTATTAATTTTATTATTAATTTTATTAATATCTTTTTATTAATATCTTTTTATTAATACCTTTTTATTAATATCTTTTTATTATTAATTTTATTAATATCTCTCTGTAATATCTTTTTATTATTAATTTTTATTAATATCTCTCTGTAATATCTTTTTATTAATATCTCTCTGTAATATCTTTTTATTAATATCTCTTAGTAATATCTCTCAGTATAAATATCTCTTCTTGGATTTGCCTACAAAATAACTATCAAGCTGTGTCACTTTCCATTGTCCATAGATAAACTGTCTTCCAAAACCCAACCCTATTAACAGTTAAATCTCAGTCCAGCCACAAAGATCTGCCTGCTTCTCATTCCACTTGCAAGAGAAGATCGAATGATATGCCCACTTGGGCAGAACTTAATATGAAAACAGGAACAATGTATGCGGCTTTACAAAAAGAGAAAGAGACAGAGAGACAGAGAGACAGAGAGAAAGAGAGAAAAGACGCCAATGATAAAATAAACAATCCAATGACAAGGGATATCTCATTGGAGGAGACACAAAATATAAACAAAAGAACCGTTCAGCTTCTATTTCTGGAAAGCTCACAAGGGAACGTGGCTGTGATTGTAGGCATCTGTATTTGGAAGCACTTCATCTACACACCAGCTTTTTTTACTTTTTATAGATCACTCTTTTATTTAACACTTTCCTTCTCTTCCTTCTCTTCTTGCTCTTCTTCTCAAATGCCAACTTTTGCTCCATTTTCTCGTGTTCGCTCTGTCAGATTACCCACCTTCCACCGACGCTCTACGTCACCCAAGCCTGTCACCTCCACTTCCTCTGAACCTCGACACACTCCTCGTCCCCGCACTATCAGCACACCCACAGCCAACAGTTTTGCAGAGACACTCCGAGTGATCTCCAAGGAAGCACAGGATGGACAATTCAACGATGTCTTTGATGCCTTCTTCTTTACCGATAAGCGATGTCAAAACAGAGCCTTTTTCATGGCGGCTCGTCTAAAACAGACACTTCTGCCCCTTCTCAAGCCCGCACCTGGTCAAACACACGATGCTCTATGGAAGTTAATAACCCACAGGCTCTATACCTTCAATTACATTATGTTTGTTCTTCCTACAACAAGTGAAGCCCGCATCAGACTATTACAACAGCTGGAATCTCAATTAATCCAGCATGGCGATGGTCAGGACATTCACCGTAGTGGTGGTATGGAGGTCCATTTTGCAGTTCGCTATGCTCTTCAGCACAAACACAACAAACAGCGTTGTCGTCGAACTTTATTGGGAGATGCGTTTGAAGCAGAGAGTGGACGCATAACACAAGAACCAACTGAAGATATGGATCATCTTGTCAATCGAGCCCGACAGACGCTTGAACACTGTTTGAGAAGTGAAGCTAAACTTGGGCCTACAGAAAGAGACGCCATGTATGTCTTCCATGGCATGAGAGTAGGCCTTCATGGATCATTTAATCCCAGAATTGAACTGTCTTCCAGTGAGTCTGGTCTTTCCCAGCTATTGAATCAAGTCGTACTAGAGCATCAGTCCATGTCTACCTCAGAATATGTGAATCCATTTGAAGATGACACATGTGTTGTGACAGAAGAAGATGAAGTGGAAGAAGCAAGAAGAGCATCGTTTATGACTAATGGATTTTACGGTTCTGCTCAGCCTACTGCTGTTCGCTATGCATGATGACCCTTTATATTTTATTTTGTATATAGAAAATATACCTTTTATAGCTTTGTATCTCTTTCTCTTTCTTTCCTTCTTTCCTTCTTTCCTAATGTAACTCTTAATCCAGCCAGTGTGTTTTTTTTATGTAATAGAGACCACTTTAAAATAAAAAAATGCAGAGTCAATGTGTCTAGTAAAGTATATTTTATCAGGGCAGAATTCATCCATTAAGAGAATAAGATGGTGGACTTGTTCCCACATATGAAAATATCCTTCAACAGCCTTGTCCTTAGTCTCCCATCCAACTTAAAAATCTTGGCTCTGTTTCTGCCTCTCATCCTTCTCTCTTAAAATGCACACCCTCAACCCACCAATAAATACCATAATTGGATCTAATAAGCACTTTCCCACTCCTCTTTACCTCCTCTTCAATAAAGAAATTAAAATGACTTTAAGAGTGAATGGTAAGGAGGTAATAAACTCCCTAAGAAAGAAATAGTACAAGCACTATGAAATAAAATGAAAAGAATAGTTTATCTACTTTCGGATTGATCAAAAGGGAATTTTGCATGAGAGTTGTGACCAAAGTTAATTCCATAGTCACGGCGCCAGTTATGTTCAGCCTGATCATTGCATTAGCCTACATGTCAAATGCCCAAATGCCTAGAACAACAAAAAGAATAACAAAAAGAATAACAAAAAGAATAACAAAAAGAATACTAAAAAGAACAGTGGATGGTAATTACCTGCATTCCAGAATCCCACAAGTCATTCGATGTTCCTTTGGAGCCACGTCGTCCCATGGCATGGGGACTGAGTCTGTCCTTGGTTGTGCTGTCACTGCTTCTGTCACTGCCTCTGTCACTGGGATGTTCATCCTGTGAACGATGTGCATAGTAAGTGAAGCCTGCTATTCCCACAGCACTTAGAGCAAAAAGAGTTCCTGGGCTTGGCATGGTAGAGACGATGTATAGAATTGAATTTATGTCAAGAGTGTTTGGCTTGGTTTGGTACGATTGATATAGTAGAGAAGACTATAAGAGAAGACCATAGATAAAAGGGTATTTATCAGTCACTGCTAATAAAGTATTTTATAGGGCTATCCAAAGAGAATAATGGCCTAGGGTAATTACATGAGAGACATTGAGCTAATCTTATTCAGGTAAGGTTTCTCTATCAACCCAAGTCAGCTCATCTTAGTATTCAAACTGTACTATTATTCTACTGGTGATGCCCAAGATATAGTTTGGATACAATGGTATAGTTTGGATACAATGGTATAGTCTGGATACAATGGTATAGAGTAGGATAATGAACAAAAATCATCATTCCACTCTCCACCTGACTAATGACTTGGACAGAAACAATTGTTTTGGTCTTAGTCCTGTTTTTAAGTCCAAGCTTAGAGTGCTTGTCATTCCACCCACTTTCAATGCCATTCATGCAGTCGTCTCGTGACAGACAAGAGAAATTGATGAATTATAGAATGGTATGCAGTAAAAGAAAACAAGACATACAACAAATAGTACAAGAAGAGTAAATAGAAAGAAAGAAGTATCCATCGTATTGCATGCTGATGTTCATACTTGTAAAAGACCCCTTTCCTTGCCAATATCAGCTGCAAACAACCACAGTTATTCGTCCATTTATCCTGTTGTGAAGCTATTTGCTATGTTTTAGAATTAACAAATCTTCTGCTACTAGTGTCTATTCATCCTAGGGCATAATGCTCCTATGACTGTCTTAACTCTATGACATAATATACAACATATATCAATGTAAATAACATTATTTGTAAATCAAACGCGTCCATAGTTGTGCTATATTATGCAAAACAATAGAGAAAGAGATAAACTATTTCATATTCTTAGGATGTTTGTTTATCAAATGTTACTGTGCATCATTAACATGAAAATTAGGTTTCTGTTGAAATTCACGCTTTATAAATGCATGTGAATCAGTGTCCTTTTTGATCCCACATAGCTATTAAGGCAATGTAGGTAACAAGTGAATGGCATCCCAAGTCTCCTGTACAATGTTTTAGCCCAATACGAGACACTTCAGGAAATAAATGAGACAAGTGAATAAGACAATCGCCGTAAGACAATGTAAATTCATTTTTCTGTTGATCACACCACAATTGAGCAACTGATGGAGCACTGATGTAGTATTCTTAGCTATTATAATGTGCCTAGGATGACAGAACTATAAATAATCAGTCAATAATATTCGTATAAAGATGACTAGTAAATGACTCACTGTAAAAACAACTTCTCATCAACTCTGACAAAGAGCCACTTACTCCTCGTTGTTCATTTGGTCCTAATGCATTTTACAGCAAATACAGTCTCTCATATTATCATCCATTAACAATGAAAGTAATGAGTCATTACACTAATAATAATAATAAACAAATTCACATCACTTTTGCTCAGGTACAAAGGATTCCTTCTCTCTCTCTACTGACTATAAAAGAAAGAGTTTTTCATCCATTAACAATGGTTCACCACCACCAACAACAAATACTCCTTTGTAGTGATCACTCTTACTCATCCAAAATACAGGATAAATCTTTGGACAATCATGTATTTTTGTCTCATTTACTGATATCTTGTTTTAGACTAAAATACTGTATTCATTTATGCTGCTGATGACTGGCTCTGTATTTAAAAAATGAAGATCAAGTTGCTTTGTTGAAAAGATGGGTGTTCTGATGGGAAGAATAGGAAGTAGAAGTGGTGCCTATTTCTAAATTAGGAAAAGTAGACTAGTGTTTATGCCATCCCAGCTTCTTATTGCCAGGTCCTGTAAAAGTAATTTAAAAAGAAAAAGAAAAAGAAAAAGAAAAAGACTTTATCCACAATGCATCCTACCAGCATGCAAGGCCAATAAGCTTAGGGTTGAGCAATGAATAAATGAACATTTTAGATTTAGCAATAGACTCCATGTCGAATAAAAGTTTATTTATTATGTCTAGATATGACTCTAAAGAGGATGAATGCAAACATCAGTGCACTTTTCTAAAAGAGTACAGTAAGAACTCCACTGTTCTATGAATGTGGGTAATAAATTTCAACTATGGACTCACATGTTGTGTGTCAATTGATATAAAGAGTCATTTATAAACTAGTAGGGAGCATACAAGATATACAGATACATTAAAGAGAAATACAATGACTCATCTATACACCACCACAACTACGGCCAACATCCACGACACCAAGTCCATTGTTCACCTTGCGCCATTGTTCTTGAGCAGAGGCAGTAGAACCTTGTGCCATGATCTGTGAGTAGGCTTGAGAAGGCTGAGCTTTGGCACGAATATAAGTAGCATATACAGCTGCTACGGTAGTAGGCAGAAGAAAGACCGAGGCAGTACGAGTAGCAAACATGATAGTATTCTATGATTTGTGATAATGTAGGTTATAGAGACATGGACATCTACAAGGCAGATGGGCATGTATTTATATAGATGTACTTTTCACACAAACACACTTCACTTTTATCTCTTCTTTAATATAATAAATTAGTCAGTAGTCTCTTTGTACTCTAAAAAGAGAGAAATAAAAAGAGAAATAAGAAAATAAGCGTGTGATTAGATCCATCTGTCCTGCTACTGAAGTTTAACTATTTACACTAATAGATGTTCCAAAGGGGTAGCAGATGTATGCTATAACACTTCATTAACATTACAGATCAATGAATGAGGACTCTATTCTAAAATAGACAACCCAATCACTCTATTTGATGCAAATCCACTGCATAAGAAAACAGACTATGTTGATTACACAGGTCTACTTGTACTGATCAATAGAACCATGTGTTTAAAGCATTTGTCATGCTATTCCATGATCTTGAAGTTGATTGAAAAGGGGGAGATGTGAAAAAGAGAGAACTATTCACTGTCTTCCAATGAGCACAAGTACTCTTCTTTAGAAATAAAAGAAGTGCTATGATGGCACAGAAGGACAGCCAAGATGCCTTTTGGGCTCATTCAATTCCTTACCCAGTACGAACAGTCGAAAGATAACTGAAAGCACAGGCCTGTCCTTAGTACGGGGGTCCAATATACTATGCACACTATGTGCACATACTCTGTCAAATACAACCTCATCTCTTGTGAGTCATTGGAGAAAGATTTGAAAAAAGAACTGTACTTCATTCCATTCCTTCTTTTTTCCTAACAAGTGGAAGCAGAGTCCAACAAGTTGTATTCTTTTCTCTCTCTCACACACACACACTTCTCCTATTTCTTTTACTGTTTTGGATATATCTAAAGGAGTTGATGTACAATCTTAGGCAAACAAGTCTGTACACAAATAACTAAAGGTACTGTATAGCATGGACCTTTCAGTTGAAGGTGTCCTACCGAGAGTCCACAGTGGTCAAGTCCTTTCCATGGTACGGTGCGGAGTATGTCGAGTGAGAGAAATGTACAGTGGGCTCTATTCAAAGATACTTAGTATCTACGATCAAACCCTTTCTTTAGACTATTGTTTGTCATAACTATCATTCCATGCTACAGTTTATTCCTTTTTGACAGGGGCCTATCAGACTCAAACTATCTGATACATTCATTTCCAATGGGGTGTCTTTTGCATGTCAAGAAATGCACATTGTTCTTAGTTGACATGTATTATTAGCACCAGAGCATCCATGTCTATGTACGCTGGATAGATCATGCTTATGGATCCTAGTGAATAAAGTGTTCCATTGAATTATATCTGATGTACATTCACAAATCATTATTTATCTACAAAGCAATAAAATATACCATGCTACTGGGTGAAATTACAACATGAATTTCTGACCCTTCATCTTGTATGTAACAGATTCTTTCTTTCTTTACTTCTTTCTTTCTTTCTTTCTTTCTTTGATTTGATCTTTTGTGTGTATGTGTATTCATTCAATTGTTTGTTTTATTTTAATACCCTGTCTAGGCTATATAAAATTGGATAGGGGTCCTTCATGATGTATTCTGTCTCCAAGGACATATAGCTTATAGAAAGTCCAAAGTACATGCAAGGCTTTTTATTCGTTCATTCGGTTTAAATGACAAACGAATGCAGGGCAAGCATCATTTCAATGTACTTGACATTTTCTGACTATCTTTTTTAAAATAAAACAAATAAAATTGATAAGAATGCTGCATTCTGTTTGAAGATGAAATATGAACAGATGTGATAGTGTTGTTTGCAATACAAAGCTATACAGGATTCAATAGTATATCATTGTAAATCCACAAAATAGGTAATTATGCCTTAGTAATTAACAAGGTAGGAAAGATAAAATGGCGATTCAATTCTATACATTAGAGATTTACAAGCAAAAGTAGATGCTATTGATGTGAAATAGATAGTAGAAGGATTGTCTTCATGAGTGCATAAATAAACATAGGCCAGAAATACAGACACCTCTTCAGTTTAAGATCCGAGCGATAGAGGGAATGTTCCAAGGAAAATAAAAGACGATATAAACATATTTCATCAGGCTTGTTCAGATTCATTTGATATCTTCAATGTTCTTCTCAAAGCCTTTGACTGCTACTGCTGTCTCTCTTCTTGCACTCTGTGCTACTGTAAAGGCAACGTTGGCTCCTTCGATTCCTGAGCCTGGCACTGTTTGGCAGGCAGGAAAACAGTACGATGTTGTTTGGGGTGAAGAATAAAGCAATTTAGAAGCAATGGCTCTGTGGAGTTTTTATTTTTTTATTTTATTTTTTAACTTTTCTTACTCTTATCTTATCTAGAGGAAGACGCTATTGCTCCCACCATGGCAGAAGGCTGGAATAATTTCAGTATTGGTAAACAAAAGAATGTGTTTTTTTTTTTTTTTTTACAATGAATAAAACTAAAAATTCAATACTACATTACAGATCTTATGACAGGTGAAAATGAAAACCAGATATTCTTGCAGAACATTGCCACGGTAAACAGATCACTTGTATGGATACAGAACAATCTTCTGACTGAATGATCTCTCTACAAAAACAATAGAACTTGAGTGGTGTTGCTGCCCAGAGTTACAAATGGGTTGTACCTGATGTTACACCTCATTCAAATATCTACTTTTTGATGTTTACAAGTGGTAAGAGTTCTTAATCACTGAACAACAACAGCAGCTCATCGAGTCTATAGAAAATAAGGAATTTGCATGGACAACACGTTTCGCTATTGTTGGTGAGGATGGCAACTCAGCTCCACCTAGACATCTTACACAGTCAAATGGTAAATACATTACAGATAGACATGGGATAAGACAAGTAACTGAAATGTATTACTCAGGTGAGGAAATTCCGTGGGGCCGAGGCAAACTGGAAGGCAAATCAGGATTAGCCATGGCACTTGCTTCTTCTGCCCCTGCTTCTTCTGCTTCCTCAACAGCATCATCTGTTGCTTCCGCTATTGATGGTGAGCTTGCTGCTCCTAGTAGTGCACCTTCTTCCATCGACTCTCCATCTAAAGGAAATGCCAATGCTGGTACTGGTGCCGGTGCCGCTCTTTCTCAAAAGACTCTATCTGTTGCTGTGTCTTCTGCTACTGCTTCTTCTACAAACAAACAGGCAAAAGCCAGTACTGCTCCACGCACAAACAAAACTGACGTTTCCTCTGCAGCTTCTTCAGTGGCTCTTCATGTCACTGCTCTGTTTATTTCCATTGGACTTGGACTTTCTTTACTTTAAACCTATTACTCACTATTACATATAATACTTTTATATTGAAGCATGTCTATTCTGCCTACATCTACTTTAGTCCTATACAATAAATTCCTCTGTCTATCTACTACTCATTTGTTTATTTTGT
The DNA here is from genome assembly GCA_025094145.1 of Spinellus fusiger. Classification (NCBI taxonomy): domain Eukaryota; kingdom Fungi; phylum Mucoromycota; class Mucoromycetes; order Mucorales; family Phycomycetaceae; genus Spinellus; species Spinellus fusiger. The sequence continues at coordinate 359,191 of JALLLS010000022.1, read as the reverse complement.
GAACTAGGCTTTATTAATGTGAAAGGTAAAAAAAAGAAAAGAATTACATCTCCATAGGAGTACCCTTGGCCGTTTTGTCGCTTTGATCATTGTACATGTATTGATCTTCATAATCCTTCATGTACTGCACAGATCTTTTTTCATCAAGGAAAAGAGAGTACACACGTCTAATATCCTGAACATCAACAGCTGTAGCCTGTTGATAGATACACACCCATGGTGTAAGTAAGGTTTTTCATTGCCACAGTGTATTTGCTTACTTTTCTCTTTCGTGCAACAAGGTTGGCAGCTGTGATAAGGTGAATTGAGTAGCGTAAGGAAGTCTCAACCCCAATTTTGGTCAGAATGTCTTTTGCATCGTCTGTCATTTCTACATCTTCTTCTACAGCTCTAGTAGACCGAGGTATGCATTAGGTTGCTTCTTCAAAACATATCTCTTTGCAATAGCACTCACCTAATATTTAATATCTGTCGAATATCATCTTCCTGGTATGCACTTGTAGAAATCGTCGTCAGTCTGTCACGAAGATCAGCAGGAATACCATGGGGTGCTCTGTATTTTGTACCGCGAATATTAGTAACACCACGGTTGGATGCCATGATCACAATGGGTGCCATTTCATCCTCCAAGGCTCTGTTCAAGAATGAGAAGCACTCAATATCAAGCATATGGACTTCATCAATAAAAAGAACCTAATCACAGAAGAAGAAAAGGAATAAGCCTGCCATACACTACCACTCTAGATACTATACTCTAGATACTACTTACACCGGGCAAAATGTCTGCCTTTCCTTCTTCTCTCCACTCGGCTACTTTGCTATTGATTTGGTCTCTCACTTCCTGCTTAATTTCACCCGTATCACCTAATGAATGGATTAGACCACCCTACAGACATAACAGACATCGCATTGATCTGTTACCTGAGAAAAGAGCCAAAAATCCCTGTGTTCTGCTGTTGATCACATCTACTTCATGAAGAGACACAGTGTGGACAACTTCTTTGCGTTTTTGCATCTCTCCCTCGGGACATTGTACGAATTTGGTCTATACAAAGGAAATAAGACACTCTTTCTGGGTTCACTCTTGCTTACATCAGAACCCATAGCATCGTAGTCTCTTGCTCTAGTGAATGAACGGCCGAGTTTTGTAATGCGTCCTGAAGCCTTATCAATGGCAATCACATCACTGATAGAGAGAGAGAGAGAGAGATTCAATTGACTCTTCCTCATTACCTGCTTCTACTTACCCAGCCATGACCTTTTCCTTATCCAAAGCCTCAATCATCTTATTACCAAGATCATAGATTGTTTCCATGTCGGTTGTCTTGAGTGTCAATTTGCCTGTTTTTGTTCCCTACGTAGATCCAACCATAAGTTTTTCTGTATTTCCCTTTCTTTAGCACATCCACACAAAAAGAAAGAAAAGGAGAAATAATACTTACACTGGTCAAAGAACGATCAATCTGGATCTCCACAACTTCTCCTTCAATGGTCTCGGACTCTTCTTTAATGCGAACACCAATGGAGCGACGGAATGCCTGTGTCAGAGCCTCTGTCTTGGACATTTCAAGAGAGAAGATCTCGGATGCAGCCAACATGGTAAAAGGCACATCGGAACCAAGTTCTGATCCACACATACATTCACTAGAGGTTAATTGATAGGCCGGTGGTCCTTTTCTTTTTCTTTTTTTCTTTTTTTTCTTTCTTTTTTTCTTTTTTTTCCTTCTGGTTTCTGTCAACAATACGAAAAATAGATTACCTTGTGCCATGCCTAATTCATTCATTTTTACATTAGTCATGCTTATGGAAACCATAGAGTAGAGCATTCAATGTAGATATAAGAAAGTAGGCTTACCCATAGCAATGGCTGTCTTTCCTGTAGAGGGAGGACCCGCAATCAAAATAGCTCTTCCGGGTGTTTTTCCAGCCTTGATCATTGCAAGGGTAATGCCAGCTGCTTTACGGGCCTTGAGTTGGCCCACCATACCTTGAGAAGAGGTGCGTGGCTCATATTTATCATCAAGACCAAGTCCACGGATATGAGAGTGTGTGCCTAGAGAGAGAGACCATTAGGAAATGGGAAAGAAAAGAGAGATAGACCCTCCACACTAATAAGAAAAACCACTTGGAATAGAATAATAATAAGAGAGAGAGAGAGAGAAAGAGAGAAAGAGAGAGAGACTTTACCAACACGCTCCATTCTCAGGAGATCCTTTGTCTCGGTAGAGGATACTGAAATTGGTAAGGCCTTTCAGTATGCGTCTAGTATAAGTTATACAGGCATAACACAGGCAAGTGCTCACATACCATGATAAATGAGAAGGAAGGAACAAGGACTCAATAATAGCGGGTATTTTGTAGAAGAAAAAAAATAGTCTGCATTGGTGTTCGGGTAGAAAACAAGTCCCATACTACGTCACACATCGATAGAGAAAGATTAAGTGTCAATGGAAGTTCACTATTTAAGCAAAGAAAGGGTTCTTTTATTGTTATTGTTGCTGTTCTTATTATTAGCCTTCTACTGCTTGAGTAGTTATTTCATTCTACTGTAATTCTACCTTAATAATCACTCTAATTTGCAGAAATATACTGTAAAAATAACCATTGACGGCAATAGAACATTGATTTGTATTATATCAGTGCAATGCTCTTTGATTCTGATTGAATACTTATAGAATAGAATCCAGTGGTTGATCTAAAAACAAAGGGGGAGGGGGGGTCTCTTTTATTAGTGAATATTCAATAGTAAAATAGTATCTCAACCAACCAACATCAAGTAATCAAATATCTGATAAGAGAGAGTGTGTGTGTGAGAGAGAGCGAAGAGTTCTTCATTCCATGATTGTATCTTTCTCAGAGAAGTATTTATTCAATAAACAATACATAAGTTTAGTTATTGTTTATAGAAATACCTCAACCACCGAATTGTCATTGATGTTACTTTATAGAAATGAACTGTTAGTACAAAGTTATTCATGTAGAATCCGTACGAAAAGGAAACTACTGTAAAAATCTACATTCACTGCAACGAAAAAAAAAGTGGATTCAAGTGGATTTGGACTTTTGGAATAAGAAATACATAAAAGATTCCTCTTTTTTCTACCCTCCATTACTGTATATCTTCATATGGATAGTAAATAATGCTGAGGATTTTCTAATAACATCACTAACAAGAATACTGTGTGAATAATAAATACTCATGGACACCTCACTGTTCAATACAAAAAAGAATGAGGTTTTAATATAATAAAGAGTGTAAACACATAAGAGAATAGTAAGATGGTTGAACTTGTAAAAGGATAGTGTACTGTTTATAATTATTATTTGATAAATGGCTGATTGAAGAAGAAGAAGATCTCTTGGCTACAAAGTCCATGTCTGCAAGTATAACACATCTACTTGAGCACTACAAAGAATAGCTTGTAAGCATCTATAAACACACTTTCTTGGAATACTCAATATAAACAATAAACTTACTTTGTGTTTATTGCTTATCCAAGTGTATTTATATATTTATGTATGAATATATGAATTTATGAATGTATGAATAAAAGTATGAATGAATGCATGTATGTTGAATATAGTATTTTCCTCTCTCTCTCTCTCTTTCTCTTTCTCTTTCTCTTTGCAAAGATTATTTATGTTAGCCAATGAAACACATCTTTACTTCCACAAAGATGACTCTACATAGGACCACCAGCCCAAGTTAAACTCTTGACCTGAGCTCAGTCAACACAGGTGGAGTCGTCTTCATTCTCTGCCATGTCGGTGAACAACGCTTTTCGATTTCTATTTGTGCTTCTGTTGTGCGATATTGGAGCCAAGTTGCAAAGTTACCACATTTTAAGAACTGGCTATAGAGCTCTTTAGTAGAATCGGTGTTGGAAGTACGAGTCTTGAAGGTGGATTTAAAAGGTAATTGGGGACCATGTTCTTTTAATGACTTCATGAATTGGTCTGTTTGGAAGGGCTTAAGACGAGGCAGTTTTACATCAGAGTGTGGACTTGTTCTCCTATTAGTCATATGAAATAGAGTGAGGATGACTTACTTATGAAGAGGTATTAAAGTAGAAAAGTAGCGATTCAGAGGAACAAGGAATTTTTCTGTGAGATCAACAAAGTGTCGCCGTAACATGTTGTTAAGCACCCACTCTGTAAGAGAGACAGCAAGAGTGGATCGATGAAAAATAGCGTGGAGAATTAGATATCATAGAACAATCAGCATTCAAGGATCTTGTTGGAAGCAAGAAAGATCTGTAGTGTTTACCTGGTGGATAGCGACGTAATTCTGCTTCTGCTAATACTTTTAACAAACCACGGTCCTTGAGAATCACTGGCTTTCTTTTGGAACTCACACCCTTTTTTTTCTTATGTTAAATACACTCATCTAATCAAAAGAGATATTACCTGTATGAACCCGTGTGTAGTGGATAAAGTGGACTTTGGTGTATTGACAAAAGAGCACTGTCCTGTCGAAGTGCCATCTGGTTTTCTATCTCCGACATATAAGACATCTGTTGAAGTAGGTGTGTAGTTTACCTTAACTGTTGGCGGCCCACTCGAACAGAATGAGGCCAATGCTCCATGGCTGTATGGAAGTATGGATTGGTGACGCCTAGAATGAGATTGGAGGCTGGCTGAACAGCGGTATGAGTTGATCTGTTGAGGGTGTCACCACGACCTACCTTATTCTTTGTAATAAAAAACTTAAAGTCGGTATCTTGAATAGTGAAATACGGACGATAATCACCGCAATAAGGTATCTTGTAGACAGCTTGTCAATATCTGAGCACGTGTGAGGCAGACACATTGATACTTACTGGGTTAATGAGATCAATTAAAGCAACCACGGCCTCACTGCACACAGATGGATCCTGTGAGAATACTACAATGGGTTCTGCCAATAGCATGAGTTCCCATAATAGCCACAGATCAGGAAGAATGTCCTTGAAGTGATGATAAAGCCCCCGTACAGGCAAAGAAGCCATAATCTTGAGGGGTAGTGAGCCCACAGTATTGATGTTGGTTTACTCACTTGTAAATCAGGCTGCATTTTGTTCATATCAAAAGGTGTTGTTTCTAACAGTTGGGGTTTGAATGGTTGCTGTAATTCTACTTGGAGAAGATGTCCCAAGAATGGCAGATCAATGACACTGCCTTCTTTTGGAGCAGGCCTAATAGTATGTACATTAGTAAAAAAGTAGTGAGTAAGAAAAAAGAGAAAGAAGAAAACAATTCTTCATGGAGTGTCTATAGGCATAGACAGATAAACAGCTATATTATATATATATATATATATATATATATATATGTTTATATACACACCAGTGAGCCATCGTCATACACGCAGCCTCCAACATGGGTTTGCCAATATCAAAGAAAGCCGGTCCAAGAATACCAATTAGACGAGAAAATAGTCCAATCCAAGGATGTTGTGAGAGAAGAACAATTGATTTCTGTACGTGCAACAGAATAGGTCTTATTTTCAGTTCTTTTTCCATGGCCTCTTACCTGGAAATAGCCACGACGAATAGAAGGATCTTTCTTTTGTCGAAAAAAGACATAGCCGTACAAAAACCCAGCATTGGCAGTAGGACCTACAACAGCCACCAATAACCATACAAGCCCATGAGCAAACGATTCTCTTTGTTTTATATCCTCGTATCTGTCTTGCACTTACCCGACATAGCAAATCTTGAATTGCTAGCTCGTACACGTATTGTATGTACTTGATCTCCCACCTCGAATACATTAGAGTCCGGGAAAGCTGAAAAGCAACTATTGAACACCAAATGGGATTAGAGTTTATAACAAATTAAAGCGTACATGTTCTTCTCTTCTTCAGGCGAAAGCTCCATGGGTGGATAAACAAAGTCGAGTGCTTTTTTTTTTATAAAAAAAAAAGTGCATAGGTAGTGTTGTGTGGCTGTCTTGAGTAACTCATACAAAAAAAGAAAAAAAGGTCCATTTCTAAATTAAATACCTTGCCCGATTTCAAGATCAAAGTTGACACTACAAAAGCCAATCATCCATTTGCGAAATAACAAGAGTGTTTCTGGCTCAAGTGGTAGCATCGATAAGGGATCGTTGTTCTCGGTAATATCAAGATCAGGAGGTGGAGGAACAGACAAAGTAAAGGAGAGAGAAGGAGAAACGGAACTCTCTATAAAGTCAGAGTGGTGGGTGTGATAGAGAGGATTGGGACGAAGCGAAGAGGTAGAGGCTTGTTTACGAAGAGATACATCCACAGAAGAGTCGCTGATATCTGTTTCTTGTGACTCTAGACTTGACTTTGTAAAGATATGTTGTAGTGAGCGTGGTGACCTGCATAGTGTTTCTTTGGTCATAGGGTCACTGTGTAGATATGAGGATGAGTGTGGATGAAGACTGGGACTGCTGTGAGGGATAAGGCGAGGAGAGGATGCTCTTGAGAGGGACAAATCGAATTCCATCTTTGATTGTGTATTAGGTGTGTATTAAGTGTGTATTAGGTGTGTATTAGGTGTAGATTAGGTGTGTATTCAAGCACACTAGTTAAGTATAAAAAGAAGGGAGAAGTAGCAATAAGAAGAGAAAGAAAAGTAAATGGTGAAAGAACGAAGCGTCGATTTAGTTGCCTAAAAGGTTCTTATTTTTGGTTGTATTTTAAAAGACCTTCGTGGGGATGAAAGCTGGGTTTACAATAGAGTTTGTAGATGTAAAAAGTGAATTTTATAAACTTAAATTCATCGAGATTTATTCCAGCAGTGGTATTTGCTGCTTGTTTGCATCAGCAATGATAAAAGGGCCGTTTCTTCTACTGATTGGATAGGTAAGAAGTATATCAATAAAAATAACAGTGATAGAAGAATAGGACTTTGTTATTATTGCTGTTTGGTTAGTAAATTATCTTGCTGTAGGCTTTTATTTTACTATAAAAGGATTTAATCCTGGTTTCCATGTCAGTGGTCTAAATAAAACAAAAGACATGAAGTTGATATAAAAATACCTGATCATGAATAATTTCAGCCTTGATGAAAACAAGATAGGGTTCTTTCTGTCTTCTCCGTGTTTCTTTTCTGATAGTTAAAATGTGACTAGTTAGAAATAGAAAAAGACACAAATGCAAAATACATAACAGCATAGTAGCATAGTAGCATAGTAGCATAGTAGCATAGTAGCATAGTAGCATAGTAGCATAGTAGCATAACAACACAACAACATAACAACATAACAACACAACAACATAACAACATAACAACATAACAACATAACAACATAACAACATAGTACTCTACACTGGGAAGATGCAGGCTACTCTGCAGTGGCTATTCATTCATTACAGCAACAGAATCCATAGTCTTTTGTCTTTGTGATAAATTGAGTTAATAAATATTGACTCTTTAGTAATAAATGACTCTTTAGTGATAAATAACTGTTATTGAATGCTACTGTCTGCTACAATGAATCACATTTACCCTTCAAAGACAATAGATATTATGATCTTTTTTCTATATATGAGAATCATGTGGAGTCTAGTGTCAACAGGCAATGTAAACAATGCATATTCCATTTCAATAACCGACATCTCGTGAGAAGTCTCTTTTTCACTACAATTATTTTTTAAAAAAATAATCTATTTACCTTTTATTTACTTTTTTAATGTTCATCCAATCAGTTTATAGATCTATATTAAGGATGTTTACAGAAGAATGTTGTCATAGTAACTTATCACTTTGTTATTTCTATAATAACCCCGAAAATCAAGAAAAAAAATCAAGAGGCAGTGGTAATACATGATTTGAACATAAAACTAAACGATTGGAAACTTTTCATGGACTACCGGAGACTAAACACTGGACTATTTTATTATTATTTTCTGGACGTATGCATATACATTTAAATTATACACTTAAAGATATTTGGGATATAAAAGGAGATAAATGGACCACTCAATCACATAGTTTCTCTGATTGGCCATATGATTTAAAAATGCCTTTTCGCCGTCTAAATATGCCATTTCAAATTCATATATGCCTATTTTAGTAATTAATATTGACTTTGCAATTGAACATTATTAAGCTGACTATAAAAAAACAGAGCCAGAGCTACCTTACTATTAAAACCCAGTCAATCTTCTTTTAACATACATGTTATCTTTAAGCTTTTAATAAAGGTAAATAGCAGTATTTACGGTGTATTTTCGTAAATTCATTGTTAATATAAAGACAGAAAATATCTAGAATCTAAATCTAGATAAGAAAAAGGTAGACATAGATGTAAGGCAAGCACAAGAATCATTATATCATAGAGTATTTGTTATATCATCACTGTACACACCTAAAGATTTTTGTGATATAAAAGTAAATACACGGACAATAAAATAACACCATTTTTATGATTGGCTGGTGTGTTTAGAAAAGGTATTTTCAGAAAGTATTGGTGTATTTTTGAGGAAATAAAATAGTGTAGAAATGTAGTATGGTTCCAAAAAAAGACTGATCTGTATCTTAGTTTAGTGCAGTGATAACTACACCGGATTATTTTTTGATGTTTTGGTGAATTGGTCACTACTAGCTAGATATTTGTCTGATTGTTGATGATTAATAAAAATCAAAGGCTTCATTCTACGAAATGGAAGTAAACCATTGGTATACCATTTTTCCACAGCAGGAGTACCTTCATTTGAATAATAGTTATACAATACTGGGGTGATTCTAACTCTCTCCTCGATGTATATTGCAAACTTTTCATAATTGACTGTTCAAGATGTATGTCCTGACAGAGATAACCCGGTTTCCATCCGATACTAGTGATTGAGTTCTTCACTGCCACACTCTTTAGAGCAGATTCCATGAAGAAAAGAAAAGAGAGACGAGTTGACCTTTTCTTTTTATGTTATTTCTGTTTTATAACAGTTTTTCATAGCCATTCATTCAATCCGTGATTTGAAAACTAAGTTGTGCTAAAGCATAAATATTGTATATCTATCAATGGAAACTATGAATCCCATGGGTTTTCTATGCACACATACAGTCCCAAGTAATGAGTAGACAGAGTTTTTTATTTTTATTTTGAGAAATAAAGGCATATCTATCAGTACAAGATGTTCATAATAAAATATTCATGGAATAACACAGGATTTAGAATAGTTGTTCATTAAATGATTGTCTACATTTTTATTATAAAGATATTGCTCAGTGATTTGTAACAGTATTTGTCTTTATACAATAGGACATTCTTACCCACTGTGCTCTTTGGGATATTAAGATAATCAACAATCTCTTGGTAAGTAACATGTCTTTTCCATTGTCCTGTGATTTGACTTTTAATGAACATAGCATACTCTCTTCTTTTGATAGGACTATCTTTATGTGCTTGACTAAGAATTGGCTGATTTCTATTGTTTGGAGTCATTGTTTGAATAAGTTGTAAAATAGAAAATAGAAAATTGATTTGCTGTCCACTCATTTATTGCATAGGACTGTATACCTCACCAAAATAAGAATATTTTTTATTCTTTGGTCTTGTTATTATCTTGTTATTTCTTACACTATCTATACAACTTGATACTTAGGTATTTGTTGAGATAAACATAGCTGATCGAGATAATATGCTATTATTAACAAATTAGAACAATAGAAGAAGGCTGTAGACACTACTAGAGGTTATTCTTTAAGTAAAAAAAAAGTTAAACAGCATCATCATCTGGACCTAAGCTCATTACAATCTACAAGACATAGTACCGACTCTTCTACTAATAGATGATATATGGCTTATTATTCTCATGATAAGTATTAAGTACAAGGTAAGCATACTATCTCTCTTGATTGAATTATTACTAATACACTCTTTTGTTATTAGGCAAGTTAAGACTCTTCTCAGGGCAGTCCAAGGTGGTCTTTTCTTTCTTCTATACTGTCTAGGGTGTCTAGGGTATACTCCTGAGAATAGTTATCTATCTCCCAAGGATAAATTACAAGGCTTTTAGGGTGTGGATTCTATTGCTATAAGGAATATTTCTAGAACAGAAGTGGCTATAGTAATAGCATATTATAAGCTACAGTACTATTAGCTATACTATTACAATAAGCAATGCTATTCATCAACACTATTTTTTTACTGATAATACAATTTGATAGTGAGGTATACTACAAAAAGAAATAATAATTTAGATACTTGCAAACCTTTGATTTTAAATACAGTTCCATAGAAAGGAACTTTTTTATTGTGACATAACAGGGAGATATCATCGCTTAAAGGCCAGAAAATCCTTGGGTGCGTAGTAAAAATTAGTAGAAAAGGAGTGAATAAGTGTATGAATGAATATCAAGGTTCTACTTACACTCTACTATATAGAATTCCTTTGATAAATAATATCAAGGGCGACAGTGTTGATTAAATAGCCTATAGAATTCACTCCAGTGGTCTATTGTTCAAAAGAAAGAACCAAATCTAATGATAAAAAGAACAGTGTAGCCGTGCATTGACTGAATATCAAATGTATCCTTCATCAACACCTTGTTGAAATCCACAAGACACTCATTGTAGTGTTATTAATAAATAAAGATTCCTTTCAAGTCAGTCCCAAGTGGTCTTCTTTTTTCAATGCTGTCTAGGGGTTAATTTCTAGTGTTGTTTCTCTCCCAAGGATAAAGCACAAGACTTTTAGGGTATAGATTCTATTGCCATGAGGAATGCACTTGGGCAGTAGCTATAATATTATCATTAACACTATAGTTTGCAAATAAAATACTTTGATAGTGAGGCACTCTATAAAAAGAAATAATGGTTGAGTTCCCTTACACTTTGATTTTAAATTATATTTTCTAAAAAAGAAACTAGATACATTATGTAAATGGAAGATGGTGTTACTGCTTAAAAGCTAGAAGAATCTTCTCGTGTGTAGATGTGCACTTTGTTACTGTCTTTGAATCTCTTCATCTTTTACACAATAAGCACAAAAAAAGAAAAGCACCAAAAAAAAAGCAAAAAAAAAGGGTAAAAATGGATACCTCCGTGCACTTTATGCATCTGCTATGATGACTACACTAGGCTTGTTTAGCGGTGATAAGGTCATCTTAAACACATCGAGTAAGAGTCTGTTCCGTCTGCACACTAAAATATTCACCAAGAGCGTCTACCAAGCTATCAACTAAAATACACACTGAAATACCCATGAGAAATGTGAAAAAGACTCAAAAGTGTCTTGCTGTGTTTTCCATGGGGTCACTCATATTCTAAATGCATAAAAAACATTAAAATTAGGGCTATTCTCTACCTTTTGCTACTATTTTGCTACTACGATGCATTTATCAGAAAACAATAACATATATCTGCACCACAGTTCTCACACTTCGCCCTCACCCTCCCATCACACTACAAAACAGAAAACACCACCACCCAATGTACCTATCAGTGTTGTTTGGCCTATTGCCTTGGCCATCCTACCCACGCTTGGGTCTTTCTTTGGAGGAACATCAGAAATATGGGGCGATTTTGTCATAACACTATTGATGCTTTACTATGTCTATAAATGGATGACAGGCAAGTGGAGGAACTCTTCATAGCTCTAATGATCCAATATCAGTGCCGTGGACATACTATGAGAGTGCAAGATCCCGTCGAATCCTACATACGGACTCCCTCCAAGGCTCAGCCCAAGAAGAAAGAAATCCAGAGAGTGCCATTATGAATGAGTTGCGTCTTCATGAACTAATAGGACTTGTCTGGGTTATGATTTCACCTGCCATTGCTGGATACACTCTTTACTACAGTCGATATGTCTTGAACCACCACCAACACTATATCAATTCATTCAATATTACTGTGTTTGTGTTTGGTGCCTCAGTGAAGCCTCTTATGCATCTAACAACCCTTCTCCGAGAAAGAACAATCTATCTTCAGAAAGAAATCCATGATACAGGCCGTGAACTAGGCACAGTGGAAAAGCGACTGAATCTTATCGAGAAGGAGCTCAAAGAAATACGCCATATGAATGTCTCCAAGAAGCATATGAGACAGGTAAGGCACTCCTTATTTATCAACGTCTTCTCATCTACATGTGCATATAAAAGACAACCAGAGACATTGGTCTTGATCTACAGCAGCTGTCTAATTCAATGCATAAATTTGAGAGCAAAGAAGTGGCCATGCACCAATGGTACGAACGTAGCTTCCAATCCCTCAATTCAAAACTACGTGAGTTTGATGCCTTTTTCCATGGTCGTATGGAAACACCCCATGTCTCGTTCTACGGTGTTCTTATCAGCTTGACTTTGTTGCCTTTTACTATGGTGCTCTGGACTCTTCATCGTATGATTGGACTCTTGCCCATTCCACATAAGCTATCGAACTATTCAAAAAGCACATCCAGCACTTCTATGCCCTCACGCCAGCTTCATCAATGGAAGCCTAATGACACTGTAAGGGCTTCAAAGGGGCTTGGGACATTGCCTTTGTCAACGCAACGCCTTTCGTCCCCTTCCTTCTTGCTAAGATCCCCTAGTATGGTGTCTTCTCCTCGACCCAAGCTGACTCACTCTCTTACTACTGTTCATTAAATTCTTTGTTTATTCTTTTATAATATTAAGGGTGGTGTAAAAGACATCCATTCTATCTCTACTCTAGTGTACTCTCTAGGCATAGTATTGGTGTAGAAAGTGATACACATCCACATTGATCCACCAAGAAAGGCGAGAAAGAATAGCCTGGAGTGAAAAAAAAACACATGCTTATCTAACATTTCTATTTGTATCTGTCCTACCTTTACTTCTTTTGAGGAGCGGATGATATTCTCCTTGGGAGATTCTATCTGAAGTCTTTCTATACACTGATATTTGTCTTTTTCTGTCTTGTCTCACAGGCATAGATAGTTTTCCTTTATTTACAGACATTCTTGGTCTATTCATCTATGCAGTGATACCAACCATGTGTTGCCTGGAATAGATATCTATAGGTTTCTTCTCCACTATGTTCCTTACAGAACTCATTGCTCTGATCATAGTGATCCACTGTGACTTGCATTTTCATGCCTTTACAAAAAATAATAATAGAAAAATAATAATAGAAAAAATAGAAAAAAGACATCCCACGACTGCTTGTGCTATCAACCCGTCACAAAGACTGCTTTTATTGTAAGGTCCTACCTATTCTTCCTCATCCTTCCTTGTGGTTTCATTCTCCGATATCCCAAGAAGAATAAAATTATTCCAAAATGTGTCAACATTGACAGACATCTTTCACACAATGGCCTCCCACCTCCTCCGTGCCTCTCTCCGTGGTCTGACACGCCCTGTTTTCCGCTCAGTAGCTCCCATGGCTGCCCATGTGACTCCTCGTCTTATGACTCCTCTTTCTGTCACTGCCACCCGTGCCTTTAGTGCCAGTGTGTTCCAAATGAAGAGTGGTAGTGGTAAGCACAGGCTAGGGATTCAACGAGTCGTGTTGCTGGTTGCTGGTTGCTGGTTGAACTAAAGAAAACAAATGTGTTTTGTTTTTTGTTTTTTGTTTTTTGTTTTTTGTTTTTTGTTTTTTGTTTTAAAAAGTGGATAGTGACCTGGTTCACAAGTTGAATGAAGAAGTTGAATATGAGGACAGCAGAGATGATACTGCCATGTCTGAATTTGTTAGGGAGTTCCTGGATACTAAAGTGTTCGAGGCAAGTGTGTTCACAAGGACAGCACAAGGAAGAAGAGAAAGAAGAGGAAGGGGGTTATTGATTGAGTCTGTTGACATGGACATCATTAGGTTGAAGATAAGCCTGGACTGGATGAGGTTGTCTTGACTCGTACTTTTGGCAATGAAAAGTAAGGCTTTACTATTCTAATAGAATAGACAATTCATTGGGATGATTAGGATCCGCATTCTCTTTTCGATCTCTGATATCAATATTGAGAAGGATGGAAACCAGTTGTATTCTCCTGAAGAGATGGAGGGTGCTGAGGAAGAGACCGAGGAAGTGCCTTCTAGCTATCCCATCCATGCTTCTGTCACCATTGAAAAGGTAAGAGGTGGAATACAATGAAAAAACAAGGGACTCACATTGCACTTGTTGTTTGTTCAGGGCGACAAGGGTGCCACTACCATTGATATTACTGTAGAAGATGGCGAGATTACCATTGACACTATCATGTTCTACAAGGATGGCAAGCTGGCTACAGAACAGACCTCTGATGCTGACTGGAAGAGACGTGGTCAATACATTGGCCCACAGTTCCCTGATTTGGATGACGTAAATAGACTCTAGAGTCAAGAAGAGGAGAGGAAGAAGAAGATACTTATCTAGTTGTATAGGGCGTCCAATCCTTGTTCTTGCGCTACTTGGAGGAGCGTGGCATTAACACTGCCTTGGCTAACTTCTTGCCCGAGTACATTGAATACAAGGAGCAGGCTGAGTACATGCGATGGCTCAAGGGAATGAGAGACTTTGTCTCTTATTAAAATAAAGTACCTTGTCTCTTATTAAAAGATACATGTAATAAATAAAATGTAGATTTACACTGCTATTCCATAGTATTCAAGAAGTGACTAGGGCAGCTAGAGTCTTGAAAGTGTTGACTCTTTCCATTGTAGTCTACATCCTACCCATCTCTACTCTACCCTACCCCCTCCCTAGTTACGATCTCTTTCTTTGATTCTCTTGCTATGGCACAGTACAGTATAGCATAGTATACAACTTGCCCTTTATTACATAAACCCCGTACTACAAATCCTCATTCATGGGATAGATGGACTCTATACTCTTTTGTAGATACTATCAACGAGACCACAGGGCAATTGCGTTGTTCTTTGTTTGTCCTTGCAGGGGATCCAGTCTGCAGTCCCTTGGATTCATGCATCCACTGTATTAAAGATGCACAGACACAGAATCAGCTGACTATCGATTGCCTATTGATTCTTTATTTTATTTTATTTATTTTTACCCACAGCCACTCTCCTACCTTTATTAGATTCTATCCATCTTTCCATACTATAGCCAGTCATTCTATCAGCAGCCAATAGAGTCAATGGAGTACTCTCCTATGCCATGTCCTGTCATGTACAATAATGCCATACCTTGGAAGCAAATGACTCACTCCTAAGATGACACATGGCATAATCATGAGCCATTTAAGATGGCTGTAGTATGCCATTCTTTGTGCTGTTGTTACTATTATTATTCCTGATATTATTACTGCTACTATTGCTGTGAGTCCGCTATTATCTCTGTAACACTTACAATTGACTCCCTTCTGCGGAGGAATTGTTGGCTGTCACTACGGAGTTGATGAGATATATAACTTGGAGGTTTAGCCTTATTTCTCCCTTTTGTAATTCACCATAGGACTCAATCTACAGGTTGTTTGCAGATCAACAAGTGTTTCTACTTGTCTGGTGTGTTGATAATGTAGGGGTTTCTCTCTTCCCATGGATGTATTCTTATAGATATAGATATAAAAAAGAAGATAAAAGACTCTTTCCTTTGTTCTTTTGTTTATTGACATCTCTACCTATAGACAGCGCACCTTGAATAGTGCACAGACATACCATGGATTTGACTTTGTATTTAAGTAGGCTGAGGTTGCCTATGGATGTACCCATTCCAAAAAAAGAAAAAAAAAAGAAAAAAAGAAGAGGGGAGGGAGCTCTGTTCACACATTTCCTATAAGATAGAGTGGGTATTTGTTATTTTGCCTTTGCATAACATTCTACACTCATAAAGAGCCTTACTGTACTGTAATAGAATAGAAGAAAAACAAAGAACATGTGATCTATCTACAGACAGAAGCGCATTCCTTTCTTTGTCTTCTTTGTTATCGCACTCATATAAGAGGGCTCTGTCTATGGATGTCGTTGAGGAGAAGACGCGTCTTTTGTCCTCTTCATAGAATAGCCGTCGGATTCTATTTTTATTTCTCCACTTTTACAGAAGAGGAGCATTCTTACTGCTCTATCCTCATCAGGACAGAGAGCCGGGCTTACTCTTCTCAGTGCATGGACATGTCTATTAGTGTCTTTTATTGAGTTACTCTTTTCTCGTAAATGTCTGGGAGAAAAGAATACAATGGTCCCTGAAAATGTCCCTTTACAGCCACACGTCATAATGAACAATAGACTGCAGATGTGCTTCTTGGAGGACAGAAAAGGGGACTCTGGAAAGACAGATAGAAATAGAACGCGTGCATGACGTATCGAGGCAGCGTCACACCTACAATGCCAAGTGATCCGACGCACTTTGTCTATTTTTATGCTGATGAGTATTTCTCCCCTTTATCCACACTCTCCACGGAGTATTGAGATGGAAAGCAGAATGTCGTCATTGGATGGCACCAAACATTCTCTTTCTTTCCTGATGTATTCCTTAAAAGGCAACTATAGACTGTCTTGTTTTCATTCCGACGCCCTCTTCTTTTGATCTACAGGCACACCCGCTCCTACTCCATCAGCACAAGAAAAAGTATAAAAGACCAAGAAACCGTTGTACATTTCTTAGAAAGCAGAAAAAGAAAAAGAAACAAAAAGCAAGACAGCTACTCTACATACCACACAAGCCACAAATACCACACATACTACACATACCACACAAATATACCTTTCTATGTTCTCTTCTCACTCTTCTCCCAGCGGTATTCTCACAGTCACAGTCAGTAAGTTATTCATAACAAACAATGGCAGCCAACAAACTCACTCTTCTCTGCACTACAGTCGAGGCTCGTGATCTCCACGGTGAGGATTTGATTGGAAAGAACGATCCCTACGTAGAATTATGGCTCAACAGTGATTATAAACAGCGCACAAGTGAATTGAACAATACCAATGACCCTGTATGGAACCAATCCTTCACCTTCCTTATGGAGCAGGGCTCTTCTCTCCACAAGCTGTATATTAAGGTCATGGACAAGGATCTGATTGGCTCTGACAAGATTGGAGAGACCAAGGTAGACTTTAGTGATGTTCTCAAGGGACAGCCCCTCGATACATGGGTCAAGTTGCCTGCTAAACTTGGTTTAACCAGTCACGGTGAAGTTCATCTTTACCTCCAATTCTCCCCTAATTAATCCTGTCTCATTCTATAATGCCTGCTTGTTTTATTTCCCATCCCACTGTGCAAAGAATAATAAATATTTATATGAGTGGATGTGAGTGGATGTGAGTGGATGTGAGTGGATATAAACAGGTATAAACAGGTATAAACAGGTATAAACAGGTATAAACAGGTATAAACAGGTATAAACAGGTATGTTTATTGTATGACAATTGTAGCAATGCTATCCTGTGCAAAGAATATTGAATATCACTTCATTTTACGTCTTGATAAACTGAGTGTATAGCCGTCCCTTGGTAGATCTAAGGAAAAGAGTCCATGAAATAAGGAATAAGGAATAAGGAATGGACACTTACACTGCCATTTCTCTATACACTCCAACAACCAATTCTCAGATACTACCTCTTGTGCACAGGCTATGGTGCGTGTACTAACCAATATATCTGCTTCTTCTCTATTACTGGCTATCTTGGCCCCTCCCAGTAGAATGAGCTTCTCTGCTAATGACCTGGAGATCACTTGAAGAGCAACAATAAACACATAGAGATGAGAAGGAAACAAGGGCTCTCCCAGTCGAGATGCCCTTGCTCTTGGGAAGAACACAGTGGCCTCGTAGGTGTCTTCTTCAATGTAATAGCCACGCTCTCCACACTCCATTAGCCTATGCCATTCTCATCAGTCCCCAGAGTCCCGGTGTTCTTTTTGCTTACCAACTGGGAGTGAGTAGCCACGCATGAAAGGCAATACCAAGCGTCACACTTTCTGTTCTTCTCTTTTCTCCTACTGTAGATGGGATTCGTACGGTGGATTTCTTTTTTGTGTGGATGTGTGTGTGTGTGTGGATCTGCTCTTACCTATGACATGGGTTGTGTATTCACTCACACTACACAATAAGTTACAGGCGTCCTGTTGCCCAGGAGCAGTCTATAGTCTATAGCCCCTGCTTACCTCTGATCCACCTCAAATCTCCCCAGGCGCTGAATAATAGCCCCCATTTCCTTCTTCTTTTGTTCTGATACATTTGTAAATACAATACGAGGCTTCATTTTCAGATCAGACAGTATTGGTTGTCCCATGCTAAGACGTGCCCCAAGAGAGCGTCGTTTACGTCGAAGAGGACCTACCGAAGAGAGAGAAGTCCTTGCAGGTTTGGGAGAAGGAATCTCCTCTACAAAGAATTCTGCCTTGATCTGTGCCTTGATAGCCTGCTCTCTTTCATTCCTAACTCTTTCTACCTCTGGATCCACAGTGAGGGTAGGCATTTCTCTCTCTCTCTCTCTCTCTTTTCCCTTTTCCCTCCTCTCCTTCTCTTCATCCTCCTCTGCTGCTGCTGCTGCTGCTGCTGCTGCTGCTGCTGATGCTACCTCTTGTTCCTCTTGTTCCTCTTGTTCCTCTTCCTCTTCAATCTGCTCGAGTGATGTTGTTTCTACAGTGTCCTTTCTTTGATGTAGTTCATCCATAAGAGTAGGATAAGTGTCCATGTCCTTGAGAGTGAATGTGTCGTCGATGTCTTCCTCAGGACTCTCTACTAATGCATAAGTCTCTCTTCTACCTTTCTTTCCTCTCTTCTTCACCTTGCTCAGTATCATCCAGCATCAACGCACGCACTCTGCCAGGCTCCATGGACTTCCGTCTCTTCTTCCCTGCCAGTACAAGTCCCTGAGGTCGTTCCAGACAAAAGTCTTTCTCGGGCAGTCTTCTTCCTTCTCGTCTACACCTATGAACAAGTCGAGTATCAACAAAAGAGTTGACTGACACAATAATGAGCGTGTGGATGACCTTGTAACCCACAGCAGAGTGACAACGTGTACTTTCTTGCTGAGTGCTTTGCGTAGTGTCGTAGGTGACCCATTTTTATAGATAAGATGGGTGATGGAGTCTTATGGAGACACCAACAGCAGCAGTCATGGCACAAGAAGAGCAAAACAAGGGAGTTATATATTTATATTTATATATATAAATATATTTAGTGTTGCTGTTACTGTTAGTGTTGTTTATTTACCAGAGAATGTTCGACGTGTCTAGATACTAAAGAATGAGTCCACTCCACTGTTCTCTTCGGCTTACCTTTGCTCCCATGGAGAGTAGGAACCTCTCAAAGTTCTGAGAGACATCGTCACCGTCTTCTGTTCTGTGCTTGTCAGTGGTGATGGCAAAGGTGAGCTTACCTGACATCCAGACAGGCAACAACTCCCTCAAGGACTTGGCTTGTGTCGGTGGTTCTCGAGTATTCGTGGGGTATGGGTGAGGAGTGACTTTCAGAGGGTTTTAGTCTTGTAGGCAGGGTTCTTTTGGTGGATCTCATAGTGTCCAGGCCTCGTTTGTCCAGTGCAAGTGTATGTCGTCTATACTGAGGAGGTTCTTTGGTGGGCTCATTGGCCAGAGACAGTCTGTTGAGAATACGTTTTGTTGGATTTTTCGTTGGATTCATCAAAAGTGTATAGGCGGAGAGAAGAAGAAGAAAAAAAAAGGGAGAAGAAAAAGGGAGAAGAAATGGACGGAGAAATAAGCAGAGAAGTGAGAGAATGAGAAGAGTTCTCTTATTATTAGTGTTATTATTAGTGTTATTATTAGTGGTAGTGTTATTATTAGTGTTATTATTATTATTATTATTATTATTATTACTATTACTATTATTATGTATATAAGAGTTACTACTACAGGTAAATCACTATGTATTGACGCCACATAATGACTCGTGGGAGCCTTCTTTTTACCCTCCTTTCTCTACCTTTGTTTTCTACTTTTCTTTTTCTTTCTTTTTATATATAGTTATGTACTTTGTTTTATTATTATTAAACAACAGATTTAAAGCTTCTGCACTCTAAGACCATCCTTGAAGAAGGTGAAGAAAGGAGTCACACCATCGGCACGGTAGTTCAAAAGAGCAACCATACCATCGGGGTTCATGCTCTCACCAACGTAGAACTCGTAGTCCTTGAAGTTACCCAAGATAGCCTTGATGAAGACAGCAATCTTTTTCTCAAAGACAGGAATACGCTCAGGGTTGGTGGCCTCCAACTTGGCCTTGACGCTCTTCATGTAACCCTTGACGTAGCTCATGTAGGCCTTCTTGTCAAAGGAGGTCTGCACCAAACGGAAGGAGTAGACGACGTTGTTGACGGTCTGAGCACTGTCATCAGTCTCCTCAGCACCATCTTCAGCAGAAGGGTTGGCACCAATATCGACATCAGCACCAGCCTGGATCTGGATCATTTTGCAGTCGACTTCAAAGGCAATATCGTCGACCTCCTTGACGTCATAGGCATCAGAGAACATCTCATCGTCTATTGGAAGATGGCTCTATTAGAGGCTATCCCTGTTCATCCATCACATACCAGTAATGATATCAGAATACAAAAGCATGGTTAAAGATCAACAAGGATGGATGGTTTGCAGATGGTTTCCAAAAGAAAGAGCCATCAAATCACAGCCCATGGTCCACTTTTACCTTTCCCTTTCGGAGATTCAAACGAGTGTCACCCTTAGGCTCTTTATTTTCTATTCCTTTCTTTTCTTCCTTTTCTTCTTTTCTTACTGGCCTCTTTTTTTTTATTTGACAGGTTTATCCCCAAACGCCGTCACAACTAAAGAGAGACTAAGAGAAAGAAAGAAAGAAAGAAAGAGAAAAGTAGAATGTGTTCATTGAACAGGACAAACCCAAACAAGGCATGGGTAGCTGTGCTGCTGCTATTATGCGCCACTGTCTCGTCTGCTTTTTATTTGCCAGGTGTCGCACCCCAAGACTATGCTGAAAGAGACCCAGTACCACTCTATGTCAACTCATTAACACCCATGTCCCTTGTACAGTTAAAGTCTGTCATCTCCTACGACTACTATGACCCTCGATTCCACTTTTGTAAGCCAAAGGGAGGTCCCGAACAACAGGCAGAGAGTCTTGGCAGTGTCTTGTTTGGGGATCGCATCTTTGACTCTGACTTTGATGTAAGCACACCAACCCCCTCATCATCTCCTGGGTTTGTAATAACATGAGCTGATGGAGCTGTTCTAGTTGCTGATGAAACAAGATGAAGTCTGCAAACAGCTGTGCATCACTGAGCCTATTCCCAAGGAAGATGCCGCCTTCATCAACCAGTGCATTGCCGATGAATACTCTCTCAACTGGGTAGTGGATGGGTTGCCTGCTGCTCATCGTAGACAGGACGATAGAACAAACACTCTGTATTGGAGTATCGGATTTCAACTTGGCTCAGGTGGCAAGGAGTCCCCTGTCTTGAACAACCATTTTGATATCTATATCTATTACCATGAACGCAGTGGTGGTAAGAACAGAGTGGTGGGTGTGTTGGTGGCTCCTTCGAGCAAAGACACCAAGATTGAGGGAGGAAAGCCTGTGTGCAAAAAGACCAATGAGGCCTTCCGATTGAATCCCGACGGTGGCTCAAAGGTGGTTTATACTTATAGTGTTTACTGGAAGGTAAGTAGTGTCAACATGCACAGTGTAGTGTAGTGTAGTGTAGTGCATTTGCAGTCATACCAACCTGTTGCTTCCCATCTTTAGCCTTCTACTACTCCATGGGCTACTCGCTGGGACAACTACCTCTACATCCAGGATCCTTCTATTCACTGGTTCTCCTTGGTGAACTCCATTGTTATTGTCTTCTTCCTTACTGGTATGGTGGCTATGATTCTACTGAGAGCACTGCACAAAGATATCTCTCGCTACAATGCAGTAGAGGCACAGGTAGGCCCCAAAAAGAAAATGTTCTGTGGACTTAGCCATCTATAGGAAGATGTACAAGAGGATTATGGCTGGAAGTTAGTGCATGGTGATGTGTTCCGTACTCCTTCTCGGTCCATGCTACTCTCTGTCTTTGTTGGCAGCGGTGCTCAATTGACAGCTATGGTGGCCTTGACATTGGGTAAGGAGAAGTGCAGTCTATTTAAGCTAATTGAACTGTAGTATTCTCCGTGCTTGGATTCTTATCTCCTTCTAACCGTGGTGCTCTTGCTACTGTCATGGTCATCTTCTTCATGGTATTCAGCTGTATATCTGGCTATGTTTCTGCCCGTATCTACAAAATGAACGGTGGAGAACAGTGGAAATTCAATGTAGTACTGACAGCTACCCTGTTCCCTGGGTAAGGTGTAGCATAAAGAGTCGTGTTTTGTTTCCTCTTTTTTTTTCCTTTTACTGACATGGCGTCCATAGTATGATTTTGAGCTCTCTCTTTGCTCTCAACTTCTTTTTGATTGGATCTCACTCCTCGGGTGCCGTTCCCTTTGGTACTATGGTCGCTATTCTTGGCATGTTCGCTTTGATTTCATTGCCTCTCAGTGTCACTGGATCCTACCTCGGATTTAAGAAGCCTCGTATTGAACATCCTGTTCGTACAAACCAGATCCCTCGTCAAATTCCAGACCAACCCGTTTACCTTCGCAGCATTCCTTCCATCTTAATGGGTGGTATTCTGCCTTTTGGTGCCATTTTCATTGAATTGTATTTCATCATGAACAGTATCTGGTTCCACCGTATCTACTATGGCATTGGATTCCTTTTCCTTGTCTTTGTTATTCTTATTTTAACCTGCTCTCAGGTCACTATTCTGATGTGCTATTTCCGACTTTGCAATGAGGACTACCATTGGTCATGGCGCTCATTCTTAACATCCGGTGCTACTGGTGTCTATGTGTTTATGTATGCCATCTTCTATTACTTTAATAGACTGGACATCAATACCTTCACAAGTACTGTGTTGTACATTGGCTATTCTGCAATCACCAGTGTTCTTATTGGTATCATGACAGGTAAAAGTATAGGCTAGTGACTTTGACATTTACTAATGTATGATTTAGGAACCATTGGTTATCTTGCCTGTTTGGTTTATTTACAGAGAATCTTTGCTAGCATTAAGGTCGATTAATATTTTATGATTAAATAGTTTATTTTAAATATAAAATTATAAACAAAAAAATATACTATGATTGTCTTTTCCCTTATATAAAATGAAGTGTTGGAATGTAAACTATTACAGATAGACAATCATGGTCCAATTCAAAGTATTTTATTTATTTATTTATTTTGAAGGTGATATGCTATTCGTACATTGGACCTGATAGCCACTTTATGAGAGCTTTCAGAAAATAATAATTAAGATATACATATAAATATTTTAAATACAAAAGTAGAAAAAGAAAAAGAACACAAAAAGATAACCGTCGTTCTGTGGCGATTTGAAATTCAGAGAGGGTTTTTCTATTTTTTTTAAAAAAAGAAAAAGAAAAATACTAACAGTAAGGCTACCTCCTTTGTTGTCTCCTTCATCTCTTCCTGTAGTCTGAAAACACTTATGACATCTTTGGATACCCCACAACACTCGCACTGTATGGTGGAAGGCTCTCTGGGGTCGTTTTCCCATACACAGTAGAATGCACTGTTTCCTGTCAGTCTAATTTCCCTCTTCTTGCCTATTCTATTCTGCTTTGGTGGAAGATCAGGATAATTTTCTGTTTCTCTGTTCTGGGAAGAGGCGTATGTGGAGTGTCATCCTCTCTCAAGAATTTCCAGTCTTTACTGTTCTCCTGTTGTCCTTCTTCTCTGCCAGACGCTGATCTTGGTGTTCTGGTAGTGGCTGCTATAGTGCAAGCAGTTTGGCATGCCCCACTAGACTTTCCTATTTGATACTGCTTCCTTTCTTCCTGGTGTTGTGGCCAGTAAAGCCTCTTCTTTGGTGGTGGCTCTGTAGTCCATAGTGACTTGAGGTGTGTTTTTTACTTTCTCTTCCTGTTCGGTTCACATAAATTTTATTATTTCTTCCAAGTGCCGCACGTTATAACATGTCGGATTATTCAATAAAGAATACAATATATATTTATATATATAATACTATCAGTAAGTGAAATAAAAGAGCTCAAGTTTTAGATTCTCTGAATCTATTTATTTATCATATTATTATGTCTGTTTGTTGTAAAAAAAAGATATACTAAATAGACATTAGAGGCTTCAAATATATATAAAACATAGATAAGGTCAATTAGAATAATAACTATAAGTTTATTAGACAAAAAGTTTTAGCACTTGGTACGGTCACCCATTGCTTCAATGACAGTTCTACATCTCTGAAGATATGCTCTCAATCAGGCCGTCGATATTCTCTCTGGGTGTTTATTTTTAATTAATTATTTATTTTACCATTCAAGTAACAAAATAGCCTCCAGATTCCTAAGAGTACTGTAGAAATTTCCGTTATTCATTATAACTCCCTGTTACTCCCTCAATCCATTTACCTAATTGCACTCTATGACTACTGAAATTATCTGTAGGATGAACACAATCTATTCATGGATTCATCTTAGAAAGACAGGCCAACTCAGTAAGGTACCTTTCATTCAAGATCTGAAAGGAATCCTGTGTCACATCTCGAGATACTTCTTTCTCATCTCTCTTAGTGGAGAGACTTGTTACAAGTACTTTTTCTAGCCTTTAAATCCCTTGTTTCTCTGTATTTTATCAGAATATGAGAAATAGTAGTAAATTTCATAAAGGCAATTGGCTATCTCTACTTGGCTGGTACTGTTTGCTGTTGTCAGTATTTTTATTTCAGTTATAAAGAATATTTGTTGTTTATTTAGTAGTGTTAGATAAATTAGACATTTTAATCTTTTAATTTTGGAGAAAAAAGAAAAAAGGCAGTAAAATAAGAATAGAAATAAAGTAACCCGACAAATGTAATCGATGGTTTCAAATTCCAGGCTATTTCTATACCAAAAATAATAAACACTGTTCTTTCTTTCTTTAATAACATTTTTTTCTCTAATGTCTGACTCATCCAGCAGCGTGAACATCTTCAATAAGACCCCCGAGATGTATGGGAAATAGACGAGCCTCGAGACTTGTTCAGCCATTCTCCATGAGGTGCTGAACATGAACAACACTCTGGCCAATACATCTCGTATGTTTAATGTTCCTCCCATCACTTTAGGGGACATTGTGAGACACTTAAAGAAGAGAGGCTTGGTATTACCTTCTTCCAAGAGTGGCTGACGAAGAAAAATGGACGACAGGGCCCTCTGGTGGTTGAGAAGAATAGTAGTCAGTGATTCTCATCAGACCAAGGAGGCCATTAGGGCAAGCATGGCCATCAAGGTATCAGACAAGACTCTGAAGAGGTACCTTGATGAAATAGGCTTTTACTCTTTCAGTCCAGTGGTGAATTTTCTTTTCACCAAGAAACGTATGGAGGCAAGACTCCAGTGGACCCATGAGCACGTTGATTGGACCCATGAGCAGTGGCAAGGGGTCGTCTGGTCCGATGAGTCCAGAGTGGAACTGATGAGCTATGAAAGGGGTGCAAAAGTCATTAGGCAGCCTGGTAAGGCCTTTGAGCCTAAGAATTTCCTAGAAATGAAGAAGTTTGGAGGTCGTAGAGTGATGGTATGGGGCTGTTTCAGTGGGAGGGTGTTGGGAGATTGATCGTAGTGGAGGGCAGGATAAACCCCGCCAAGTACATTGAAGTACTTGGAGAAGTCTACTGCCCCGAGCTCGAGCGTTTCTCTCTCTCCTAAAGCCCGGAGTCAGTTACTGCCTACAAGAGGACAATGCTAGACCCCATACGAGTAAGGAAACTCGTGAATGGAAGGCAATAAAGAGTGTGGAAACTATTCCTTACTGGCCCTCACAAAGTCTCGATCTCAATCCAATTGAGCATCTATGGGCCCACCTCAAGAAGTTTATCAGGAAGGACAGAGTCGTGTATACCACCAAGGAGAAGTTGGAGGCGGCCCTAATGCTGGAATGAGGTAAAATATCGAAGGAAGTGACAGACACCCTCATTGCCAGCATGGGGCGGAGATGCCAGGCCGTCATTGATGCCAAGGGTGGCCACAGTGGATATTAGTTAACCTTATAATAAAACAACTGTTATGTATTCTAAACACTCTTATATGTATCTATTGAAAGTTTTATGTTTTTAGCTAATGAATTCATAACGTTATAACACTATTAAGATAAAGTATGAATCCAAAAAAGGAAATCTGCATTTAAAACCATCGATTACATTTGTCGGGTCACTTTATATTAAGATTAAAATAATTGATCGGGAAATCTAAAACTTGCTTGTGTTTCTTTTGCCCAATGTATGTTATTTTATTTTATATAAATTAAGCAAACCAATACATGTTAATGGTCTTATGAACAAAAGACCACTTTATATTCGTACTACGTTTACTATATTCAGTTTAATATTTATATATTGTAGCTGTTTCTCTATCTATACTATATGTATGTATGGGACAAAGGTAAGTGAGCACATTTTACAAAGAGTCAGTTGATAAATCACATAGTTTTCATCGATTTAATAAGTCACTATATAGAGTACTCTAATACACATAAACGTCTACTCTTATAAAAATATACAGTAATTACATAAAGTATGGATGGATCCAAGTATGATAGTATTCACAATAACTATAACTATATCTCATCTTATAAATCTTTAAATTGATGATGCTTAAATATTAACATTTAAGTAAAAAAGAATGAAATAAGCAAATTTATTCATATAAACAATAGTATTTTTGTTAAAATTCAATGTTTATAGAAAATAATATCAGTTATATATATTGCGGAGCATTTCGTAGCATGCACTATACAACTACCTCTAGCTTGAAAGGCCATAACAGCTATAAACATATATATTTGTTATGAAAGAAAATGGTGCAAGACATACAATGTTACTATACTCAACATCCACTGCACAATTAATGTATTGTACTAGCATATTTATTTAATCATCAATACACCTCAGCACACACACACACACAAGAGACTTGAAAGAAGAAATATAACATTATTTCAACATCTTGTTAAATAAAGACACTCAAGAATGCACATTGAGAAAACAGTGGCCAATTGCTAGAGTACCATAAATAGAAACCATTGAGACAATAAACAACTAATACTATTGACATAAATTATAGACAAAAATACGGACTACATACATAGAAATAAGCTATAGACCATTAACAAGCAAACACACACACACACACACACAAGAGATTGATGACAAGATTGAGAAATAAATAGATAAAATAATATCTCTTAATATTTCCAGATTTTATGCTTAAAATCAAAACATTATCATGGTTCTATTTACAGCATACCCCTTAAGTAAAGTCTGATAGTATGGCATCATTCTATAGACTGAGATACAAATCAAGGTATCATGTTTTGAACTCAGTATGACTTTTTCCACTAGACTGATTCATTATTATGACTATAGCTCTATGAAATATGTAGAAATATGCATCAAACCTTCAACAGATAGAGATAATAGTGTTATTTATCATATATTAAACTTTTGAATACATAGCTCATGTTGTCTTTCTATGTCTTTCCTCATGCATGATTATTGGCTTAAAATAATAGTAGCCAAATTTGGAAGAGAATGATGTGTTCTTATCATGCTATTCCTTTGTATTGACGTGTATAAGTTTGAGAAAAAAACATAAACAATCTATATATAATTGTAACATGAATTTACAAGTAGTGTTTATGGTAAATTCACAGATTCTTTTCTTTATGTGAGGCTAATAGAGTCTTGTTGCATATGAGTTTTAAGTAACATAGTGTCTGCATAATTGAACAGTTGTCTGGGTTAAATAGACGGTCTAATAACCCACATTAATGGTAACAGTAACTACAGTCCTAGTACTCACAACAAGCATAGCTTTCATCTGAATTAGTCTTAGATGGATTCAATTTGTATAGAGTGTTTTAATGGGTTTAGTAGTAAGTCAATACAATCATTAAAACAAATGTTAAAGTGCGGTGATATTCAATGAGTCTCACAATCGAACAGAAGGATATAGAGAGAGAGAGAGGAGAAGGGTATTGGTTACTGAAATAGAAAAACCTATTTGACTGAATTGTGATATCGGATTTACACTGTTGAGCTTGTTCCTTTAACACACAAATACTCAATGACCTGATTGGGCTTATATGGATGAAATGGCTGGGAAGGAAGAAAAAGGAAGATAACACACTTAATAAAACTGCAGAACAGATTGCTGCCTCCAATGCCATAAGCGTCTTGTTCTGTTATAAAAAGTCATATTCATCACTATGTCAACAGAATAAGCTAGAATGATTCACAGTCAATAGAATAGACCAGTTAGCACACAGAATTCGATGAAAACTTTTTCTCTTGATTCTACCATTGCAACAGCCACCTACAGCCATCCTTATTTTCAACCAGCAATTCCCGTGATTTACTCAGCAGTCATGATTAAGTCACTGACAAACGTTCTACATTTCATAGTAAAATTAAATATTATAATACTTCTTATCCACTAATATTGAAGAATGTCTACTCTATTAAAATTAAGGTAGCCAGTTGAATTTTATTATACCTATCCTTAAGTCTATAATGCATATAGTCTTATGTAAATAAACATCAGTCTTTTTTATGACCATTAGTTCTTTAATGAGAATAAGCGTATATAAAATTTACCAGCATGTATCATGTCTAATATATGAACTTATGTATATTAATAGTTAAATAAACAGAATCTTCTTTAAATGCTGTGTCTATGATATCGTCACACACAATTGAATTTAATACTTGCCTAAATCTTAATAAAAAAAAACTTTTTTTTTTGTATAAAACTCTTTTTCTTTCCAAATATTATTAAACCAACACAACATGTCAGATACATTTTCAGAAACACACACTCGTGGAAAATATGATAAAGCAGAAGATAAAAAGCTATGGGCAGTCATTACCTGTTTAAGGCTGGATTAAAATTGACCGTAATCGCAAACGTAGTTGAGATGAAAAAGCCCACAGTTCAAAATGTTATCAGAAACATCAAAGAACGTGGGTCATCATTATGATTAAAGAGTCATGTAAAACCTAAAAAAGTCAGTGAGAGCGACCTCAGATACCTGGAAAAGATCATTAGAGAGGACCCATTTGCCTCATATAATCAGTTGAAATTGGAAATGTTGAAGATTCAGGTTGATGTATGTAGAAACACCATTATCAGTTACTGCAATCAGCTAGGGTTCGGATCTTTTTCTCCAGCTCACAAGCCAGCCTTGAATGCAAAACACAAAGAGAAACGGCTTCGTTGGGCTAAGGGACATGTCAATTGGACGAATGACCCGTGGAAAGATGTCATCTGGTCTGATGAGTTCAGGTACACCGTTAAAGGGAATGATTGAGGTGCCTGTATAGTCAGAAAAGTTGGAGAAAGGTATGATCCTAATCCTATTGTTTTAACAACGAAGTTTGGTGGCGGTGGGGTCATGCTTTGGAGCTGTTTTTGGGCGGGCGGATTTGGCCCATTAGTCTTTGTTGATGGCACTGTAAAACAAGACGAATATATCAAGATTTCGGCTAGTGAGTTCCATCCTTGGTTCATGGAATTGCATCAGAAAGAGAATAGGAAGTTTCTGTTACAATAAAAGAGTGCTAGTTGTCATACTGGAGCCTATACCAGATGGTGGAAAGAGACGCATCAGATTAGGAGCTTTGAGTACTATCACACACAAAGTCCTGACTTGAACTCAATTGAACACATCTGGTATGCATTGGAAAGACAGATTGAAAAAGGAAGGGTATATATTAACAATATTGAATGTTTGAAGGCTCTACTTGCAAAGGAGTGGGTGAGGGTTGGTGTTGAACTTGCACAACGATTAGTTCTGAGTATGACAGATAGATGCCAGGCTGTAATTGATGCCAAAGGAGGTCATACAAAATATTAATTATATTACTATTATTATTTTATTTTCTATAATTAAAGACGTTGAGCTTTGTTTTGTGAAAGTTTGAAGCTTCTAGATCAAATGTGGATTGTTTTATCTAATGTTGAACATATTCTAAACATTTCGTCCTGAAATTTATTTTCAAAAGTATTAAATTCAATTGTGTGTGACTGTATATATTGAAAAGATAGTAACATCTATACATAATGTATTCTGACGTTATTATAATATGTATTAAAGCAGGTACATATTATTATATAAATCTTTATGTTTATTTGTTTAAAAAACTGTCTACATTATTCTTTTATTATTACAATAAACAAATTACTACACACCCAAAGATTTTTCTGGCCTTTAAGCGATGATATCTCCTTCCTTTTACGTAAAAGAAAAACCTCACCTTCTATGAAAAAATGATTAAAATCAAAAGGTCTGAGGATATCCAAATAATTGTTTTCTTTTGTAGTATACTTCAATATCAGATTGTATCATAAATAGAATATAGTGTTGATGAATGAAATTGTTTATAATAATATTATAGCTGATACTATATTATGACTATAGCTACTTCTGTTCTAGAAATATTCTTTATATCAATAGAATCCACACCCTAAAAGCTTTATGCTTGGGAGATAGATAACTATGCTTAGGAGTCCACCCTAGACACTATTGACCTTGTAAAAGACTACATAAGACTGACTTGAAAAGAGTCTTTATTAATGACAGAAGAGTGTCTTGTAGATTACAATAAGCTCAAGCCCAGATAAAGACACTGTTTGCCTTTTTATCACTAGAATAGTCCTTGGTAGTGTCTATCACCTCCTTCTATTGTTTCTCTATGTTAATAATAGCACATTACCTTGCTCATTTATGCTCATCTTGAAGAGTATTTGGGTGTTAAGTTGTGTGTGCAGTGCTGGAAATAACAAGATAATAACAAAACCAAAGAATAAAAAACAGTCTTATTCTGGTGAGGTATACAGTCCCATACAATAAATGAGTGGACAGCAAATCAATTTTCTATTTTTTATTTTACAACTTATTCAAAAAATGACTCCAAACAATATAAATCAACCAACTCTTAGCCAAGAACATAAAGATAGTCCCACCAAAAGAAGAGATCATAATATGTTTATTAGAGGTCAAATAACAGGACAATAGAAAAGATATGCTACTTATCAAGAGATTGCTGACGATATCGACATCCCAAAGAGCACAGTGGGCAAGAGTGTCCTATTGTATAAAGACAAATACTCTGTTAAAAATCACTGAGCAATATCTTTATAATAAAAATGTAGACAATCATTTAATGAACAACTATTCTAAATCCTGTGTTATTCCACGAAACTTTTATTATGAACATCTTGTACTGATAAATATGCCTTTATTTTTCAAAAAAAAAAAGAATTTCTATCCACTCACTCATTGTATGGGACTTTATATGCATAAAAAAACCCATGGGATTCACAGTTTCCATTGATAAATATACAAGCTTTATGATTTAGCACAACTTAGTTTTCAAATCACGGATTGAATGAATGGCTATGAAAAACTTTTATAAAACAGAAATAGTATAAAAAGAAAAGGTCAACTCGTCTTTTCTTTTCTTCATGGAATCTGCTCTAAAGATTGTAGCAGTGAAGAACTCAATCACTAGTATTGGATGGAAACCGGGTTAACTCTATCAGGACATACATCTTCAATAGTCAATTATGAAAAGTTTGTAGGATACATCGAGGAGAGAGTTAGAATCACCCCAGTATTGTATAACTATTATTCAAATGAAGGTACTTCTGTTGTGGAAAACTGGTATGCCAATGGTTTACTCCCATTTCGTAAAATGAAGCTTTCAAGCTTTACTAATCAAAAACAATCAGACAAACGGCTAGCTAGAAATCTTCGAAGAAAGTTTGGCGATGATGCTGTAATGGTGATTGGCAATTAGTCTACAGGAAACACAAAAATCTATGAACCAGTGAGAAGTGTTGGAATAAGAAGAATGTTGAAGAAAGAAGGATTCAAAGTGTTCCTTATTGATGAGTTCAAAACGTCCAGTTTCTGTCCTGCCTGCGAGAACGGTGAGCTTGAGAAATTCAAGAAAGTGCAAAACCCAAGACCTTTTAGAACAGAGAACCCCACAGTGATATGTCATGGATTTTAAGGTAAAAATATTCCTTTTTTATATGAAAGTCAAAGAAAAGGCCAATAAGTTCTTTGTTTGTTTGTTTGTTTGTTTTTTTTTAAAATTTAGGTGCAAAAACCAATAATGTTTGAAGATTATGACCAAAACTACTGGAGCTTCTGATGAGATGATTTTTCAACGCTTTTGGAATCAGGACATGGCAGCAACATTGAATTTTCATCATGTTCTTTTTGGGTTACGAGAAGAAGGAAAACGACCCAAACGCTTTTGTCGATCCAAGACAGTACAGTCTGTTGGTACCAAAAGAAAGGGGTCGCCCTTAGCTAGTGGTAGCCGACCTACCAAAACATCAAAGAAGAATCCGGTGTAGTCATTGCTACACTAAACCAAGATACACACAAGTCTTTTTTGAACCATACTACATTTCTACACTATTTTATTTCCCCAAAAATGCACCAATACTTTATGAAGATAGTGTAGCTATTCCTAGGATAGGCAGACAGAGTTTGAAGTAGTTCATTTAGACAGCAAAAATACCTTTTTTAAACACAATAGCCAATTATAGAAATTGTGTTATTTTATTGTCTGTGTATTTACTTTTATACAGTCAGGCTTATGGAATTTGGCGTTTTCTCAAAAATAATTGGCCTTAAGTCATAAATAAATGTCCACTTTAGAAGAAATAAATGTCACAAGTTTAGATTGTTTTTTGTCACAACTTGCCAATTAAAATGGTCGTAACTTGCCAATTAACATTAGCCAGAATATTACATTTAATTGGCACACTTCTTTGGCAACTTTTTTTGTACCTTTTCTCTTCTTGATAAAATATAATATAATGATGAATTCTTTTTTTTATGAAGATGGACAAGAAAACATTTTTAATGAACAAGGCGAGAATGTTTATGATCCAATGGAGGATGTTTTAACGCAAGCCGATGATCCTAACATAGTTCTTGAAACAATAACTAGTCGGGAAACTTACTTGAACGCTAAGCGTCCTGAGAAAACTTCTGATGAGTCTTCAGCTAAAAAGCAGCCGAAATCTAGCAATTTGAGCCCACCAGTAAAAGCATATAGTGATTACAGCGATTTTACCCGGGAAGCGTTCATTGAACGTATGCTTGAAAGTCCTCAAGAGCATGGACTAGTTGCTAAGGTTGCATGAAATTTGAATATTAAATATCGTACTGCATTAAGATGGTGGCATGTCTATGAAGAAACACAAGAAATAGCATATAAAAAGAGTGAGCAAAACTCCGGCCCGAAAAGTTCTTTTACAATAGAACACAATAAGTATATTAACGAGCTTCTTGATAACGACCCTCAGTTGTATTCGGATGACATAATAAAAAGTTTGACTGAGCAATTTGAAGGATTTAGTATTTCAAAACCGCAAATGGGTATTCATTTGCGAAACACAATGCTCATCACTGTAAAACAGCCGACGTTTGAACCTGAAGTTAGAAACTCAATAGAAAACCTACAGACAAGATATGCGTGGTTCATGGAATGGAAAGATTCTGATCTGGATTTTACAAGAAACTGCATCTTCATTGATGAGGCAGGTTTTCATATCAACATGAGAAATAATTGGGCGAGATCAAAAAAAGGTAGCACTGTAGTAGTAAAGCAACCAAAAACCAGAGCTACATCTCATACAATCATTGGTGCTATTCACTCGTCTAGTATCATCCATGTTGCCATTAGAAAGCCTCCACCAAGAAAAGAAACATAGACTGCAAAAAAAAGGATAAAGGCTAATAATGGAAAGAAAAGATCTGCAGCTGAAATTAGTATAGCAGATCCACAAGTTGATGATGACCCAGCCGATAATAAGTCAGTACCAAAAGGTACAACTACAGCGCACTTTGTCAAATTTATGAACGAGCTTCTTGCTATCATGGATCTTGATCAAACTTTTAAAGGAAATTATATTGTTATGGATAACGCTTCTATCCATAAATCCAAGCCGATGATACGTAAAATTGAAAGTAAAGGCTATAAAGTCATGTACCTTCCTCCTTATTCGCCTGAATTAAAACCCATCGAACAATTTTGGGCAATAGTTAAAGGGAAGATGAAGCGTGATAGACTTATGAATGAAGAAAATTTGTCAAGCAGGATTGGCGATGCTTGTAATAATGTACTCATTAGGAACCTTTATGCCTTTTGTAATCATTCTAAGCGCCAAATAATTAATTGTTATAATAAGACACCATTTTAGTATAAGTGTTTCTTTCAAATAAATATTCTTATGAATTATATATCATATTGTTATCATGAAAAGTCGCCAAAGAGGTGTGCCAATTAAATGTAATATTCTGGCTAATGTTAATTGGCAAGTTACGACCATTTTAATTGGCAAGTTGTGACAAAAAACAATCTAAACTTGTGACATTTATTTCTTCTAAAGTGGACATTTATTTATGACTTAAGGCCAATTATTTTTGAGAAAACGCCAAATTCCGTAAGCCTGACTGTATCCCAAAAATCTTTGGGTGTGTACTCTTTGTATTACCTAAGCATTCTATTTGGTTACTAAATACTGTACATGACGATATTGAAACCCATGGAAGTATGATACTATGATAGAAGACAGAGAGTAATGTAGAAATGATTCCTTACTGGGGCCCCGATAACATTAATTTATATCTAATTGAGCACTTTTTAGGTTCAAATAAATAAATTATGTAATAGAGAGATTTTGTAGACCATTAAGCAGAATCTAGAAACAAATTTGATGTGTGAATGAGGCAAACTATCAAAAGAGGTAACAGACACTCCTATTGAAATCATGGGACAGAAATACCAGACCGTGATTGACGGCCATGATGGAATAATAAACTATTGACTAATATGTAACTAAATTATATCTATTATTATGACACTCTTTTCTTTACTTGATAAGAATCTTGAGTCAATACTAACCGTATTCATAAAGCTATTGCAATATAAATATGAGATTTGCGACTTGAAAAGGTACTTTGGGGCCAAGTTTCTTACATTTCTTATCCTTTCAAAGTGTAAAAACAACTCCTAGTAATCTTATGAGTATAAATACATTCACACAACCAACACAGCATTTTTATTTTCAAACTATTACTACTCTTTAACCCTGCTTTAATATTGTTTATATGTAAGTGTATACTGTTCTTGATGTACTTTGTATCCATGTACTGTGTGTATTGTTTATATATACATTCATCGTTTTCTCATTGTTCGTTTTTTGTTGGCTTCTAGTGCTCTATCTACTGCCACCATGAGTGGTAGCAAAGTCTAAAAACAACTTAGTATCTATGCAATCCTTTTAATAATTCACTGTCTTGGCTTACTTGTTTACAGCGATTGACATCTCCCTGATGACTATTCACTGCAATCAAAACCTCGTTGATCTTTTCCTGCTGTTTTCTTAAGCTCTCCACCATTCGAATGTTTTTATCAGCTTTATAAGGATCAAAAGAAGACCAAAAATGTCTTAATATTTCGTTTGTTGCCGAATGATAACTCTGGACTTTTTGCTGAACAAGGGGTGGTAATTTTGCATCTGTTGTTTTAAAATCAAATTCCTAAGCTTTTTGATGCCTATTAATTTAGTGTTATATATTTACCTGTAACAGAAGACCTTAAATCATGTCTGGCCTTTCTTTTAATCGAAAGTGTAAGGTCATGGCATACTTTATCAGCTACTTTTGGTCTCATAACATGCTATTAAAGTAAATGTAAATACCATAGCCCTATCACTATATTCTGCTCTTACTTTTGTCATTTCAGGTTGCCAGTCATAGAACTGTAGTTTGAAGTTATTTAATAGTACAGTTCCTTCCTATGAATATTAAGCAGATAAGAAATCCGTGTTTATTTATAATATACTTTTCTCAAAGTACTGCTTACCTTTTCATCCAACTCATTTTTATCCTTTCCACCACTTTGACTCTCAAAATAACGGCGAGTGTCTTGGATATCCAGTATAATTTTACCAGGTGGTGGTTCATCAGTTAGGTCTGAAATAATGATCCCTTTCTCAAGATCATCCTATAGAACATGGATTCTCTATTAGAATAAGACAAAGACAAACTTCTTACCTCTACTGGCTTTCCTTCATTTCTTGACTTTCTATTAACAATAGAATATTAAAGAAATATCCTTCATTATTACAACTTACGAAGAAGGCACCTCAAGGACCCGCATTGAGTGTCTGTTAAAACGTCTGATCAAAGAAAGTACTTGTGCATTCTCTCCTGGCTTCATAGCAAAATCTGGCGCATTGCCACTCTATTTATAAGGTAAATCACCCCATTTCTTATCTTGACTCGACTGAAATCCATACTTCTCCATGATCCTCTTCTGTAGCCGTTAAATCAATGACTCTTTTAATCGTCTCCAATATCTCGGGTGCTTTTGAATTCTCTGTAGATAACAAAAAGAAAAATTACTTTATAAACATAGTCATTCTCATCACCACCCACCATATTCTTCTTCCTGAAGACATTTATCAAAAATATCATCATGGGATACTAGTTGTGAGCGTCCTCCTGTTCGAGATCTGTGAAAGAATTCAGAGGCTAAGAACCGCTTCCAAAACTGTTGTTCTGATAACTATCCATTGGATTTATCCTTTGTCAATACTTCTCTAGTATAAGGATTACTTTACCTTGTCTGGTACATGGTAATCATAGGCTCTTTTTACTATAAAAATAATAATATCCCAATAAAAGTCAAAAGTCAATATTTCCTCTGCCATCCTCCTTTTTTTCTTCTTCTTTCTTCTTTCTTCTTTCTCCTTATAGAATAATACAGTATGCAAGTCTTACCTGATGGAAACTCTGTAAATATATTATGGATGATCTGACTTGTGAGTGTGTATTTAACATCAGATCCTTCTTGCTGTCCTGGCTTCAGCTCCACCATCTTAGAGGATCTTCCCTTTTGTCTTCCTTCACGTGAAATGGCATCCTTCTTTAACTTTTGTCGTATTCTTTTCACATAAGGACTTGCCCAAAACTCTTCTTCTGATACATTTTTTCCTGCCACGACTAGTTCCATATGCAGCACATGAAGCTCTCTACTCGTGGATAATAACTGTCTTCGGGTCATGAACTCTTCCTGACGCCATACATTGGTGGTGGTTGAAGCAGATGCTGAAGAAGGGGGGAGAGAAGGAAACGCATGTGCAGGAGAGGCGATTGGTGCTCCGACACGAGGACTTTCTGATTCTGTGGAGGGTGTATTGGGAGTATGCGATGTTGTGGGTGGAATAGAAGGTGTGGGTGAGGGAACAAATAAGGGTTGCTGTACGGTAGGCTTTGGTGGGTTGGTAGCCAGCATACCCCTAGTACGGGCCAACAGTTCTGTTATCTGTGACTTGACGGCTTCTTTCTCTGTCAGTGCTTTGGGAGAGATAAAGTGGAATGTATAGTCTTTGGGTGAAGGAGTGGTGGTACTGATCTTGAGGAGTACCTTTGCAGAAGTGTTTGGTGTTTGTGCTAGGGCTAGTAGTAACAGAGGTAATGAGCAGAAAGAAACGAAAAGAAACCACCCCACTGGTAATATATATATATATATATTTAAGAAAGAAAGAAAGAAAAAAAGGGCTAGTAAAGAGGTGCCTACATCCAATGTCACTGTAAAGAATGGACGGGCTCAGTTGAGGGTGGCCTTGTTGCTGCCAAGTCACTCTGCGTGGAGTTACAAACAGTGTTCCTTCATTCTTCTTGTAAATAGTCGTTGCTCTAAGAAGTAATTGTTCGTTGGGCTCCCACATGGTTTGACGATCAAAGGATAACAAGAAGGCAAGGACACACTTTATTGTGACTTGCCACGAGTTGACTATGAAAAAGGAAATAGCTTGGTGTAGCCTACATGCTTAAAACTATTGCAAATTAAAGACACCACAAATAACTCTCATCTCTCTTGAAGTGATGGCATGAATATTAAGGAGAATGTGTTCTATAATGACATACTGATGATGATGAATAAGAAGAAGCCCTTTTTATTTATTTATTAAAAGAGAGAGTCTATTGTATCTTTTTGGATCTATTTTCAATAGAAAACATCGTGTGTAAGTAACAGCATAAGTAACAGCATAAGTAACAGCATAAGTAACAGCATAAGTAACAGCATAAGTAACAGCATAATTAACAGTATAAGTAACAGCATAATTAACAGCAGCAACAGCAGCAATAGCAGCAACAGCAGCAATAGCAGTAGTACAATGGCTCATACCTTTTCATCTATCAACACCAGATTCACTCACTCTAATATGATACATTTTCATTGGCTATATTCTTGATATCTTTCATGTACTCTATAGTAGCCCAATAAGACTGCAGTTGCATAATGGCCTTGGAGCTCCAAGTCAGTTGAGTAAAGCTCAGCTCCAAAATAGGAGAGAATAGGAAAAACGACAGTCCCAAAGAGTCACAAGTCAATGCAGTGAGCACAGACAGTATCGCAGTAACTCCACTACAGTAAAGAATACAGTCTCTCCAGCCATGGGTGATAGTAGTGATGACTTTTCAGCCTCATCCTTGTCTGAACAAGAGACTCTATTTAGTGATGAGGAGACCTATGAGAGTGTATCACCACCACATCTTGATAGAACGCTAGTGAACTCTCCTTCACCACAGAACGAAGTGAGCGCAAAACTAAAGCAGCTCGGCGTTGGACTGGTGGATCAGTCCGTATTGGAGAATACTATTATGGCTAGGGTGGGTCAATGACTCTACATTCAATATTAAAGAAACTATGTCTTTCCCAAAATATTGTATATTTATAAATATATAAAAAGGCAGATCAAGTTTTATCCGAGAGAGACGATAAACTGGATCAGAAACGACTGATAAAGGCTCGTAAAGAGATAGAGTAAGGTTTTCTATTCAATCACTCAACCTCATAAGAATGAAATACTGTCTCTGTCTAGATTGGCACAAAAGAAACTTGCTCAACTTAAGCTACGAATAAAAGACAACCTATCCACTTCAGAAAAGGACGAATTCCTACCACTCCTCAATGAACAAGTAAATGCCACAATGTATTAGTTATGATGCTTATGCCAACGATAGACACATCTATTGCGCAGTGCTAAATCAGATGAAAAAGACATTCTTCAGCGGATAAAAAAAAGAAAAGAAGCTAGGAATTCAGATGTTAGAAGTAGGGATTAAAAGATATCCATGCGTATCAACAAAATAGTCTCATCCACCTTATTATAATAGCTGCTGACAAAAATCATAAAAGAACCAATGAGACACACAAAGAGTATCTTATTCGCACTGGAAAGATGACACCTTTTGCTAAACCTTTCAATGAAGATATACAAGACAGTGGTAAGACTACAGACATTCTGTTCTTTATTCCTTATTGAAATCCAATGCTTAGATCCTTCAGGTGTGGTGATTCCTGGATCCCAGGTTCATTTGCTATCCCAACTTACTGTAGATCCACTTTCTCTATCTATCATCATCGATCAAGATAGCCTATATAATATAGAAGCACCCTCTGCCACGGGTTATGACAAAGGAGGATCAAGCAAGCGCAAACATCTCTCTGAGGATGAATACACTGCATCAGAGTCAGAAGAGGATATTCTAGAAATTAGTAAAGAGGACAAATACGAAGAGTCAGAATCAGAGTCAGAAGAATATGAAAAAGCAGGTTCTAAAGTATCAAGCCATTATAAAAATAAAGGAAAAGCAACAGCCAAGCTTCACGATTTACTACAAGATGATGGAAATGATGCCCATTACAAGGTACTGGCGCTTAAACTATGTCCTACCTGTCCTATGATGCTGATGCATGGATTAGAAACGATTAAACGAGTGGACACATGAAAGAAAGACACTCTGTTGTAGAATCAACACAGTAAGATACACACTAGAAGGATGCCTTGGGGATTCATCTTTCTTTCTTTCTTTCTTTCTTTCTTTTTACAGCCCAATGCAAAGGATTTATCTCTGGAAGAGTTTGAGTCTATTGTCACTGCTCAACCTAATTTAGATCCAAAGACAGAGATATATAACCCGCATCCTATCCATGAAGATGCCTTTTTTGACGGTCGTATGCGTGTTCCTGGTGAATTGTGGAAGGATCTCTTTGACTATCAAAAGACATGTAAGAAAAATGTTCATTTTTACTGGATAACTAGACACTTAAATTAACTATAATAATAATCATAGGTGTACAGTGGTTATGGGAACTTCATTGCCAAGAAGTGGGTGGTATTATTGGTGATGAGATGGTAGGTCTTCTTGCTTCTTCTATTGAAACTTGTAATCATGACAGAATGGATTGTTCTAGGGCTTGGGAAAAACAGTTCAGATTATTTCATTTCTTTCTGGACTATATTATTCAAAACTTTTGGGTCCTGGAAAACCAAGTATCATTGTATGTCCTGCTACAGTAATGAAACAGTGGATCCAGGAATTTCATCGCTGGTGGCCTCCTATGCGAGTCGCTATTTTACACTCCAGTGGAAGTGGTGTACGCTTTGTGGATCCAAGAAATAATGATTTTGATGAAGACTCTCTCTATGAGGATGATGAGACAAAAGAGGACTATGAGCCAGATAGAAGAGGGCTTAAAGGCAGATTTAAGAAAAGCAGATCAAGATCAAATTTTCTGTCCACAAAATTAGGGAAAAATGCAGCTGCCATGGTGGATCGGTTCATTAAACTAGGTAAGGAGTGTCTATGGCCTGATATTCCTTTACATTGATGAATTCGCTATTTGTATATGATTTAGGTGGTGTTCTTGTCACTACTTACAGTGGAGTTCAGATCTACCGAGAGATCCTTCTAAAGCACACGTGGGGATATGTTGTACTGGATGAAGGGCATCAAATAAAGAATCCTGATTCAGAAACAACATTGGCTTGTAAACAGTTCAAGGTAGTTTACTAACCATCTAGACTGCTACATTATCTCATTTATATCTGTTATGTCTAATGGTTTGGTAATAGACACCCCACAGAATCATACTTTCAGGCACACCTATACAGAACAGCCTTAAGGAATTATGGTCCCTTTTTGACTTTGTTTTTCCTGGTAGACTGGGGGAAAGTATATTTTTGTATTGTTCTTCAACTTACCTTTATATATATTTATATTTATATATTGAATGAATAGACTTTACCAGTTTTCCAAAGCCAGTTCTCTGTACCTATCACTATTGGTGGTTATGCAAATGCAACCAATGTACAAGTTCAGACAGCCTACAAGTGTGCATGTACACTAAGGCAACTTATCAATCCCTACCTATTAAGAAGAATGAAGGCGGATGTTGCTCGTGATTTACCAAAAAAGAGTGAGCAAGTAAGTATGAACAGCATAAATAAGGTTTCTTATAAGGAATATAGGTCCTGTTTTGCAAATTAACAAAACTCCAACGCCAATCCTACTTGAGGTTTATTCAGTCAAAAGACATGGATGCCATTCTAGAGCACAGACGACAGGTTCTGTTTGGCATTGATATTGTTCGCAAAATATGTAATCATCCAGACATTGTCAATATTGCTACTTCGCATGCTGTAAGTGTTCTTTTGCACATACAGACACAAGAGGTCTAAATCAGCAGATAGAACTCAGACTATGGTGATCCAGAAAAGAGTGGTAAAATGGTAGTAGTAAGAGCCCTGCTTCATTTATGGAAGAAAGATAAGCACCGTGTTCTTTTATTTTGTCAAACACGTCAAATGTTGGATATCATTGAAATAATGATAAAGCGGCTTGGTTATAACTACCTTCGTATGGATGGAACAACGCCTATCCAACATCGTATGACACTTGTACACGAATTCAATGACACGGAAGACATCTATATCTTTCTTTTGACTACAAAAGTCGGTGGTCTTGGACTGAATCTCATAGGAGCAGATCGAGTTATTTTGTATGACCCGGACTGGGTAAGCCATTATCAAGCAGAAATCATGTCATCGATATAAATGCACCACAAACATCAATGACAGAATCCGTCTACAGATGTTCAAGCAAGAGAACGTGCATGGAGACTAGGCCAAAAGAAGGATGTAGCTATTTACCGGTTAATGACAAGTGGGACCATTGAGGAAAAGATATATCATCGACAAATATACAAGCAATTTCTGACCAACAAGATTCTCAAAGATCCAAAACAGAGAAGGTTTTTTGATGTAATGACAAGAAAGAAAAGAAAGAAAAGAATACCTACTGATGTTCAACGCATAGGCAAGTCATTTAAAATCACTGTTTACTCTTGGTGCAGAGAACACAACAAGCACAGAGACTGGTAAACTCTTTCAAGGCACAGAGATTAGAAAGGGAGATGTCCGTCCTGGAAGTAAGAAACGCAGGCCAAAAGAAAACAAAGTAGAAGAAGAGCAATTAAGATCACTTGAAGGAATAAGCACTGTTGAACAATAGTAAGTCATAATAACAAGGAGTCTGTTCTATTTTATGTTACTAAATTATGATCTTCTAGTAATAAACAAAGCACACCAAAACAAGGCACTAAAGAAGAAGCACAGGACAGTGTATTACAGAGTCTTTTTGAAATGACAGGGATTCAAAGTGCTCTACAACATGACCATATTATGGATTCAGACTCGCAAGATGCTGTATTTGTTGAACGTGAAGGTAGTATCAACAGAATACATTTAATAATGACACACTGTATGATATATGCTAGCTACACTTATTGCAGAAAGAGCAGCAGTAGCCCTTAGAGAGTCCAGGAAGTACAGAAAAGTGGCAAATATTGGGACACCCACATGGACTGGACGTTCAGGTTAGTCTTTTGTTGAGTTGTTATTGGCTCTGTATTCATGTTGATGGGTAGGATCTGTTGGAGCACCTCGCCATTTCATTGAGTCTTCTTCCTCTTCTTCCTCTTCTCTACGCTTTGGTCAGAAGAGCAGTATGGCGTTTACTTCTAACAAATCTACTCTTTCAACACACCAAGCACTAAAATTTGGTACTGGGAGTGTTTCTGGTTTTAATAGCACCAGTAGTACCAGTACCAGTACTGGAAATCGTTCTTCTCCTGCCTCAAGTAGTTCTCTTCTTGCACAGATGAGAGAAAGAAGAGAAATGGAAGGTGGACAAGTGATAGGTAGAGTACATTGGCTCTCTTTCTTTCTTTCTATTCTCTAATGTAAATTGGTAGGAACACCCGAGATACTTACAGAAGGACACCAAGAAAGCCTTATTGTTAAAATTAGAGACTATCTTTCCCAGCACAATCGACAGGCCCAAAGCAGTGCTATTATGGACGCACTTCAAATGGATATAGG
Source organism: Spinellus fusiger (assembly GCA_025094145.1). Lineage (NCBI taxonomy): Eukaryota > Fungi > Mucoromycota > Mucoromycetes > Mucorales > Phycomycetaceae > Spinellus > Spinellus fusiger. The sequence goes on along the minus strand of JALLLS010000022.1, from coordinate 316,047 downwards.
AAAGGAGCAAGTGGCAGTATTTCGTAAAATGCTACAAGCTATTGCCAAGTTTGAAAAGAACGACCAAGGAAAGGGAGTCTGGACACTTAAAGAAGAGTATTATTAAGACCTATGGACAGTAATAATTCTACCTGCTAAACTATTCTGTTATTAACTTTCTATTTATTCATCTATCATATTAAAAAATAAAATAAAAACAAAGATACAAATACAAAAAGGACAAGTTAACAGTGAGCAATTCGTAATAAAGCATTCTGTTCTTTAGTATAGAAGCTCTCTACTGGATTGCACAAGCCACTTGGCGGAACAGGCAAGTTCAGCAGGCAAAAAGACTCGAAGTGACTTTTAGACCATGTCAAGACCAGCATCGTCTTTTCTTCAACGCTTCTCTGAAGTCTACAAGGTCACTCGGTTTCCATGGAAGAAACATGCACTGGTTGGAAAAGACCTGGATGGCAATGAGTATTGGGAGATGCCTAACCCATTAGGTACAGTGTGTAGGAAGAGAGTAGACATGCTTAGTAAAGACAACGAATAGGGGGTCGTGTCAAGCGTTGGGTGCAAATGAAAGAACACGATGATATGACTTTGCTTGATCAGTCTCATTTACCAGGTAAGTCAAGACTACAGTCCTACATAAAAGTCCTACAGAGAAGCTCAACAGGTATTTCTAGTGCAGTGGCATGCCTGGTTAAGACATACTCGCTTCAATCCACCGTCACTACAAGAATTGGCCACTGAAGAGAGAAGAAGAGCCATTATTCAAGGAAGAGCATCGAAATTGGAAGAAGCCTGGGCAGTGGTAGAGTTCCGGGAGAAAAAGAGGAGATGAAGTGTTTGTTTGTTTGTTTGTTTGTTTTCTCATATCCTATTCTTGTAGCGTAAACTCCAGTTAGAACAAGAGAACACACCCAAACAAGTACTGCAGAGTGGGCCTACAGTTTCCACGGAGCCAGGTAGAAGAATACATTCTTATACTCCAACACAATAGATGCATTGGATAGTAACAGTTGTATTTCATAGGTCAATCTCCTCCCTCTTCTACATCTCAACCTACTGGCCAAGGAGATACATTTATGCCTGGAGAATGGCAGCCTAGTGCATCGAAAAAACGATCATAGCCATTGAAAGAATAGTGCTTATGTCATTAATAGTATTCATATATCATTAATAGTATTCTAGTGAATAGAGCATAGACAGGCATTGAATTAGTACTGGTCCAATGGGTGCAGTTGTTGTGTGCCTGTTATTTGTCTCTCTGATAACTTCTCCAGCTCAGCATAAGCTGTGCGTACATGTGCGAGTTCTTCTGTGAGTTCCTTCAGTCTCTCTTCATTGGAATAGCTGATGCTCTTTACTACTGCATCCACCACTTTGACAATACGCCACAGACGGAAAAGGATAAGAAGCCTAAACAACCAATACCACATCAGTAACATCTTCATTGTCCGTCACTTACCCAGAGATTTCTCTCTCTTTTCCATGCAACACAACCTCAAGGACAAACGTAGATCCGACCACTGCACAAGAGTGATTGTAAGATGAATGAAAACAGTCCCTAGCTTACCAAGAATATCAAAGACATGCAACTTCCAATGACTCCATCCTGGCAAATAGTACCGTGGACCAAAAGCAACCATATTTAGAACACATTCCATCACAAACAGACAGGTAATGAAGACTGTCATTACTTCTGCCATTTCAAAGGCTACTACCCAGATAGTATCAGGGCCCTTTAACATAGCAGAGCCAATATCATTTCCACACTCGTGGGCAAATGTATAGAGAATCTGAATAAGCACACAAACAGTGTCTAGCAAAGTAAGGCCAAGAATAGTCCAATGAAGTGCTTGTGACTCCAATAAGTGGCCAAGACGTGTACGCCATAGTGGCTGGTGAGGTGAGATCTGTTGGCCAGCAGTGTCTGTAGATTCATCGGCTGATAATGCTCCGTACTGGGTCATACAGTCGTTTCAAAGGGGGCAATGCTATAAAGAAGAAAAGAGGGGGGAAGGAGGAGAAAAGCAAGAAAAAGAAAAAGGAAAGAAAAAGAGCAGAGGGGGTTATCCGCATTACAGTACTGGTATCAGCAGCAGTATTAGCAACAAGTCACATTGCTTAGTGTTCATAAAGGAGTAGTGGCAGACATCAAGCCACTTACTGTCAATAGGGTCTATGATGTATTGAATGCCAAGTGCATGAACTGATAGTTGTACTCACACAAATACACAAATACATACTTTTTCTAATAATCTATCCATAAAGGCTAGTGTTGATGGGCTGAAATAACACCTATCCACTCGTTACCATGGCAAAATAAAAAGATAAAAAATACCCCTTTTTGGATATTATTTCTATAAATGGACCGTTTATAAACCCCATAATAGGGGTTAGACACCACACCACTCCGATAGAATCCCGACCATTTCTATAATAGGAATAGCCAATGAAAAGGACTATTGTGTTTGTTCAGCATAAAAAGAGATGCTTATACCCTATCTGGGTCTACCAAATCAATACTAAGCTATAATGAATTTTAATGCATAAAGAACAATAGCACTATTTTTTCCTGTACAGGCGTAGGAAGTAGCGCATATTTTGGATATCAATGGAATACCGTAAATGATCAGGATGTCTATCCAATGCTATAAGTCACACTCCTATTTCTGTTCTTATTTACCTATACCACAAGGAATCATAAGAAAGTACACATTCAAAGTCCTTTACAGCATCCAAGAGGGTATATACCATGTAAGTCTTATCTCCCACCTTAAGATAAGAGAAGGATCCAGCAGATTCCACTACCTGCACATATCTTATGAGCCTATATTCTATTCCAATTCTCTCTCTCTCTCTCTCTATATATATATATATATATCTATCTATCTATCTATCTATCTATGTTTGTATACTAATAGTAAATCCACTTACTAATAAATAAGCACCCTTTTTCATTGAACCCACAAGTGATTGAATGAGTGCCATGGCTCCCTTCTTATTGACAAACAATTCATTCATCACAAACATAAACGTAATTAAATCAGCACTGGAGATCAACTCAGTCTGTTGTGCTTCATTCTCAGGATTCAGTACATCACTTTGCTGATAAGAACATGTCAGGGCATTCACTGGCATTTTCCAATCTGTCCGTATTCTGGCCTCAAACTGCCCCAACACATCTCCCCATGCACCAATATCATGCATCACCAATTGTACTTTTTGTCTCTCACAGGGCACTCGTGTCATGGCAGCAGCAATACTCACCAATTCAGATCCACTGCCTGATCCAACAGCATACACTTTTGTAGACTGGGCTAGAAGTTTAATAAGCTGGGGTCGACTAAAGATTTCGTAGTAGCAGAGGGCTCTTCCTGGCACATAGGCTGCACTGTAGACTTGTAGGTTATCAGCCTCAGTGAAAATGCCCTCATAGTCACGCTGTACAAAGTTGGCCTTGATAGACTGAAGGGTTTTCCCAAAGTCAGGGCGTGAGAAGGTGGGTGTACATGCTTTCACAATAAGGATAAGAATACCTAGCAGCCCAGCACCATAAGAGAAAGAATAGAAAGAGAATAGAAAGGTTAGCTCTATAGAAAAGAAAGAAAGAAAGAAGACATAGACGCTTACAGACTTTGTTCAGGGTCTGTCCCTAGAATTCTCCATCGCTCTCGAAGGGCCTCCTTGTCGTAACTGGGCCTTGTTGGACGAGACTTTGTTTGTGGTGGGGCCATGAGGAAAGTAGAGTTTCTAAGCCACAAGGAATCCACAAGAAAGAAGACTAAATGAAGAGTGAAGGATTACAATTCCGCCGTTCTTTCTTTTCCCGCTTTTAGTAGTGAGAATGCCTGAAATTGCAGAGGTAGAAGGCCAATAGATATAGAATAAGAAGAGGTCGATAGGTTCATAGGATTCACCCTGAGGAAATATTAAAAGGTAGAATATGCCCGGAGACAGTGTCATCACTATTGTCTTGGAAGAACAATCACTGCACTAGAAGCAGTAAGTCCCAATCCTGCAGAGAATGGACATGGATAGACTGACTGTTATGACTAGCAACCGGATGCCCTTGTGTTTTCAGGAGTAACTTCTGATGAGTTCATTGCGTCTGTTCAAGGGAAAACCGTAGTGGATACAAAGCGATGGGGGAAATACTTTGTTTTGAGTGAGTAGAAGAAGATGTACAGCAGCTAATCCATTCCTATTGCCTATAGTATTAGACAGGGAACCTCATATTGTAGCTCACTTTGGTATGACAGGCACTCTCAAGGTAATCCTATTTAAAAATAAATATAAATAAATAAATAAAACATTCAGCATAAAATGTGCTTATGTATTAACACAATAACTCTGATATTGACTTAGTTCCAGCATGATAAAGGGGTTCTCCAGGTAATTTATAGAAAGAAGAGCAAGGGACACATGCTACAGCTATACCAATAACACTGCTATTGATATTGTCACCATCCTTCTTATCAGCTTGAGCATGAGAAGTATGTGCCTAATGATAGTTGGCCACCTCGCTTCTGTAAGGCTCTATTTACACTACACGATCCAAAGAACACCACAGCAGATCCTATTTTGATGGCCTTTAGTGATCCACGCCGACTAGGACGCCTTCGACTGGTAGAAGGAGATCCACTGCAACAGATGCCTATTTCTAAACTGGGGTTTGATCCCCTAATGAACCTTCCAGACAAAATGACATTTGCTGGTCTTGTTCAGAAGCGTGCTGTTCCTATCAAATCTCTTTTACTGGATCAGGGCTTCTCTGCGTAAGTCATTCTCTTTCTATTACATTAGAAAAAGATTCACAGAGAAATCACAGTGGCGTAGGGAATTGGGTAGCCGATGAGATTCTCTACCATGCACGTATCCATCCTGCTCACTATTCTCATGCACTGACTCTGGAGCAATGCTACACAATCAGAGAAGAGATGGAGCGTGTCTGTCGTGTTGCAGTAGAGGCAGAGGCAGATTCCTCTCTGTATCCCGAGGATTGGTTAATGACGTATCGATGGAACAAAGGCAAAGGCAAAGTGAGCTTGCCTAATGGACATGCTCTTGCATTTGTAACGGTAATACACCTGGGACTACACACCCATCCATAGAAATAACAGCCAACAGCAGTGTATCTAATGTGTCCTATGGATTAGGTCGGGGGTCGTACCAGTTGTTATGCACCCACCCTACAACCACTGTCCAAATCCAACGCCCCTGCTCCGTCTGCCAAATCCACCAAGACAAAGAAGCGTTCTCTGCATGATTCTGACACTGCAAAAGAGGACGCTGTGCCTAGAAGGACTGTTCTTTCAAGAGCAGAGCGCTATGCTTTACGTGTCTCTCCTCGTCTAGATTAAGCCCTATGTATTACCATGAACATTACAACATACCTCAATGTTACTTGCTTTTTCTTCTCTGTTCTTATTTTGGCTGTTATTGTTTTACGCTCAGTCCACTTTTCTTTTTTTCTTTTTTCTTTTTATAAAAGAAAGATAAAAACAACACAACTCAGTCCATAAAAACAAGGGACTCTTTTGCTGTTGTTGCTGTTGTTGCTGTATTGACTCCATGTATTTAGTGTGGGCTGCTGGTCTTACCTGTCTTATCGGCTACTTTAGTCTACCCAAGGCAAAGAAGCGTCTTGATATCGTTTCTCCTCAACAAGAAAGAGTGGCTATTATTGGTTGTTCTTCAGGAATTGGTAAAGCAACAGCCCTTGCCTATGCTGCAAGAGGAGCCCGCCTGGTGCTTTTTGCTCGGCGTGTGGATCTGCTGGTGTCGTTGGAAAGGGAGTGTCTGGAGAAGGGTGCTCGTCAAGTGATTGTTATTGCAGGGGATGTCACTCTTGTCCAGGATGTCCAGACCATAAAAGCACAGGCGTTGGAGGTGTGGGGAGGAATAGACACTGTTCTTTACTGTGCAGGCATGATCTCTGTCCGACCCTTCTTTGATGCTTGTGGCATTGCCTTCCACAAGACAGAGGGCCGATACACAGCCACTGAGGATGGGTCTGCCTCTAGTGCCTCTGTGGATGAAGCACTGGAGCGCATTACTACTGTCAACTACAGTGCAGCTGTCAAGGCCACACGCGTTCTTCTTCCTCTCCTCATTGAGACGTCTCTACAGCCCAATTTCATAGTGGTTTCTTCCATGTCAGGCAAGGTGGGAGCACCGACACGTGCAATGTACTCTGGCTCAAAACATGCACTCCATGGGTTCTTTGACTCTCTGCGGGTGGAGGTGGAGGACTATGGCGTGCACATTGGCTTGGTGTGTCCAGGCACTGTGGATACTGAATTGCGTACCTCTGCTGTGGATGGTGATCTGGGCAGGGGGAGGGTGGCAGGCTCCACCAAGGGAAAACTAGTGCCAGGTTCAGTAGCAGATCGAATTCTCGAGGCATCTGATCGACGGGAGAGAGAAGTTTATCTGCCGGCGTGGTTTGGCCATGGCGCTGTCTGGGCAAAACTCATTGCAAGTCCATTCGTGGACTGGGCTGCAAAGCAAAAGTACAGTTAAGCCAAATGAATAAAAGACACGTGCCAGAGATACGCTGTAAGTGACTCCATGGATACGACACGGGCAATAAAAGAATGGAGAGCCTCACCATGTGGATGCCTCGTGGCAGTAAGACAGCACGTGCATCCACCTTATTCTCTCTTTATGCCTTGTCTGTTGCGGAGTTATGTGTCTGCATATAGAATCCAGAGTGTCTTTTTTTTTTTCTTTCTTTCTTCAGCTGCTCTTTCTTGTCTTTTTTCTTTTTCTTTCTTTCTTCTTTTTCTCTCTCCCTTGATTTCTTACTATAATGTTACTAGCAAACCAGCCCTGCATCCCACAATCCATTGAGGGTGGCCATGGAGAATCTTCAATGGAAAGGCCGTCCACCTTGGATATTAGCCAGAGAACTCTTCCTAATCTATTCCAGTCTTCATCCGTATCCTCTTCCAGGCGTGGATCGACAGTGGATCATGCCTTACACTCCTACGCACTTCTTCCTACTTCACCACTCACACAAACACACACACAGGCACAAACACAGGCACAAACACAGGCACAGGCACCGCCCCTCAGACCCTCCGCATTGGACCATAGACCAGATCTTACAGGCAGATACCCATCCCTCTCCTCCTCCACCTCCACCAACACCTCCACCAACACCAATAACAATAACAACAATAACACTCCTACCATACCCTCCATGCCACCAATGCCATCATGGCGACGCGACTCACTACCTTCTATTGCCCAACTCTCTGTCAATGATCACTGCGCACACCCCACCCCACATCCCACATCACATCCCCACTCAGTCGACGATGCTCTGATGCGTCGTCACTCTATTGCTGTCTCCATGGACCGGGAGTTCAGAAACACAGTTCCCCACGAATCATCCATGCCACGAATGCACAACTCAACATCAATGCATGACCGACTCTCAAGGAGAGCAAGTAATGCCTATGCACCCTATTCTCGCTCACCTGAGTTGCGTGTGAGTCACAAAATGGCAGAACGCAAACGACGCAAGGAAATGAAAGATTTGTTTGATGAGCTTCGTGATCTACTGCCTATTGATCAAGGACTCAAGACAAGTAAATGGGAGATTCTTAGTAAAGGTAACAGAGTGGAACAAATGTTTGTCGTGAGATCCTCTGCTCTAACTGCGCTTTTTTATTGTTGTTGTTGTTTTTAGCTGTTGATTATATAGGGGATTTTCGATACAAAGAAGAATGTTTTGCACATGAAAAGGAGGAACTGCAGAAAGAATTAGGCAGACTAAAAAGCAAAAGAAACTTTTCTATTTCTTAACTATCTAATCTATAATGCAAATAAAATGTAGGACACCTCCATAATGAATAAATTAACTTGAGTTTATTACATCAGATATATATATATATAAGAGAGAGAAAGAAAAAAATTAGAATGAGAATGGGAAATGAGAAATAGCAAATAGAGAACAGGAGAAGAAGGAGAAAAAAGAGTTAAAGATGAAACAGGAACCAGAAATATGAAAAAGACAGTCAACTCTACAGTACATTTACAGTATAGAAATGAGTGAATATACAACTAGACATGAGATAGTATTTGTTAGTAGAGATAGATCTGTAGACATGGACACTCTATAGAAGGATGAACAAAGACATCCATTGCTGTAACCATGCATCTATAGGTAGAGAGATGTAAGGTGCATGAATGTGGATGTAGGTGTGAGTGTGTGTACTTGTCATTCACGCTTGCTTGTGCTTGCTCATGTACATATCTACTATTGAATCTGTACACTTTGTTATGGATATATCTCTACCCATAGACACCACTACACTATTGTCCAGGTGGTTGTAATTATTGGATAACTGGATAACCAAGTAACTAAGCAACTAAATAACTTACACCCACACTCTCACTGACCAAAGAAACACATCATCATTATCATTATCATATAAAAAGAGTGCCCTGAAAGAATAGACCCCCTTGAATTACTACACATTGATGAGTTCAGCCCCCGTTTTATTTCTTATAACAAAACTGTAGGGTTTGCTGTTCTTTACTCTTATTTTCTCTTATCAAATGTATCTTCTCTACCTGTATCTTTTTGCAGGTTTACCGTTTGTTCTTGGTCAACAACCCACAAACCCACCCATACTCGCCAATATGAATGTTACAGTCTCCAGCAGCATATCTATTAGTATCCCAACACTCTCTTTTACTACTCTGTCGTATTCAGCCTCACCTACTACTCCTGTCTTGACACACTTCTCTACGTCTACTCGATCTGCCTCAAGCTCCTCAGCCCTCTCCAGTATTGCTCGTCCATCACAGTCAGCACCCTTGCCAGATGATACCATTGGGAAATATGGTCGTCTGCATGTCTCTTCTGGATCTCGTGTTTCTATACTAGGCCTATTAGGCTATGTTGGGATTTTGTTGGGCTGGATTCTCTTTTAAAATAAGGGAAAAAGAGAGAGAGAGAGAGAAAAGAAGAAGAAAGAGAAAAACGGTATAAAAGTCTGTTGTAAGACGTACTGGTACCTATTATTTATGTCATTTTTTATTTAGTCAATATACACTTTACTTTGGTTTAGCTTTATGATCCAGTACTGGTGATTGTAGTCTACCTTTTTAACTTATCATTGGCTATATTGGGAGAGAAGGTGATTCAGTGAAAGAAATTAATAATAGTTACTATCAATGCAGGTGATTAGCAAGTTGTCTGTCTATGAAGGGGTGAAAAGGCTATTACTATTATGATTAGTATAATTATTGTTAGTATTACTATTATCACTGTTACTATTGTTATTACTATTGTTATTGTTATTATTACTATTGTTATTGTTATTATTACTATTGTTATTGTTATTATTACTATTACTATTGTTATTATTATTATTATTATTATTACTATTACTATTGTTATTATTATTATTACTATTGTTATTATTATCACTGCTACTATTATCACTGCTACTATTATTATGTTATCTTTTTATAACCTCCCTAGAGAAAATAGTTAATGTTAAAGACAAATAATGCAGTGCTCTCTTTCTGTATAGTAACATCCAACCCTAAATATAGAAAATATAGAACAGAACAAAATAGAATAGAATATAGAATATAGAATAGAATAAATATAGAATATAGATAGAAGATATCTATATTTATATATTTATAAAAAGAACTTGTTATTAGAGATAGAGCAGGAGGTTTAGCCTGTGATTAGATTGACCTTGATGGGTGGTCCTAGCCTATAAAAAGAAAGACAAGATCCATGCTATGGCTGAGTGGTGTCTTGTCTATGAACGTGCATTAACAAATACCAACCCACCTAAGCAGATAATAACCCACCTAGGCAGATAATAACCCGCACAAGCACACTTTTAATGACTCACATTTTAGGGAATACACACACACCCTGATAATATCTTATGGAATCTGTCTTAATAATTTCTTACATGGAAAGTAAAACGAATGACGTTGGCTTTCCTTGGAATAGCAGTCGTTGGCTCTCCTATACTATTTGTTATGATCCAAATAAGAAAATTCATTCATTGTTTATCAACAGACCAATCACTACAGTGATAACCCATCTACCCAGTGTGATTGCGTCACTGTCTGGGCTGTTCGGACACTGGTATCTGGTGTCAATTCCTCCACAGATTGCTCTCTGAATTACAAAGCAACCACCCTCCAATAAATAAATTATAAATTATAAATAAATTGATAATAATAATAAATAATAAAAATAAAATAGTTATATGCATTGACGTATATAACTCCATTATAAAACATTTTACAGTACACATATAAGTCTATGTGTATATAGAGCCAAAAAACAAGCTGAATTGACATTCTTTCTCTCTCTTAAAATAAACTTATCATTACTGCAGCAAGTTGTCTGGTATGTTCACTAGTAAATGCTGATCTTGGCTTAAGGCTTATTAGGAAAGAAACTGAGAAACCCTTATTTCTGCACCTCCTTTTAGAAGAGTACTTGTCTTTGTTTCTGTACAACAGAAGAAACGATTCTTTGACCTCTGAGAAGATAAAAATATCACAAAGAAAAGTTTACCAGGCATATGGAAAACTGGACCCTTCAAGACAATAGCCGTTCTGCTGTAGAGGCTGTGAACGGACTGGTGGGTAACGGCTTGTGGAAGTTCCAATCACTAGAGTCTCTCGGATTAGAAGAAGGCAATTACCAAGCAGACACGATGGGATTTGATCACGACACATTAGATGATGACTTTCAACAAGAAGTGGACAAACTGTTTCGACAGAGTCTAGCCATGGAAACAGGTAATTCCATGGACAGTGTTTATAGACGCAATGCTCTTAACAGTTTTGTTATTATTATTATTATTATTATTGTTGTTGTTGTTGCTGCTGCTGCTGCTGCTGCTGCTGCTGCTGCTGCTGCTGCTTCTGTTATTGTTATTGTTGCTCTTGCTGCTTTTCTTGTCGTTGTTGTTCTCTTTAGAATACACCCACTTACAAACGATGGACTATGATACTGCCCTTTCTCGGCCTGAAGAACCCACGTTTATAGAACCTGCACCTGAACTGCGATTGCGTATGTACATCGAGGACTCTCCGCAGCCCTCAAAGCAACCCAAACGTACACGATCTCCTTCACCCATCAATGAAAACAATGAAAAAAAGAAGGTGCGGCTGCGGATTATTCCACCACCCGAGAGAGAAACAGAAGGGGCAATAGAACAAGCACCTATCACAAAAGAACCTACAGAAGTTATACCATTGGAAAAGCCCCAATTACGTTTTCATGTCTTTAAGCAATTTCCATCTTGCATTCAACGAGAAGAGAACAAAGACCCAATGAAACCTGACTTGGATGAAAAGAACTTGCGGCGACTGACAGTAGCCACTCTGCGCACATTGGGTGTTTATACTACAGTAGAAGAGCTTCCACCTGTTAATATCAGTGAAACATTACCTACAGACTCACAACAAGTCTTGCCTGCTGCTGCCATGCAGGTCATTACTGCGATGATCTTGGGGACCTCGGGAGACAAGGACGTATCCCAGACCATTGGATCTCAAATCTCAAATGGTGATCTTGCTGCTCTACAGCGTATGATTGTTGCTGGTCTTCGTGCAAGAAGCATTGTTATCCACACAACACCCTCAACTCGTCCTGCCTCTGAGGTAGACGTCGTGGAGTGTCTGCAAGAGGAGGATGCACAGTCCAATGTTGTAGATCTTTCCAGTGTAAAGTACGAGCCCCCTACCAACAGCACACGTCTTTTCCTGCGTCTCTACCGGTTTATCATCAACATGCTGCTCTCTACACCTGACTGCTGGCCTTTTATTCAGCCTGTGCCTGCCACTGCTGTTGTCTATCACCAGGAAGTCAAGCATCCTATGGACCTCTTTACCATTGAGCAGAATGTATGGAACGGAGACTACAGGACCTTTGCGAAGTTTGAACAAGACATGCAACTTGTATGGAAGAATGCAAAGGCCTTTCATCGCAATGCAGGCACCATCCCAAAGCATGCTGATAATCTTGAACGCCTATTTTATAAGATTATCTTTTATTTGAAGCGACAGATACGGTAAGGGGCGTTTCTTTATGGCCACTTATTATTATTGGAGTTTTGACATTATTATTCTCCAACAAAGGAATAGTAAAACACAATCCCATTCGACAGGCGGACAAGAATTCAAGTTTGATACATCCAATGGTCTTCCTGAAGAGTCTGATTTTTCATATCCTCCTCTTCATCAACTGTATTCTAAGCAGAGGTAGGTTGTCTAGTATCAATAGAATGGATTCTATATAAAAGAAAGAAACTGATGGCCTTTTAGTAAAGTATACACCATTGCCGCCCTCTCTCCTCTCGAATCCAAAGCCAAGAAACCCAAAGGCCTCACCAACGAAAAAATGCTCTACCTGCAACTCAATGGCCCCTTTTTCCAAGCCGTGGAGCGCATGAAACTCGATCCAAAGGGAAACCACTCTGTCGTCCCTCGCTTCTACATTGCTAAGAACCGTACCCTTCTGCGCCAAGTCAAAGCACAGGGCATTCTTGCCATTTTTTACAACACAAAAACCAACCGAGCACGGTCCAAGCGATTCCACATTGAAACAGACATGATCCTGGCACATCCTGCCAGTGATTTATTTGATATTGACCAGATGAATGTATGCACAGACGACTTTTCACCTAAAGGATGGGTTCATCTGCGTCCACTCAAAGTCGTGGAGCATATTGTGTTTGAAGTCAACGAGTCGATTGATCGCGACTACTTTCGACGCATGTTTGCTACTTGTAAAATGACGAGCACAGACGAGAAGAATGGACAGGACACGCCAGAGACAAAGCGGCTCTTGGAGAAGATTGTGTGTAGAATACTAGGGATGAAAGAAGAAGTGCTGTTGGAGACGGTAGAGGTGTCTTCAGCCACAGACGACAAAGGGAAGAATGTGTATGTTACAGGAGCATTGGCAGGATCTGCAAAAGAGGCCGTCAGTGGTGGGTGTGGTGTGGTGAAAAAGGAAGAGACGTTGGAGAGATCCATCAAGTCCCAGACAAATAGCAGTGTAAAAGAGAAGGAGGAGCCCAGTTTAGAGCAGAAAAAGGCAGATGTGCTGCGACTGTCTATGCCAGAAATGAACCATGTTGTATGGAAGAAACTCCTGGGAGGTAAGTCTTGTTGTTTGTGTGTGTTTGTTTGTTTGTGTTGGATAACTTATTCTGTGTAGTTTGTCAATCCAAAGGCATTGAAGTATGCAACATTGCCCAGAAATACACGCATATCAACTGGAGTTCGCCCAATTCAGAAGGGTTTTTCAAGCAAGTCTACTTTCTTGACACTCTTGTTGTTCAGACCTTCCGCCAAATGACAATGTATCAACGTATTACAGAAGTTGCCTGTTTGATGTAAGTAGGCACAAGAAAAGGGAAAAGGGAACTCATTTTAGATAGGAAGCTTAAAAGTCTGCCTCACATGGCACAGATTAAGGCGGTGATCTACAATGATAATGGAGACATTGCTGGTCTTTCTATGGAAAGGTAGTGCTTTTTCATAGGCTGAGTGCAATTAACAGTAGTATAGATATCAGACCACGCTCAAGCAGTACACACACGTTCATTCTCACCATCGACTGTCTGCTTACCAAAAGTATGAGATTATCCACCAGATGTTGATATGCATGAAGACCATCCATGATGCAGGACTAGCCCACCGCGATCTTTCTGAAGTCAATATTATGATCAACACCATTGATGGCCAGTTAGAGGATGGCAGTTCACGGATATGCATGTACCTTATTGACTTTGGCAAGGCTGTCTTTTGTGAGGCACAGGATGTAAGAGACTGGTTTGTCGATGTACCAAGGGCTTCTTGGGAATACGATGGGGATGTTGTGCCAGAGACAGAAGAGGAGCTTGCTTCATGGTGCGAGAGTCTTCCATGGGTCAAGGGAAAGCCTGACCACGGATACCGCATGTATAGGTAAGACACTATGGAGTAGCCTCTTGGTGTTCTGAACAAGAGGCAATAGATCCATTCAAACACTACCAAAAACACGATCTGATAACCAAGTGCTGTCTTGGTTGATTCACCCACAAGCAGAGGATATGTATTCTATTGGTGTTATGATGTGGAAAGTGTTTGCAGAGACAGAACCTTGGCGTGGTATTCTTGATACTGATTTACAAGGACTGCGCTATGTTGCAGAGGATGATTATCGTATCCAGAGAGCACTGGAGAGAGAAGTGCATGGTGAATTGAGCCGTCAACTACTTCTGAAATGTCTCAAAACACGCCCCCAGAACAGAGACACTGCTTCTGAGATCTTAACATGGATAGAGCAGGACAGTGTTAAAGCAGGACTATTGGCAGAGTGGAAGATGTATTCTTCAGACACACGCTCAAGCAGGAAAGCAAAGAACATGTATGGCTTTGAGGATATTGAGGAGGAGGAGAAGCGAAGAAAGCGAAGAAAGCCCACAATGGCTGGGAGTCATGGAGGTGGAAGAGGACGTGGTCGACCAAGAACAAAACCCCTTCCAGAATCATCCATGGCAAGTACAGGTGCAGGAACAGGGATAGGTCTAGCACTAGCTACCACAGGTGCAGTGGTAGGAGAAAGTAACCGGCAGCCCACAATGGCCTAGTGGACAGTGCATGTTTATACTTTCATTCAACTTGTCTACGCTGAGCGTATTCGGTTCTCGCTAACAATTCACCCGCTCTCTTTTTACTTTTTTACTTTTTACTTTACTTTTTCACTTTGCACTTTCTTTTCTCGCTCCCTTTACAAGCTTGTTTCTTTCGCTCTCTCTCTCGCTCTCTCTCGCTCTCTCTCTCTCTCTTTGTTTGCCCTTTTCTTTCACTGTCTTTCTACACTCACTCAACCTAAATTTTTGCGTTCATACCTTCACTATGTATATAAAACAGTATCTCGTCATCTTGTTATGACTCATTATACAGCCTTTCTTTTTTCTTTTTCTATTCTTAAGAGATAATAATAATACATTTTGTTATTTTGATTTGTTTCATAGTAGCCACTGCTTCTTTTTCTTCTTTTCTGCTAATTTACCTAATGATAGGGATTCATCGTTGCTATTTGTTCATCCTACCATTAATATCTATTAATTGCAATATTAATATTAATATTGCAATACTGCGAAAGATGGAAATCATTTACAGTAACAATTTTACATTCTTCACTCCATAGTTATTTTGTACCACTTACACTCTATTTAACCTTGGCAAAGTGCCCTGGTTAACCCAGAGCAGATGGGATTTCTACCTTTTTCCTATGGTTACTATGGTTACTATTTTATTACTATGATTACAATTTCATTATTTTCTCAACTCTTTTTTTTTCATTAAATTCTTCAAGTTTAATAAGAAGGATGATTTTTCTCCTTGGATTCCAATGATCAATGGGAATAACGTGTATTCTAGTGTTGGTGGTGGTGCTATTAGATGATCATTAAAAAATAGTGCATTTATCTCTCTCTCCTTTAAGAACAAATAGATCCACACTGGTCTATAGTATGTAATACATGTTGATCCTTATGAACATGAAAAATATAACAATAACAACTACAGTCTGAGGAATTGCTCTGTTAATGTCAACGTGCTTGTCTATCCCTAAGGACTGGGTTTTCACCATTTCAGAATGTTAATACAAATCATATAAATATAAATATAAATATAAATATAAATATAAATATAAATATAAATAAACTGTCCACTACCTATAGGCTAAGAAATAATACAGCAGCCAGAAGATGCTGCTGTGTGTCTGTGATTTGCATCCAACATATCCTGCTGTGGGTGAGATGAGGGAGAGGCGTCTGAGGGGGAGACATAGAGTGCTACAGTGGAGAAACGAGAGACACTGGTCTTCTGTGGGGAATCATTGAACTGTAATTCAGTACTAGGTGGGGGAGTGTAGCACTCGAGAGAAGTGGTAAGAGTGGTACTGGGTCGATCTTTCTGCTTATTGGGAGAGATAGGAGTCACCAATGAACTTGCATTGGATCTAGGTTTAGAATGGCCTAGCTTAGCAGGCACAGGGGTAGTGATACTTGACACAGAAGCACGGTGCCTGGAGATGTCTGTGCTTTCATTGGATAGAAGAGTGCTTCTAGGATAAAGTGCTTCCATTCCACTCTCTTGTTTGGATGCTTCGATCACAGTTTCTTGTTTTGGTGCTTCTGCTCCATTCTTCTGATTTGGTGGCTCAAAGACACTTTTGGGCCTAGGCGAGTATGTCTTGATGGCACTTTTTGCCGTGTCATTTTGGCCCCTGACCCATTCCTCATATACTTCTTCCTTTTCCTTTTCTCCACCAGTACTCTTCACTCTTTCAGCCACAGATGTCGACTGGGTTTCTTCTATCTGCTTGGGAATATGACTGCATAAGACAGTGGACTCTTATTGAATGCTTTCTTCATTTACCTTTTGCTGCACTGTAAAGGCCTGTGCCTCCTCCTCCTCGACAATGCGTCTCTTTTTAGCATTTTGACGTGCGTTTTCTATCCTTGCTTTTCTCTCCATGGCCTTTCTCACTGCCTCTTCTCCCTCTGCTATTCTTCTTCGCTCCTTGGCGTCTTCTGCTTCGTTCTGTTCTGATGTCCTGAATGGAAATGGACTTTTATCCTGCAAGGGTCGAGTCATACTAAGCATGCCATTGGATTCCTGTGTAAAATTGGCTCTGTGTTCATTGTCCTGATTTACTTCTATTTCTGGCATTCCCTTGAGGGACTGATAAGACTGGAAAGGGTGGCTGCCACCCGATAACCGACTGAGTCGCTGATTCCCCAGTTTAGAATATCGCAGTCGACCCTTTAAAACATCCTCCATTGGGTATTCTTAAGTGAGAAAAAAAAAGAATATTTAATATTTAAGAAAAAGGGAGTTCATCCATAGTCAATGAGTTGCCTGGTTTACCATTGGGAAGTAGTTGAGTTTCTACCGGTTTATGGTGGCGTGTAAGATCAAATACCTGGACAACCTAAAGAGAATGAAGAAAAGAAAAAGAAAAGAGGAGAATAAGGATATAAATACACTGTATGGGTGGGGTTGCCTTTGGAAGTTGCCTTACATTGTTATCACAGAACCGGATTTCGAAGGCTGGGCCGGGCTGTATGCGTGTGGCAGGTGTATATGCTGTGGCAGGTGTATGTGCTGTCGTCTGTGCTGTGGTGGGTGGTAGGAACATGGGTGCTGTGCTGGATGATGTGCTGTGCTGTGGTGGGGAGGCTCGCTAGTGTTTTAGTCCACATCAACTCAAGAGCAGGCCTTGCTTCTTATCAATGCAAGGTGTATCTAGACAGTGACAATAACAAAACAAGAAAAAGTAGGAGAGGAAAGAGGAAGAAGGGAGAAGTAGGAAAAAGGGAGAATCAAGAATAGCCTATATGTATTTATATGTATATAATTATATAACCATATAATTATATAACTATATATAACTATATAACTATAAATAAGAGAGAAGAGCTTACTGACTGGGAGTCCCTTTCTTTATTGTCCATTACTGTTTGCCCCAAATGGTATCTGTACCCACGTTGCTCTTCTTTAGATTAGGAAATTATCTAAAGTTTCGTACTTAAAGACATACTTTCTGACCTACTATTCCCTTTACTGACTATTGATGGCCGTTACTTTATTTGGTGATATGTACTTCAAATATCTCATCCGTAGTCATTTAAAGACTACACACCAGGAGATCTTTAGGATATAAAAAGAAATAGTCGAACTACAATTGTTTAAAAATGACATCGATTTGAGACGGAGCAAAAATAAATTATATATTCATGTTAGTTTTTAAACAAATAAAAATAATGTAGATTTACCTGTAAATATCTGAATCCCGGAGGAAACCACCTTCGATGTGGTGATACATAATATGAATACAAATATCTATTCTTCTCAACAGAAAAGAGCTGATCGGTGGAGACCCTTTAAAACACTCTTCTGCAATTGTATAGATATTCTTTGATGCATTTACATCTCTGTTCCAAAGAATTCCTTAAAGAACAGTTGCCTAGTTACCCGTTGTGCTCAAATTGTGTGTTGTGTCCCTGTTCATGTACCCTCTTTGATTTCCCCTAGACCATCCTTTGTATCCGAACCTATATTTCTTTGTCCCTTCTAGAGACCAAATATCTATACATTTATCTCTCTAGTGGTCTTGTTGATAACCTTAGTACTCTTTATTACAAATACTTACAAACCTTTTGATTTTAAATACAGTTTCATAAAAGGCAATAATTTTTTAGACGTAAAAGGAAGGAGGTATCCCCGCTTAAAAGCCAGAAAAATCTCCTAGTGTGTAGGTGGCACTCATTAAGAAAGGAATGCCTATCGAGCACCTTATTAGAACCCCGATAAGATACCAGTAAGCCACCCAAACAATAGCAAGTTGTCCCTTCTCTCTTTACTACAGTCTAACATGTTGAAGCTCGACTACCAGCATATGGAAAATGAATTGTGCAACACCAGTGGCACAGTTCCTCTTGCGAAAAGATTCCGTGTCTTGTTTACTCTTATGAGCTATGCTGATGACACATGTGTTGCTATTATTGCCAAGGGTAACAAAACAAAAAAAAAATAGCCTACTGTCTAGAATAGTTCTAGATCTGTTGCTCATGTAAGCCTGTAGCATTTAACGATGAGTCTGCTCTGTTGAAGCATGAACTGGCCTATTGTATTGGTCAGACCCGCGACCCCAAAGCCAACAGCATATTGGCTAACGTGCTTGCTAATCCTGATGAGCATGAGATGGTCCGCCATGAGGTAAGAGGCTCAAAGACCAAAGACAAAAAGTCCCATGGCTTATGGGTTGAATGTGCTATTAGGCTGCCGAGGCCATTGGTGCTATTGGCTCTATGGATATGATTCCTGTGCTCGAGCAATACTTGAAGGACCCCAGTCAGTCTGTTGTAGAGACCTGTGAATTGGCCATTGAAAAAATCCGCTATGAAAACAACCCTGAGAATGCCCAAGAAAAGGCAGTCAACAGTAGAAGTATCTTCAGATCCGTGGACCCTGCACCTCCTACCCTTGGCAAACGTTCTATTAATGACCTGGGCAATGAAATGATGAACACTGAGCTTTCTCTCTTTAAGCGCTACCGAGCAATGTTCACTCTGCGTGAGATTGCTACAGATGAGGCTGCACTTGAATTAACAAGAGGATTAAAGGACACAAGTGCCTTGTTCCGTCATGAAGGTGGGTTAGATTCTATCAGCCAACCATGGGACTTAATCTGTGGATAAGTGGCTTTTGTATTTGGCCAGTTACAACTTCCTGTTACTGTACCAGCATTAGTGGAGACATTAAAGAACAGTAGCGAAGTGGACATGGTACGACACGAAGCAGCAGAGGCATTAGGATCCATTGCTACACCCGAGGTACTGGAGATTCTCAAGAAGTTCCAGCAGGATGATGATGTAGTAGTACGGGAGAGCTGTGTTGTGGCTCTTGATATGTATGAATATGCGATAAGGTAAGAGGATTCCTTATACAATGTGTCCCATTTGGCTTATATCTCCTAGCGATGAGTTCCAATATGCCAACGGTGCTGAAAGATCAGCCTACTTTCTTCCCTACACTCCTGACGAGGAATAGATGAGGAGTCCTTGGGATGTACTCTTTTTACGTCTGTCTATGTAATAATCACCACCAACCACCACTGCACTATTTCCTACTTGTTAGGATTACACATACACTATAAATTACCCTGCTCTTTAAGACCTTTTTTACTCTGTGTATTTTATAGAGAGAAATGGCCACTCTGTCTGATCTACAAGCCATTCTATTTGATGTTATTTCTATTTGATGTTATTCCTATTTGATGTTATCTCCATTCAAACACTCTCACAATTCATATATAAAAGAGAGAGAGAGAGGAAAAGAGAGGAAAGAAACCTATTCTGTAAATCCACTTACTGTGTGGCAAATGTTCTGTGGTTGCACGAGCAACATCTATATATATCTATAGTAAAGATTTCTCACTGATTCAACTGAGCATACAGTCTTTTTTTTCTTCTCCATTCTCGGACACTTATGGCTTATGCTCGCTATCCTCCTGTGCAATCACCCCCCTACGATGATTGGGATCAACGCAGCAAAACCAACTCTACGTCATCTCGGTCGCCTTCATTCGCATCATCCGCCAGCAGAGCCACCAGCACTTCAGGCTATGATATCACAGCACGCACTTACTATGTAGAGTTGAAGAAATACTTGGCCTCCTTCCTGGCAAAAGGTAAACACACTCAGAAAAACAAAGAACAAGAAAGAATAGGCAATTAAAGGACAGGTTAGAGGCAAAAGAAGGCCCAAGTCCACAAAGAGTGTCTGCACGCCATAAGCTGTCCAAGCTAAACAACTCACAATTCCATGAATTGGCTATGGATGTGTATGATGAACTTGTAAGGAGGAATTTAGGCGATCGACTAGGTAAATAAAGCGTGAGCCACTCCAAGTGAGCAGTGGTTAACACAAAAGATGGAATGGGAACTATCTTTGCAGTGCCTTTTCTTTCGGTGCGTCCTGATTTCCATCCAAAGCGCAACCAAGCACGGCAGAAATTAGCGACTCTGCCGACATTGCGGTTTACAGATTTAGCAAGTGATGTTTATTATGAACTAACAAGGAGATATCCTCATGTTACGGATGGAGATGTGAGTGGCTTTATTCATGGATTGCAGAATAGACTTGCAAAGTAAACGTATTGAAGCCTATCTTGGACTTATTGGAAACTAACCCTTCTCTTGTGGTTAGGATATGTACCGTCCACCCATGCCTCCTCTCCCACCCTTCACAAAACAACTCTCCAACAGTACAAACCCACAACCAAGCAAGACAACACAAATTGTTCCTGTCAAGGGCACTATCTATGTAGAAAAGGCGGTGTATTCTGATGAAGAGGAGTCTGGTGCTTATTCCATTAAAAGTATGAGTGGACGCCATGAGTCAGACTGGCCCAAGAGTCCTGGACTGGCACCAAATGCCAATGCACAAAAGATAAAGCCTCAGGATGAGTCCATGGACGCATTGATGAGTGATCTTGGTAATATGGTGAGGAGTCCACCCGGCCCCTCCAGTCCAATGCACCCTCCAGACATCGATCGAATGAGAACAGAATACGAAAACAAAATTGGCTCCATGACAAGGCGTATTCAACAATTGGAAAGAGAAGCTCAGGTAAGAAGAAGACATGACTTTTCTTCTTCTTCTGCCATATTCACTTAGTATCTCTACAGATTGTATCAGACATGAAGCCGCCGCCACCTCCTCATCACCATCCACCACTATCACCAGGACAGGAAGCATCCAATAGAAGTGCAGTTGAAGAAGAGCTCAGAAAACTGCAGGAACGTTATCATCATCTCGAAACCACCCACAAAGAACAACAGCAGGTATGTTTGCTGGTATCCTTTGATGAGGCTGATATGTATAGGCGGTTGCCAAAGTCAAACAAGAGACAATACCCTTGCTAGAGAACCTCCAGAGATTGTCAGAAAGTAATAATACATTGCGCAGTGAGAAGGAAGAGGCGGAGAAGCGTGCAGAAAAGTGTGCAGAAGAGGTAACAGGATAAACAAGAGAGACACTTATATGAACTGTGGGTGGGATTAGCTGAGGCAATTGCAGGCCCAATATCAGAGTGTTCGTACAGAGTTACGAACAATCAAAGGTAATATTGGCTGTGGAGGCGTCTTGTTTCTTTTTGTCTTATGTGTATGTACCATGGGATTAGCTTCATCTCTCTACACAACTGAGCTCTACCAGCACGATATAACAGGAAGTGAATTCTTGAAACCAACACACAAGGGCATTATTCGTATAGACCATGTTACAGAATATCAAACGATCATCCATGAACTACTACAGGCTGCAAGGTAAATAAATATATATATATATATTCTCTGCCAAACATAGAGAAAGATACTCGTGTTTATACTATTGAATTAGATCAAGTCATCCTTCAAAAGTGATCAAGATTATGCAGCAATTGATTGTAGTGTGCAAGGCAATGACAAGTGACATTGAGTCCACAGAGAACTCTAAAAAACTAGCCTCCCTCCCTCAACACAAGATAGACGAGCTTAAACAAAAGCTCTCCAATTCAATGATAGCATTACTAAAGGCATCGAGAAACCATGCTAGCAGCCAAGGGATCAGTCCTGCTAGTCTTATTGATGGAGCAGCAAGTCAGGTCACTGTTGTTTTGGTAGAATTGACTCAATTACTGGGTATGGCTTCTGGTCCAGACACACCAATGTTACGTGAATTTGTACATTAAAAAAAAAGGTCAAAGTGTAGGAAGCGGTCTATAAGGAATTCTCTACTATGATTACAGTGATGACTCTAGTAATAATAATAATAATAACAGTCTACACTTGAGAACCTTCACTTTTCAACAGACATCTTCTTGCAAAATGCAAAACAATATACAATAAAATAGTATTCATCTTTTTTAACTTATAAGTTAAATAGAAATAGGATATGTAATAATCAATCATCCCTGTCTTGTTGTTGTTGCTGTTTTTCAAGAGTTGGAAAGATGAAAGTAAGAAAAAATAATAGTATTAGTAGAATAGAATTAAGTAGAAGAAACTAGCTATATAAAAATCAAAAGAGTAAAGTAGGTTTTGTTATTATAGGGTAATGACTTGTGGATCCCCATTCTATAAAGACATCCATGAGTGAGTGAATATATCTTTCTAATAAGTATTGGACTTACAAAGGGATGTCGCCATCCACACTGGAATTCGCTCTTTTTATAACTACGATCGTCACTCGTAGAAGTGTTATAGCCAATATGATACATTAAGAGCGCCTTGCTTGTAACTAGGGATTGCTGGCACTCGTAGCATTCGAGTAATTCACCCAAAAGACACTTTTGAATAATAATATCAGGTGGCATGGATTCATATTGAAGAAGAAGTCGAGACACAAGCCTTGCAATGTGAGGCTTCAGAAAGAGACCACTAAGAGGGAATATGATTCAGTATATCACTCTATGCCAGTAGAGATGGACCATAGATGAACTATGAATTTACCTGCCACCTGTGCCTACAAAGACTCCACAGTGATTGGGAACTTGTTGATTTGCCTTGTACACTACACTCTCAATCTCACGCCATGCCTCAGGACCACATACAGGAAAATCGTCTTCCATCAGGGCAATGTAGGTAGTCTGAACCGTACTAGTGACTAAATCTAGTGCCTTGGAAACATGTCTACGCTGATCCACCTGGTCTCCTTCCTCACGTATCCATTGGATGTACTGATGTCCTTTAGGTTCCAAGTCAAAATGAGCCTTGGCTACATCAAACTGAGTGTGGTTACTAAAATGGGTATACACCAATGTCTGAATACGACTGTACAGTGATCCAGGGGCAGGATTGGGTGGCCAATTGGATAGGTAAGAGTTCAATGTCTGTGTCAGGTAGGGTGGATTACTGCGTCGTGGTGCTGTCATAAACACCATTGTAAATAGAAAAGAATCCTTTGACATCATATTGAGTTGGGTAGGATCTACAGGCGATTCATGTGTATAGTAGGCATTGAACACCAACAGTACAGACAAGGTCACCCACACTACCAAACCCCCCTTCTTCACAGCAGACCACATCATTCTCCAAAGAGGTGTTCTTCTGTATTCTTCATAGGTGATGAATTCATTTACATCTTTTGTATCTTGAGCAATTTCCAACTTCTTATGGGCCAGCCATGACTGAATCACCAGAGTAGCAATGTAGCCTGTGATGAGACCTGTGACAGACCACCAGAATATATTCTCCACTGTGTAGTTGACAAGACACATAAAGAACTGAAGAGTAACTTTGCGAATGGTGATCTTATGGTCGGATTCCTCTTCACCATAGATTAAAATGTACTTGTCTTCAATGCAGAGGGACTGTACCACCAACAATGCAAATAGAAAAGGGGCCAATCCTATGCCAAATGTTATCATTTTCACCCTTTTTCTTTCTTTCTTTTTTTTTCTTGTAGATAAATAGACAGAAAATGCAATAAATTACCTTGACTACACTCATGGACAGCATTACTAAAGAACAGCATAGGAAGAGCCCAGCCTGTGGACTTGGTAAATACATACCCAAGACCCTGTCGTACCACAGAGAGAGTCAAAACAATGCCCAAAAGCACACGAATGAACCGGCGGGTGCTTCCCAAGAGATGAGCAAGGGACTCCTCAAATAACCCGAGAATCAACACATTCCAGCTGAAAAGAACAATACTGTGCAGTGAAAAGTAAAATAGAAACGGCGACAGTAACAAATTGACGATTTCTAGGCGATAGATAACAAACGACGGAGCAGAGCAGGTGAGGTGAAGAAGCTGGAAAAAGTTAAAGGTCGACACAAGGAGAGAAAGAACAATGATGGAGCGTGTAATGACAGGCAATGGCCACAAACAAAGGATCTTTTGTGACTTGTTCTTTCTCTCTAGGCTTTGGTAGGAAGAAGAGGATTTAAGTCGGTGGTGGCGTGTTCTGTATTTTGAGTTCTTTCGTGCGTAGGTGCGTAGGGGAGCATGAGGAAGGGCAGGGTGGGTGGATGTCTGTACTGAAAAAGTGGCATGGTAAGCACGCGAAGGGTGAGGCTGTTGACTTGGAGCAGGTGGCACTGGTGTCGGAGTTGAACCATGGTGTGTTTCGAGAGGATGTGGAATAGATGAAGCAGCTGTAGATGAAGGATCTGATCTCGACACTTCCTGAACCAGTCGGACTGAGCTGAACAGCTTTAGCATAGAATCTCGCATGGAGTGGTCTACTTTAGAGCGTCAGAAGAGGAAAGAGAAGAGTCAAGCGATGGGTGGGGAGGAGAGACCGAAATCCAACAATGAGTGGCAATAAACAAGCAGGGGAGAAAAGCCCAAGGAAAAGAGACTTTCAAAAAGGCAAGCCAACTCAACCCAGCCAATAGAATTGATGAAGCAACATGGTAGTGCTTGACAAAATGGCCATGGTAGTATGTGGACACAAGAGAGTGTGCGTATTTCCCAATTCAGCCTTTAAAAGTACACCTAGACTCGATGCTGGTTGGCCAAGGAAAACCCAACCCAAACATCTTATTGAGATGAGCTGATTAGGGAAATATCTCGTTATTCTATGATCCAGCTATAATGTTCAATTTATTAAGGCTGTGTTATGACCAGGTCGAATTCGATGCCCGTTTGTAGAGACGCAGTGTAACCCTACAAGGCAACGAGTGACAAGATTCCAAGGAAGGGAAATAAGATATTTATTTGATGGTATTGTATATGGGTTACTATGGGTTACTATGGGTTACTATGGGTTACTATGGGTTATTATGGGTTATTATGGGTTATTATGGGTAGTTAGTCCTCAGGAGTTACTAGTTCATAGTAACTATTACTACATGAACAAGGTGCAAGAAAAGATACTTATCTGTAATAATGTAGAGTGATGTGGCATTATGTGTGGTATACGTAAAAAATAGGTACGAGGTTTTAGTATGTTATAGACACGTCTTTAAGGAGTAAGTGATACTAAAAGTGACTTTTCTATTTACTTTTTTATCCGTGGAATGACCAATGAGTACAACAAGTGGAACAAAGTGGATGAATAAACAGGTCCCTGGGTAAAAGGCTAACCACCAGCAAATAAGCAAATGATCAAGTGAATAAGTAAATAAGTAAATAAGTAAACAGGTAAACATATAATTAAGTAAATAAATAAGTAAATCGTCAAAGAATTGGGCGAATCATTCAACAGGTCAATAGGCAAGGAAATAAGTTAATAATTAAACAAGTTAATAAACAATAGATGGGTAAATAGGCAGTAAACAATAAACAATAAGCAATAAGCAATAAGCAATAAGCAATAAGCAATAAATAATAAGCAATAAGCAATAGATGGAGTAAGTAGGTGGGCTATTGGTAACACTCTCATGGTAGATCCGCCCCCTTTTATGGATCCATCACTGGTTACTAAGCACCAAACACTAGTCAAGTGGTGTTCTGGTCAGAAGAGTGCTTCTTTGCCTTAAGCTGCATCAGTTTATACACCCTTAGCAACTGATTGTCTGTTCTTCCAGGCATGTGGCGGGCAATAAGCGACCATTTATTACCATGCGCCACTACCAATTCTTGTAGACGTTGCCTCTCCTCACAACTGAACGGCTTATGGATTAATTTAGGATCCAGAACATTAGTATATCGTTCACGACACTGCATATCAGTACGTCCAGGAATATGTAGACTGATCTTGGACCAATTGCCTTCTCCATACAGCCGAGTCGCCCCTAGCAGAGCTTTATCTTCATCCCCTGTCCACCGAGAACGTCGAATGGCTGGATCAATGGACTTCTTCCACCGCTGCAGACACTGCTGTCCTGATCTCTGGCCCATCACAAGCGCTACTTGCTGCCAATTACGCTCTCCCACTACCTCCACAGCTGCCTTGAGAGCCTCATCATCCTCTTCTGTCCATTTGTGCTTGGAGACACTTGCCATGGCCTGAGACTGGTGATGAGAGAAGCATTGAGAGGCCGTTCTGCCACTCTTCATATCAATCGCCACCTGTTCCCAGTGTCCATAGATCCCGTACTTTTCTACAAGTCCCTTTAGCTTGGCATTCTCTTCCTTTGTCCATGGCTTCTTGTTGATCGAAGGATGCTCCTGACTGGTCCACTGAATAAGGCACTCAATGGCACTGCGTGTCCCCACCTATGTTGGAGATAAGCAAGAGAAGGGCTCTTATTGACTCAACCTAGTGGACTTACCTTGAGGCTGATTTTATCCCAGTTCAACATATCCACAGGAAATAATTCAAGTTCGTTGGTCTCCATGCGTTCCACTTCAAACATCCTCCAATACTCATGTCTAGAAGTACGAGTAAATTAGAATCCATAGACTTTTTTTCTTCTTTTCTTCTTTTTACCTGCGTCGGTGGGAATGAAACAGTGCATTCTTCACATCAGAGTGGATAGCAGCAAATAGCCTTTCTCGTTCACGGGGATGCCCTATAAGCAATAGGGTGTTATTTATAAGAGATGTATATAAAATGCAATTACATGATCTGGATCTTTCAATCTCTTGTTCAACACCTTCTTCTTTCTTGGACTGAGGATCCACCTAAGCAACCAAAAAATCAAATCAAATTCAATATGCTATATTGGTCTACACTGGGGCCTACATTGTCCTGATCTCTTAAAAAGGGGAGTCGTGTGTCGTACTTTTTATGCAATTCAGATCGTTGCTCTTCTTGGATATGTTCCTCAGCAGCTGTCATTCTCACTTGTTTCTAATAAAACTAAGTACTGTATCTCTTTTTTTCTTTTCCTACTGCACTTACTGCCAATTCTTCATTGTCTTGTATCTGCTGCTTAATCTCTTTGATGTGTGCTTCTGCTATTCTTTGCATTTCTTGGTTGATAGAGAGAGCCTCTTGAATAGCAGCTGTGCTCTCTTGAAATGACATTACCATGGGGGGTGGAGTAGTGTGGAAGGCCATAAGGGCGTCTAGAATAGCCTCCATATCTGTTGTCTCATACCCATACGCCGGTAGTGAGTCTGGTGCTTTGGGTTGTATTGAAACATAGTGCTGTTCATTCTGTGTCTTTTTTTTTTGTGGTGTGTTGGGTGGATCGAGTACATGAGTTGGATCAGGTCTGGACACACTGGGAAGAGGTAGGAGGGAATGACTGAATGGCTCTCCATTCTCTCTTTTTCTTGCTTTGCTTCTTGTGATACGACAACCAGTGGTATCACTGAGTCTCTTGTTCTCTATCTGTGGACGAATTTCTCTAGCATAAGAGCCATCTGCGGGAGGTGAGTCCACTTCCATGGAGAATGAAGAGATAAAAAGACATGGCCAAGTGTCTTTTTGTGACTTGTTTTTATGGAAGAGTGTCTTGTTCTACACACCAGGAGATTTTTCTGGCCTTTAAGCGATGATATCTTCGCCTTTTAAAACCGAAAAATTCTTGCCTTTTATGGAACTTCATTTAAAACGAAAGGTTTGCGGATATCAAAGATAATATTTCCTTTTGTGGATACCTCAATATCAAATTGTATTATTAGTAAAATATATTGTTTATGAATAAAATTATTGATGAATAAAATTGTTTATTGTAATAATATAGCTAATAATACTGTAGCTAATAATATACTATTACTATAGCTACTGCTGTTCTAGGCGTATTCCTTCATAGCAATAGAATCCACACCCTAAAAGCCTTGTGCTTTGTTCTTGAAAGATAGAAAACCATGCTCAGGAGTATACCCTAAAGACCCTAGACAGTATAGAAGATCACCTAGGACTGATTTGAAAGGAGTCTTTACTTGCTTAATAACAATACAATGAGTGTCTTGTGGAATACATTGAGCTCAAGCCCAGATGAAGACACTGCTTACCTTTTTATCACTAGAATAGTCTTTGGTGGTATCTAAAACTTCTTTCTATTGTTTCTCTTTGTTAATAATGGCACATTACCTTGCTCAGTTATGCTCATCTTGACGAGTACTTGATTGTTATACTGTGGGCCTAAGGATAGCACATGTTAAACAATAAATGCAGTGATTGAGTTGCAATGTCAGGTTTACTTCTTCCTTTTATCCAACTTTATAGTGTTTAATTACACAGTCCATAGTCAATGCTAAAACAGACAGACAGCGAAAGTGTTTTTTTTAAAACACATTAGCCCATAAGAAAAATGGTGTGATTTTATTGTTCATGTATTTCCTTATAAATCTCAAAGATCCTCTGTCGATATGAGATAAGAGACACGTAAGACCTCGTAAGGCTGGCTACTCACACAGAAGCTATCAGGAAACAGAAGTATATGAGGAAACAGAAAGAAACCAAATCAAAATAGAGAGAATAAAAAAGAAAAAACCACGATATGAGAGATAAAAAGAATAAAAATCAAAGGCAGGAAGAAGGTGCCAGTGCAAGAGTAATACGACATACACACATATATAAGTACATTAATACATCTCGAACTAATTATTCTTAATACTATTCTATTAGTGAAAAGGGGTGTTGGTACCTAAAAATATTGGAGTATGATCTTACCAAGCTGCCAGTTGTTGCTTATGGTGCAAGAATAAAAGGAAAGAATGCTGTCAAATTTAAAGGTCATCGTATTGGCTTGACAAGAATTTTATATCAATCATTGAAAAAGAGACAAAAAGATGGATATCTTCCTATGGTTGATGTTGATAAATTTCGAAAATCGAGAGTAAACATGATTGACCTCTCACTCAATATGAAGAGCTCTTCTAACAGCTATTTTGTTTTATTTTTTTATTCTCAAGATCTGCCACACTTATAACACAAATATTCTCACTGAGGTATTAGTGAATTTCAACAATATCCACGCTTGCCAAAGTTGTGGAGTTGTTTAGAACAGAAATGTGAATGCATTAAAGGATATCTATACAATTGCAGAAGAGTGTTTAAATAGTCGCCACCGACCAGTTCCATTCTGTAGATAAGAATAGATATTCTTTGATGCATTCATATCATATATCGCCACATCGAAAGTGGTTTCCTTCGGGATTCAGATATTTACAGGTAAATTTACATAATAATCTTTATTTAAAAACTAACATGAATACATCTCACTTTATTTTCACACCTTTTCAAATCCATGTCATTTTTAAACAATTGTATTTCGACTATTTCCTTTTATATCCTAAAGACCTCCTGGTGTGTATTGATAGAGTTCCCTAATGCAGTGACAAGACTGTTTCTATTCTTATCGCAGGTCTCTTATCGCAGGTTGCTATGACAATTTGTCATGGCAACAGTCCACTGATGACCTGTGTTTCTTTTATCTCTAACAACACGTATTATTGATATGTTATGCAATCCATTTTGTCTATTTTGTTTATATAAAAATAGGGCCATCCTTACTTAAATAGAGTTTAATTTGAGCGGAAAGACTCGGCGTTTGTCCCAGTGAAATTGTGCTGTTAGTGAGTCCATGGGCCACAAAATGAAACTGATAACACTTCACATGCTTATAAACTTCCCAGAAAGACACATGGCAATGTCCCTTGAAAAGTGATGAAGCAGTGAAGAACACCTGCATTGGCATTGGGCCTTGAGAAGAAGAGACATTGACTAAGGGCCTGGTGGATATTTCATTTTAGAGAGTGAACAAGAATAAAACAATAATAAAGTGTTACTGTGTGTCTTCAAAAGACTCTTACCATGTCTGTTCATTAGAAGAAGAACAATAACACAACAGAGACTATCTATACAATCATCATCATAAGAATAAAAAAGAATTTCTTTCTAAAATAAAAATAAAATAAAATAAAAGGTCTCGACTCCCTGGAATCGACAGACGCCAACCTAGTATAGATTCTCCAGACACATTTATGCATTGGGAAGAAATGCTAAGGTAACTTTGTTTTTTTTTGTGGGTGCTATTTAATAAGACGTCTTTTCCCTATCCACCCTTCCTTCTTCTTGTGCTTTATTGATATACTCTACCTATTCTTCAGGTGTCCTTTCTTCATTGTCAACTGTTAGGTGTACATCTCATGGTATCTGCGATTGTTCGACCGCATGCTCCGGGGTATTCCCACAAGAAATGCACTTCCTCTAGCTGCTGCTCTCCTTCCAAGTTATGGCGCACACTACAAACCCTGATCAGTACCAATAACACACAAGAGATGAACCGTCTCTGCCAGGATCCAGAACGCACCTCTCATGTGCTGAATGTTGTGCTGACCTCTCGACTTGCCAATGACCCCTCACAGTACCCGGCTTCTCATAAACACCGTGTCCTTCAGTTTGATCCAGCTGTGCGTCCTGAAGCCACCCGCAAGTTTGGCAAGAAGACCACGGATCTGAATGCAGTCCAATTGGCTCTGGTGCATCGCCATGAAGGGATGGCAGTTCAATTGCTGCAGTTTGTGCGCCACCATGCTTCTGTGCATGCATCCACTGTATTTGTGAATCATCTGTGGGGACATCGCAACACATCTCTGCACCTGGCGTGTTTTATGAACATGCCTCGTACAGTGAAGCTTCTCTTGGACATGGGGGCGCATGGCTTTATCAAGAACCAACACCAATTCACAGCTACAGATCTGTGCCATCAAAAGTCATGTCTCGATATGATGAAGAGAGGGAGTGTGTTGACAGTACCAGAGATAGGAGCAAAGGGTGATAGTACTTGTTCACAGGCCCAGATTCCTCTCAAGACACCGGTGCTGCTGACACTGACTGTATTGCCTTTTTCGCTGGCTGCTTGTGGATCCATGGCCAGTGTTCTTTCACCAGTGCAAGAAGAGAGTGAGAGTGAGAGTGAAGATAGGCGTGAAAGTGAGAAAAGAGGGGTGAGTACAGAGACAATAGCAACCGTGGAGGATCTTTTACACTTGTCTTGGAGTGATGAAAGACTACCTGTTCTTCTCTCGCCCTCCTCTTCCTTGTCCACTGTTGTCTCAGATCCATGGACGGACGAGAGTACACACTCTTCTGCCGATCTCCTGTGGCAGCCCCCTTGTGTTCCTTGTGCTCCTTGTGCCCCTGAACTAGTCCAGGCATGGATACATCTCACTCCTGAACTCACTCTGGGTGGACACAAGACAGCTCACCCCAGTCACACAGTTCATATTGATCCAGAGGCCCTACATGTAGATGTTTGTAGCCAAAGACATACACAAGAGAGTCTTTTGTCTATGGAGATCCCACCAAGGAAAAGGGCTATGGAAGCACCAATCCCTACTACAGAGACAGATGGAAAGAATCCTCATGAGACACCATGGCCACTGTCTTCTCTCTACAGACACACGTCTCTACTCCATCCAGTATATAGAACAGACTTCTCTTCTAATAAGCAAAAGAAGGAAAGAGAAAAGGACATGGCCTGTTCTCTTGCCGATAGTCCCGTCAGTGGTTCTGTCAGTAACCCTACCAATGGAATGGATCACTGGTCATTGACTAGACCACCTTCTCTCCTTAAAGAACATTCATTCAGTGACACATACACCTCTTCTTGTGTGGAACTACCTCAGACTATAGAGCGTCCCATAAGAGTATGCAGCAGTGCCAAATGTAAGTAGTCTTTCTTTTTTTTTCTTTCTTTCTTGTGTCTGACTCTATGACTCCATGACTAGTCCCCTTCTGACTGAGCATTCTATGCCACTCATTGAACAAAAGGTTATATTTCTATCGACACTCTTTATCGACACTCTTTATCGACACTCTTTTCTCTTTTCCATAGTGTGAATATGTATGTGTGTGTGTCTATGGGATGACATTTCCCCTCGTCTTTCCTTGTCTTTTCTTGTCTTTTATGTCTATTCTGTTTCTCTATTTCTGTTTGTTTGTTTATATTTCTTCCCCTCCCCCTCTCTCCATTGTGTGTACATGTAGTGTAGTCTAGTATATGTAGTCTAGTGTATGTGTTTTCATGTTTCCTTGTAATCTTCTTTCCCCACAGTAGATTTGCTATGCTCCACCCTCAATTCTCAATCCAATGTGTAGATATACTTGCATTTTATGACGTGAAATAAATGTATGAAGCACGCTTTCATCGTATTTCTATCCACAGTTAGTAATAGCCCGTGTCATATCAGTGAAATGGTCTATGTAGATATCTACAAAGACACTGTAGACATAGGCTTTATTGTTGTTCTCCATCCACATCAACAGAAAAGGGGATCTTTAAACAGTGTGTGTAGGTGCTATTGACACACCTTACCACACACAGTTCTTCAAGAGAACATCCACAATGGCCTGTAATCCTTCACTATCTGTAGTATCAAACCCTTCTACTGCTTCACAATCAATGTCCAAGACACCCAACACCCTCTACAAAATAAAAAGTAAAATAGAATAAGTGCAAGTGTCTTTTTTTTTTCTTTTTTCTTTTTTCATATTTCATGTTTCATGTTTCATGTTTCTCTTGGTGTGCTCCATGTAGATTACCTTGTCTTTTATTATTGGCACCACAATCTCAGAGTTGGAGGCAGAATCACAGGCAATATGGCCTGGAAATGCATGGACATCCTTGACCAGCTGCAGTGTCTGTGTACTAGCAGCAGTACCACATACACCCTTACCAAAAGGGATCATGGTGCATGCCACCTGGTCCTTACTATGAGTCTTGTATCTCTTAAATAGACTTGGGGATTACCTTGCCTTGGAAGGGCCCCAACACAAGACGCGTGCTGTCCCTGGGGTCTGTCACATAGAACCCTGCCCAGTTGATAGGCTTCTCCTGAAAGTGAGGGAGAGAAGACAGTCCGTGGTAGAGAAGAGAAGAGACATTGGACAGGTTGGTTACCTTGGCTGTGTTAGTCGTCTGTTCTGTAGTTACACTGCTTTTTACCCAATATGTCTGGTCCTGTGTTATGGAGTGGACTTGTTCAAGCAGTTCTTGGTAGAACTCCTTCTTGGACAAGGTAGGGTTAAAGTGGAGTTCCTTCATCAATAAGAAATAGATAAGATTGAGATGTTCAATAAGAAGAAGAAGTGTGTGTTGATAAGCAGTGGCAGTGGCAGAGCAATAATATTATTATTAGTAGTAGTATGGGTATGAGTATGAGTATGGGTATGAGTATGAGTATGAGTCGTCGTAAGAAAGAAGAAAAGGGCTGATATTCCTATACAAGTCACACTGCCGTTGAATCAGGACAAAAAATACGCCGAGGCCCCTGATTCGGAGTCCTCGGTGTCTTTGGAAAGAGAAGCGCCCTGGAGCCGAGATGCTATGGAAGCAGAGCGTTGAGGAAGAGCAATAGAATTCAAGGGAGGTGATTGAATACTAAGGGATCTGTAGAGTCTTGGTATATTCTTAGGCTTGAATGGATGGGGAGGAATATCCATGTCTCTTTCTAGGATGTCTCTTTCTAGGATGTCTCTTTCTAGGGTTGGAGAGGAGTGAGGAGAAGTGAGTTCTGCTGTAGAAAAGAGGGCGAGAATGTCATTGGGATTCATTTTCATGACACACAAGAGAGGGAAAAGACCTCTTTCGCCTGTCATTAGGTTATCGCCTAGAGATATAAAGAAATCAATAAGATGTCGACAGAGTGCCTTTTATATCTATCTACATTTCTATCTATCTATCTACATTTCTACCTACCTACCTATCTATCTATCTATCTATCTATCTATCTATCTATCTATCTATCTATCTATCTATCTATCTCTATTTACCTAATGCCCAACCATCGTCAAAATAGTAGTAGATACGAAGGATGTCTCCGTGTGTGATGAGTATTTCGTCCTCATGTTGGGGTTCTTTGGTATAAATAACATGGCAGAAGCTCTCCATGTAGGTCTGTACTTTGGACACGCCTTGGTGTGAGAGTCCACTCTGGGAGGGAACATGTCGTATAGAGGTCAGTGCGTGTCGGCTCTCTTCTTCTTCTGTGTCTTCTTCTGTGTCTTCTTCTGATGCAATGGGAGGGACTGTGACACTCTCTTCATTGGCAGTCAGTGCATCTTCTCTGCGGGCAAACGACATCTTGTACACTTCTCTCCATCGATGGCCTCTGTTCTTCTTGTAGTGTCGATAGCCATACACCACCAACCCCATCAACATCACGCCACCCACACAAATGGCAAAGATGTCCACAACAGACAGACCTGATTGACACACGGCACTCTGACAGCAAGAAAGACTGGCATCCACATTCTGGCAGTAGTGACAAAGAGATGTCTGGTCATTCTCAAATCCTATTTCGTTTGAGAGTGAGCAAAAAGGAACAAGGTCACTGTGCAGAAAGATGGACTTACCACACATCTCCTCGTTGATGTCTCCATCAATACAGGCAGCAGAGAAGGAGGCCCCGCCTGTCTGCTGGCACAACTTGTGTGAAAAAGATATATTCAAGGGCATGGAGCAGGACACCCGCTGTGTGCTGATCATGCTCTTGATGGACTCGCTGTAGGCATGACAGGTCCATCCACAGACAGGACGGGGCAGGACGTTGTACTCCAGGTTGCATGGAAGGGAGGTGGTGGAGCCAGAGACAGCCTGCGAGCACGTCATGGTAAGACTGTAGCGTGGCGGGAGGGTGGATGAGCAGCCGAGAGACAGCCACAGCCGAGTCTGGGTGTTGTAGACACGAAGCCCTTCATCAAACGCCTGCACTGTCGTCACATTGACCAGCCAGGGAAAGGCCACAAACGACGGGTCGCCTACACTGACATAGTACCCCTTGAACTCAGGACAGGCTGTGGAGTCTGCAAGAGAAAGGCACTGTTGGGCAGCCACAGCAGAGGAAGAGAAAACAAGAAACCATAGCTGGAGGGGAAGCATAAGACAGAGCCAGGCATCAAGGCATCGAGAAATGCAGCCAGAGTGTGAGGGAAGGAGGAAAGGTGCTTTATTTGTCATGGCAGCTCGCTCTTGAAAAGTCACACGTGACATCATTCCCATCGCATAGTAAGAATAGCCTGGGGAGGGTGCAAGTGAGTGTAGGAGGACGAGGACGAGGAGGAAGAGGAAGAGGAGGGGGGTTTTCTCTTTCTCTTTCTCTTTTTCTCTTTTTCTCTCTCTTTCTTTCTCTTTTTCTCTCTCTTTCTTTCTCTTTTTCTCTCTCTTTCTTTCTCTTTTTCTTGCTCGGACTTTATTCACTCCATGGCAAGTCCACACTAGAAGAAAGACATGTCTTGTTCTGTTGGGGTGTTATGGGACAGTAGAGGCTAATGGTGCTGTCTCTAGGCAGACCCTTATGACTGTGCACTGGATCTTATGAGAAGACTCCCTCCTCAGAATGTAGAGGAGAACCTGTCAAAACTGCTGGACTTGGTGAACCCTGACCTGGCGGATGAGCTTCTGTCGGCCATTGACCAGCCTCTCAAGGTGAAGAGATGCTCAAAGACAGGCAAGGACTTTCTTGTGTGCGACTACAACAGAGATGGCGACTGCTACCGATCCCCCTGGAGCAACGACTACGAACCTGCACTTCCTGACGGCACACTGCCCCCCACCCACCTCAGGAAGCTGGAAATAGCAGCCAATGAGGCCTTTGACACCTACCGAGAAATGTACTATGAGGGTGGGGTCTCCTCTGTCTATACCTTTGAGATTGACGATAAGTTTGCTGTGGTGGTGCTGATGAAGAAGGTGGGGGACACCACCAAGCGTATGAAGGGAGCCTGGGATTCGATCCATGTCTTTGAGGTGCAGGAGAGAGGAAGAAATGCCCACTACAAACTCACCTCCACAGTGATGCTGTATATGCTGACAGGGAATCAAGGCCTGGGGACCATGAATCTGAGTGGGAGCATGACACGACAGCTGGAGCAGGACAGTCCAGTGGATGATCCCTTTGCGCACATTGCTAATATTGGGCGTATGGTGGAGGAGATGGAGCACAAGATGCGCAATTCATTACAGGAAGTGTATTTTGGCAAGACAAAGGACATTGTGAATGATCTGCGCAGTCTGGGATCCTTGGAAGACAGTAGAAGACAGGCCAAAATACAGCAGGAATTGGTGGGGAGATTGATGGAGAGAAATGCCCGTTAAATAGTATAAGATGTATGTGTTGAATCCTACCATCTTTATTCGATCGATACTATGTCCCTATTTCTACCACTACGAATAGCTCATTCGTAGACGTCATCCTAAAGAGCAGTATTTGAAGCCAACAAGAGGAGTATGAATACGTAGATGAGGTTTCTACTGTGGATTGTTTTATGTGTGTGGATGGGGTGGGTGGGTGCAATGGAAGACCTAAGAAAGACACACACCTTCAAAAGGCCTTATGTGGGTGAGTTTCTTTACTCATGCCATCTCGTCAAAAAAGAAAGAAAGAAAGAAAGAAAGAAAGAAAGAAAAAGAAAGTAGAATAGAGACACTGAGACACTATAGATGAGTTCCATAGTCAGTGGTATGACTTTGGTGGCCACTGTATTATTGACACCAGCCACCACGCACGGCTAACCAGTGCTTATCCCGATCAATGGGGCTCTCTGTGGGCTAAACAGGTAGGCTAATGAGGTGTGTTCTCTTCTAATAGCAAAGTAGCCTTTGGTGGCAAGTGACTTTGAGGTGGAGTTTGAGTTCAAAGTGGGAGGTGGACAAGGACCATCTGTGGGAGAAGGGTTTGCAGGTACAGAACAGAAAGAGAACTGGACTAGTCTGTGGATCTGACAGTGCCTAGTATGGCTCACCACCCACAGAGGAGAACGTGGGCCTGCATTTGGCTCGCGTCATCAGTTCAATGGCCTAGGACTCTTCTTTGATACACGGGACAATGAACAGGCTCACCGCCACTCGTTTCCTTATGTGAGTGCCATGCTGGGAGACGGTCACACTGCCTATGACGCTGGTAGTGACGGCCACAGCACAGCATTGGCAGGGTGTGAGGTAAGAAGACAGTCCACACATGGGATTTCTCACACACCATGATTAGGCAGGCATCAGAGAGGTGTCTGTCTCTACCAGGGCCAGAGTGACGTATCAGGGGGCTGTCCTCACACTGGACATTCTATGGAGAGAGGAAGATGTATGGGAGCCGTGCTTTATAGTAAGTCACATGTGGCCCCCTTCCCTTTTCTCTCTTCTAATGACAAGGAACAGATTCATCATCTCCAACTACCAAAGCCACTTTATTTGGGATTCACTGCTCAGACAGGGCAATCAGTAGGTAATAACAGGCCTCTTTGTTTTCTTTTGTTTTCTTTTGTTTTATTTCTTCTGTTCAGTTTATGTGTCTTTGTTCTTCTTCTCTGTTCTTGTATAGATAATCATGACATTATCAGTATTACTGCTCGTTCGCTTTCTCCAGCACACACCACCAAGGCCAACAAAGCCAATGAAGCCCTTACACCCCTCCCTCCTTACTCCCTACACTGGAGAGTAGGCGGACTGCTGTGTGTCCTGGGACTGCTATGGATGGCTTACCGACGAATGCACAGGCGTCCAGGCCACAAGCTCTAGCCATTTCTCCCTGTAGACATTCTCAAGCCCCGCAATGTCCATCAGAGGCGGGACAGACAAGGTGTGTTCTGTATGTGTCATTGGCCCAAGGGATGTTCTATAGAGAGGATGGGCTCTGTGACTTGCAAACTGGCCATAACGAATAATAAACTCTGCTTGTCGCATGGTCTCAATGGCCTTTGCACTCCGGCGCACCCTTACATAATGAATCGCCCGTTCAGCACTAGCACACAGTCTATTTTCCAACAGCCAACAGCACACAAAAAGACCAGCCCTGCCCACACCTGATGGATGAGTGACACGACAAAAAGACAGTCCTCTGCCCCTTCAACCCTTACCTCCTCGGCAGTGGACAAGGACATGATGGCCCTCCATAACAGTATGGTTGACATGGCGGATCACTTGGTACACTTCATCCACAGTTGAGGGACAACTGCCCTCTACCATTGGCAGTCGGATGATATCGATATGATGGGCACGGGCTGCTTCGTAGTATTTGAGCCAGGGAGCACCGAGATAGTCGAGTTCCTTGTCATCGAGACAGCTAACACATAAGGAATAAGTTCTTGCTTGTGTTTTATTATTGTTGCTGCTATTGTCAGTAGTAGCAGTAGTGCTGTTATTTACCATACGACTGTGGTGACAGAAAGAGATGCCATACGGGCAAAGTCAAGGCAGAGGTCACGGTTAATGGCGGCTCTTCCCTTGATGGGGCCTGACAGCCGGACTTTCTTGCCTGGACAAGAACTCAGGGCTATGTTTCCCCATGGCACAGGAGAAGGTTCGTTGGGTGGGACGACAAAGTCAACAATGTCTGTGTTGGGTGGGAAGGGCTGTTGTGCGATATAGGCAAGAGCTTCAGAAGGAAGAATCCAACTGATACTAAGGCCTTTGTGAGCGGCTGAGACTGGAAGAAAGGAAGGAAGGAAGAAATGAGGGAAGGTTGGCTTACTTTATAGGGTGGGTAATGGAGGTCTTTGGGACACTTCTGTGACTGGTGGTGGGGTTGGAAGAAAACTCGCTGGACATGAGGTGAGTGGAAAAAGTCACTGAAGAAAGTGGAGGAGGTTGGGTGGGTGCCAATGGAAGGCAGTCACCACAGTCCAAAAGTAGAGTAGGTGGAAGGCTCAAGGAAAGAAAGATGACGTCAATAGAAATGGGTTGGTGGAGGGCTGAGTCATCTCTCTTTTCTTTATAAGTTGTATCCAATATTGTGGTATCTACACAGGGCATAGGAAGAACACAGACTGTCTATTCAATAAGAATGTTTATTCACAGTCAATAGTAACACTGTCTTGTCTCTTTTACAAAGACAATACTCGAGAAAAGAATATATATTAATATATAAGGAAGCAATTCATTCATTGACTAATAAATAATGGCAGTTGTGGTATAAAAATGCATTATCTCTATAGAAATCTCTTTATGAATATAAATAAATATAAATATAAATATAAATATAAATATAAATATAAATATAAATATAAATATAAATATAAATATAAATATAAATATAAATATAAATATAAATATAAATATAAATATAAATATAAATATAAATATAAATATAAATATAAATATAAATATAAATATAAATATAAATAATACCTTTGACTAATAGGCTTCTTTTATATTTATTCAAATGTATCCATAACTTCTATTAGATTTTGGTTCTAGAGCATCTTCATAGTGTATTTCAGAACCAAGATCCAGTAACTCCAATAACTTATGATAAAGAAACTTGTAGGTCCACACATTCCCCCGAAGACGACGAATATCAACACTGTAAAGATGTGGTAAATTACGAAACCTACACACTTCTACTGTAAATCGCACTTCATCACCAGAATCAAAGGCAGGATCCCCATAAATGGGCTCCAGTCCATTCAACGCATAGCTTGTAATGGCTCCCCGTGTCTCTGTCCTATAGGATGACCGTACCTTTCTGCGGGTACATTTGATAGCATAGTCACCCTCTGCTTTGCTATCAATACCAAGGACCTTGAGCACTCTTCCTAGACCGGCTATAATCTCTGGTGGAGATCGATACGTTAATCCTGCACGGTCAATCACTCCTTCATGAACCCTTAACACTTCTGCAGGATCTGGCTCCATTCCTGGTGTGTAAAAAGATAGAGTATGGGTCGAATGAGAGACTGTATTGATAAAACATGCTTTCCCACTCAATATCTGTCTATGCTCTTTGCCTGGAGAGTTTAAGTCAAGACTACCTGAATGGATTTACCTCTTGATTTCCTTTTGATCCATGCCATGACTTTTTGTCCCGTCCCCTTTTTGGGTTTTGCACCCAACCAAGACACTCTTTGTCCAGACTCTGAGCTCATCAAGGAAGAAGGAATCCATGAATGGCGTTTGACAGAGACATTGCGATGCCACTCCATGCCTTGACGTGCATCCGATGCTTGTAACAGCCGATAGCTTTTGGACTCCTTTGTCGTGTCTTCCACGGTATGCTCGGTGGGCTCAAATAGGCTGAGTCTTTCCTTTCCTCGCATGTCTTTGGACGAGGGAAGACTCAGTTTTGCAGAGTCTGCAGGGTGCTTGTTGAGTTCACAATGAGGGCCTGATCGGGTGCGCCTGCTGTACAGTAGGTAGTCGTAAAGAGAGTTTTGGAGAGACTTTGGCCTTTCTTTTGCAGTGGTCTCAGTGGCTTCATTGGCTGTGGAGAGGAGAGTGGACATCCATTTTGAGTGGGTGCGGAGGGTTGTGGATCGGGCGTCCTGTAGGTCTTTGGTGGGGTGTTCAATCATAGAGGCTCTTTTATCACTGCTGTCGTGCTTGCCTCTGACAAGACTGATCAGTAGGTCAGACGCAAGACTCCTGTGCTTTGGACGGCTTCTTTCGATATGGCTACCTGAATGCAGTCTTGGAATCACCCTGGGTGGGTCACTGAGGTCTATACTTTTTTTGGCACTGTTTAAAGTATGGTCCAGGGCATGGCCTAGAGTGTAATCGCCCTGACACACACTGGGCTCAAGAGCTCGATGCTTGTCCATGTCTGGAATAGGCTTTCGAGAAGAGGGTGGAGGCCCCTCGAGGATTTCTTTTTTAACGACAGATTCCAATTCTACTTTACCATTGGAGTGTGGGTCGTCTTGTTCCTCCAACTCTCTGGTGTCTTGTGCAAGCTGAGAATAGCCTATCGACTGCTTGCTCTTTGGTGGCAGGAATAAATGTTGATATTCATTAAGCCATGGATGGTTAATAATCTCTTCAACTGTAGATCGTTTGATTGGATCAGGCACTAGCATTTTTTGTAATATATCTCGTGATTCACTACTAATATAGTTTGGAAAGGCGAGTTCTGTAGAGAGAATATAGCGATACAAGAGATTGATATTATTGCCTTCTGGATTGGCTGGATCATCGTCAAATGGCAGGTACCCACACAACATCGCATACAGAATCACACCACAGGACCAGATGTCTACAGCTGATCCCGCATAAAGACCGTCTGTTACTACAAGCTCAGGAGCAGCATAGCAAGGGGAGCCGCAGGAGGTGGCCATAAGATCATCTTCATCTTCGAACTGGTTGGCGAACCCAAAGTCTGATACAATGACATTACGGTTGCGATCTAGTAAAAGATTTTCCTTTAAACAGCTAATGCCATGTTAATAGTTGGCCACTTGTCTTTTCTCATCTCTCTTTCTTCTATGGGGTATGGAGGATAGACTACAAACATCTTACCAGCTTCAAGTCTCTATGCACAATCTTCTTTTGGTGCATGTATTGGACGCTGCTTATGAGCTGAGCAAACAGTCTTTGGGCATCCTTTTCTTTGAGATAACGACGGGCCAAAATATATTCAAAAAGCTCTCCTCCTATGTTTCATGAATTGTTTTTTTTTCTCTTTTCTGAGTCTTGTTAGATAGGCATCCAACTTACCAGAAGCATACTCTAATATAATGCCAATGTATTTATCACTCTCCACAACATGAACAAGTTGAACAATATGGGGATGTTTTAAAGACTAGGAGGGATGTAAACCATTATTTAATACATGTCATTAGCAGTGCAGTTGTTTTACTTTTAGTACGGAAACCTCGCGTTCTATTTTATTGGCTCTACATGCATTGTTTGTAGTATTCTTATTAATCAGCTTTACAGCCACCTATAATAACAACAATATAACAACAATATAACAAATAAGTAATAAAAATAAATAGACAAACATGTTTCATTGATTTAGTAAAGATAGAGGCCACGCACTCCATTGCCTTTTTTTCATTTCTTTCTTTCTTTTTCTTTTTTTTTTCTTTTACCTCTTGGCCTGTATCAATGTGCATGCCTAATTTTACTTTTCCAAATTCACCTTCACCCAGTGTGCGAAGTAGAAGGTAAGGGCCAATTCTACTCTGTCTTTTGGGTGGGTGTTGAGTGAGAGAGTGGTTGGATGGAGACACATCTTCTTTGGAGGGTGGTGGGGCATTGCTGGAGTCATCACAAAGACCTGTTTCTTTTCTTTCTCTACTCGACATGGATTGGCTTTGGGGAAGAGTGGTGATTGAAGCAATGCTTTTGGCAGATAGCATAAGCTGAAGTATGGATAACAGTAATAATAATAATAAAAAAGGTAGAATACTTTGGATTTCTTTTTAGAAACAGAAATAACAATTTAAGAATAAAAGGCTCAACAAGTAGAAATAAAAGGAGTAGGCAGAATAGAATAGAACTAAAGAAACTTGAGTTGATGAGAATTGAATTTTAACGAATGATAAAAGAAAGGCAAAAACAAAAAGGGGAAAAAGGAGAGGAGTGCAGAGAAATATTACGACACTATAAGCACAAGTATTTCGTTTCATATTTATACTTATTGGATTTATATAAAACAATTTATTGGATTCAAACTTATTTTACTTATGTGCATTGCTGATCTTGACAGCTAAATAAATGTAAAAATAAGCCTTGTTTAAATGCAATAAAGAATAGAGAAAAATACATATAAAGTCAATTGGATCTTTTTTGCTTTTTATTCCTGAGTTTGTCCAACGACCTAATATTATTTGCATATTCCAGTCATTAAAACTTGCAGGTCCACGAGTATCATCATGGTCACAACTGGCTTTTGCTTTTGCTTTTGCTTGTGATGGCAGTGGTACTACTGCTATTATTCATATTAAATATGCCTCTACTGTTGCTACTATAAATACAAATACAAGATAGTTTATGGACTTGTATATTCCCTAGAAAGAAAAAAAGAAAAAAAGAAATGGAGAAATACTAATACTCCAGCTACTTTCTATGCATAATAGACATATAAAAATAAAAATAAAATAAAAATAAAAATAAAAAAAAGTATTGCTAGTGGTAGTTTATTTTCCAATAAAATTTAGCTAGAGGAAAAAATCTCTCATCTAAAACAAGAGTCGAGTCAAGATCAATCCTATGGACAAGGTAGCTAAAGATACCCAGGGTTTTGAATGATTTAAGGAGGCATTACTCTTCTGAGGGCCACCAGCACTACTGTGAATACTAGTCATCTTGGGTGCGATCATAGAACACTTCATAATATCATTACGCTTTGGCTGAACTTGTTGGGCAAATCCTTCAAACTCGCACTGGCTTGCTTTGTTCCCTTGGACATAAGAGTTGTAGAGATACCCAAGCTTCTGGACTGGCGAACAGAAGGAATAAGCGCCATAGCTTCCTGTTCCACCGTTGCTTTCAATATCTTTGCAAGACACTTGGCCACACAGTGTATCAATTTGAGTACCAATAATACTGCTGTTGGTGGATGATGTACTTATCATGGCCATATCAGACAGCGTCTGGGATGTAGTACAAGCAAGATTACTTTGCATACATTCACATGTACCCTCAGAGGGGGTGGGAGGTAGTTCGGCAGAAGCTTTCCAATTGTCAGTGATGGGTGGACAAGCAAGTGTGGGGCGTTGTTCATTCACTGAGTCCATGGATACACCTTGAGGGTTGACCTTGGCCAATGCATTCTGGAGATTAGTATAGTCCTGCAACAGCTCTACTTTTCCAGTTGA
Source organism: Spinellus fusiger (assembly GCA_025094145.1). Taxonomy (NCBI): domain Eukaryota; kingdom Fungi; phylum Mucoromycota; class Mucoromycetes; order Mucorales; family Phycomycetaceae; genus Spinellus; species Spinellus fusiger. The sequence continues at coordinate 272,126 of JALLLS010000022.1, read as the reverse complement.
ACCATCAATCTTGACTAGGCCATAGTTATTGCTCTCCTGCGTCCACTCATACACGACACCACCTGACCAGACTTGGGTCATGGAGGGGCCATACAAGGCTGACACTTCACCAAAGACGCGTGGAGTGACAAGATTACAACCATATTCAGACAAGAAGACGGGCTTGCTGTAGTTTTCGAATTCCTTAGTGCGATCAGCAAATCCAGACTTTTCAAAGGTCGAGTCCCCGCACCATTCGTACAAGTTCATGCCAAAGAAATCAGCCTAAATGGACTATGAGTTATGATTTTGATTTTGATTTTATGTGTATAGAAGAGGGAAATAAAAGAAAGATAAACCAAGAGAGAGATAAACCAAAATGCCTTACCTGTGAATCTTCTTCTCCACACACAAAGTAGTCTTTAATAGCATCTCGGATATAGCTATCGTCATTGCTTGCATAGCCTACTGGAATTTTCCTTCTCTGAGTAGTTTTAATGTATCTTTTAGCATCTCGAATGATAGCCTTAACAAATGGGGATGCTTCTGTATTTGTTTTGTCGTTGGTAACTTCATTGCCAGCAATAAAGGCCAACATATTGTCATATTGGCTAAATGCATCTATAGTAGCCATGTACGCAGTATATTGAGCTACATCATATTGTGGGTTGCTTCGATTGATTGAGAATGTTGGGGTAGGGATATCAAGTAACAGATAGATCCCGTTGTCAGCAAATGATTTCATACAGGCATCATGGTTTACTTTTGGATCCACCTAAGAACTAAAGGTAAGCAACAACAACAACAGCAACAACAACAAATCACAAAGGAAAAAGTTATAGACTTGCCTCATAAACACGCACTACATTCATGCCAATTTTTGCCATGAGAGAAGCATCTCGTGCACATGCTGATGCATCTATCAGTGGGTCTTTATCTGCTGAATCTCCAGAACGAGGCTGGTAAGCAACGCTAATAGGAAAAAAGATTTTTTTTTACATGTTAATAGATTCATTTAAGTTTTGATACCATGAATGGTGGCTCACCCCTTGACAAAGAATTGACTTTTTGTAACAGTGTCGAAGAACTTGTGTCCTTTAATAACAATAGGATTGAGTGCATGTACAGCAATACTTGTACATAGCACTAGGCTTAGAAATGAATTGCGTACTTTCATGAGTAGTAGTGTATGCTATGTCTAGTAATGTAAAAAGAAATGTAAAAAATAAAGATAGACCACAAGGCTCAACAATAAAGATTTTATTGTAGGATAGATTATCACTCTTTTTATACACTTAAATTTGGATAAATATTTTAATGTAAATACCAACAGTTTAGTTGCTATTAGCTTACTTTTAGTCATGTAATTATGACATGGATGTACGAGTATAGATCGTAAGTAATAACAATGCACTCTAGTTTACTTTTACTGTTTGTTATTGAGATTGAGTATAAATGCATCAACTAAGTTAGTTTATAGTCCACAACCCAAGTCATTGATTTAATTAACAAATCCGCTTTCGTTTATTAGATTAGTTTCTTCAGAACAAATATTAGCTACATCAACAATGACTTACTTTCTCCTTGAGCATAGAAAAAGACAGAGATATGGACCAACACATCTGTTTTATTCTTTCTTGGTATCTCTTGACGATCTAATAGAATGCGTAAAACAAAGGGAGAAGATAGTTCAGCTCACTCACATTTCCATGTCAAGGGGATTGAAAATAATCGAGTTCTTGTACAGATGACATCTATCACCCTTGACAAAATACCAACAAGAAAGAATGCTAACACTAGTTTAGTTGAGAATGGGCAACTACATACCGCTACAAATAAAACTGATTGGACAGTGTTTGCCGTCCTTTTGCCTCTTTCTTTCTATTTTTCTTCTATTGAACTATTTTACAGCTCCAATAAAAAATAAAAAATAAAAAGAGTCCATAAAGAATCTCTACTATTTATAGACACCTTTTCAACACTCCCTCCTACACTCCTTATTTATCAAATGTATTTTTATTGCATTAGAATTGACAGTGTCAATTGTTCTTCATAATAGTATAGTTTACTCGATACAAGTAGATTTCAAGCTCTGAGTAAGACCTTGGAGTGATAGACCAGATCTCTGAGGTACATCTGCATAGCCTATCATTGAACCTTTACTTTTCCTATATCTTACAAAGCTATATGACATTTAAATTCAATGTAAAAGTAGTAAAAAAAATTCTTTTGCAGTTGCGATTTTTGCACTTTATTTTTTATTTTTATATTTAAATAGATAGATATATTTATCATGATATTCACCTTTAGTTTTTCTTCTTCTTTCTTTCTTGATGTGGGTATCACTTGTATTTTACAAAGCATTGTATCCAAAGCTGTTATAGAACATCCTCCTTATTTCTTGGCTAAAATTCAAGACCAATGAACCTTACAGTATTTTCTAAGCAGTATTGGAATTTCATGTCCAAGGGCAATTGCCAAGGAATACATTTATGGGTCCACTTTTGAGTGTTCCTTAAAAATAGTCTAGTTATTACAAGCAGAACCTCACTTGACTTGTTGAATCTCTTGTGTGTTATCTTTTTGTGTTGTTAGGTGTGTAGGTGTGTAGGTGTGTAGACATCTATAAGAGGTCAGACCTCTATGGCTGTGTCTGCATACGTGTTTTATTTTTCTTTGTGCATCATGGGGCGAGTGAAATGTATAATAGTATTTAAGGGGAATACAATGTCGATTCTGTAAATAAGTTCATACAAAAGAACCCATTTTTCATTTCTATTCCAGTGCAATACCCTGAGTCTATTCATAAATGTATCAATTATCATTTGATATATTTAAATTCTGGTTTAAAAGAAAAGAATATCATTATTGTGTAGTTCTTTTATTGACATGGATGACATATTCTGATTACCTCAGCACCAGGTCTTGGAGCTATTTCATAAGAAATTGACTATACGTGTGTTACTGTTACACGCGTATCACTGTCGATTGTATTTGTGTGGTTGTCATGGCAACTAATCTTCAGTGACTCGCTACACAAAATGAAACGTAGTGGTTATTCATGCAAGCCTGTAGATCCAAGGCAGCCTGCTAATATGCCTATACAACAAGTTAGTAAATACCTATACAGTGTCTGGTGACGTCACTGTAGGATATTCATACAAACACACATACAAACACACAATGCTTATCGTCGTACTTTGTGTGCTAAAGTGATTATTCTGGTACCTTTGTTATCTTTGAAATTTTACTGAATATAGTAATTTTTACAATGAACTAAATTTGATAGGATTAATTTTCTGTCAACTGGGACTACTTTCATGCTAGGCATATTGCTATTTCTACGGACAAATTGAAAAACATGGGTTCCACTAGCTTATTTGTAGATACAAAGGCCCACCACTTTCCTTATTCCTATGTATTTGATAGTCTCACATTGCAAAAGGAGAGGTCCAGGGTGTGCAATAATAGTGTCAATAACAATCATTCTGTGCTCAACTTCATTAGACTGATAAATTATAGGCTATTCTTCATGAATCCATAGACTCAATTCATCAATACAAAAAAGTAGTTATTGTGAAATTTAATAGACAGGATTTTGATCAAAGAATAAACTCACACCCACACTATTACATTCAAAGAATCTATCAAGCGAGGTGTCTGATAAGACTTGTGCTATCTAGCCGTATTAACATCAATTTTACATATGCTAATGAAAGAGTTTATTATGAACATTAAATTATCTAGATACAGTTTTTGATAATTTTAGGATTTACATGGATAAGATAAAGAGGATGAAGAATAAGACGATGATGATGATAAATAAATAAAGTAAAGTAAAATAGGCTTGCTCATCAAAGCAAACTCTCATCAAAGCAGTAGGTGTCAATGTAGGTGTTTTGATCAAAGTCGTTTAACCACTTCTGATCGTTGTTCACTGAAAGAGATTCATCAAGGAAGTCTTTTTGGGTATCATGCTCACTTAGGCCCCAATTCCAGTCTTCTGCCCGTGATGAGTAGGACTCTCCCAAGATATAGAGTTCGTCTTCGTCTTCATCGTCTTCGTTATCGTCTTCCAATCCTTCTAAACATGCCTCGAGCCATTTCTTTTGTGATGACTGGTCTTGTAAGCAAGTTGATTGTCTTGTAAGGGGGAAAGTTTCAATGCCTTGAGTGTTTTGTAATGAGGAGCTCTGTGCTTGGTGGATTTGCAGGGCGTTGTTGATTAATACAATCTTGCGCAAGGACACATCGGTAGAGCTGTGGTTAATCTGTGAAATCTTCATCTTGGAAATAAAGTAGATGCGTTGGTATACAGGAAATGACTTTCCAACATAGTAAGTGGAGCCTGACATGATGGGTATAAGAGTATGTGTAAGTTTATGAATAATTCTTCAATCTGGTGGTGAAGCTGACCTTTTATATTAATTTTTCACTCCTTTGACTGCTGCGTAAATGGACTGCGATGGACTGTTTTCAAAGCAGAGGACACAAGGTATATGGTATGAATCATCATTACATGCGCCACTTGTACAAATCTCGGAAGTAAACGCCTTTACCATCTTATCAGAAGCCTTACACAAAATTAAAGTTTGCGGGTTCTTAAATGCTGGTGAGTGTGGAGGAATTTCAATGACACACTACCAAGTTTGCTAACAAGGGACTCGATCTACTTATCTGGGTTAAATGCATTCAATGAAATTGTGTCTTTATTCATTCCTGTAGCTTAGCTTTCGACTCTAGCATATTTTCTAGGCAGTTGAAATAGTGACCATTTCAGTCTAGTTATTGAGTTGTGACTTTTATAAAGGACCACTGCAAAGAAATAAAGTTATACCCCACGATTGATAAGATACCCTGTTAGTGATGGAACAGGTCTATTCTACAAAACTCAGTATAGAATATTCATTTTATTTTTAGCCCTTATAGAAAGTGCTGTTTTTATTTATTTATTTAAGAAAATACGCTTTCTACCGTTCATTTGTAGTTATTCTTCTCTCTTCTAGGATCCTTGTGCTCTCTAATTGAACTTTGTGTGTTGGCATGGGTGGCTTGATTTACTGCGACACACTCTCCTTCGAACCTGTCACCTTAATCTATTGTCTTGGTACAACACCAGTAATAGGTGTTATGTGGAAAGAGAGATAATATATATATATATTTAAAAAGAGAGATCAAATGATATCAGTCAACTTCTTTGAACAAGGCATTCTAAAGACAAATGCTTTAGAATTAGTTTATTTACCTGCATATTTATTTGCTATTTATTTACTATTTATTAATGCAATACTATAAACATGGGTGTCTAAAAATAAATGCCCACCCATGGTATGTAGATCAATTTTGACAAGTCACCAGAAGAATCAAACGGGGTGCAGATGCTCGATCACCATATTAAACAATCAAGATGGTCTGACCGCAGTAGTGGTTGGAGCAGCAGCATTTCATTGTGTACGACTACTGTGAATACATTCTCAAGAGTATTAGATGAGTCAGTCATTGACCAAGTATCCCATATTGGTAGCTAGCGGCTGATCTCTCATGTCCTACCCTCGGCTGAAGGAAGTGTCTTTTTTTTTTGAAGGTTACTCTGATCACAACTATCCTAGATAGTCCACAGATAGACTACTCCATGACAGTCATGACCAGGGCCACTCTACGTGTGTCTGTTGCCCTTTTAATCGATCTAATTTATCTGTGTTATTTTTGAGAGAATAAATAAACGATGGATATATACGATGAAAAATAGTTTAAATTGTTTCTAAAGGGTTGCTATGGTGCTTTTTGATTCCATAAAGTAAAATAAATTAGAGTATTACTGATTCGCCCTTGTGTAGCATAGCAACCAAGACAATATGTCTTGGTGTTACCTCTCAGTGACTATGGCAACACGGTGTTACAGTCAGGTTTGTGGGTTCTGTCGACAAATAAAAATCATTTTGTTGGCTAAATTCAGATTGATGTGTTGGTTGATCCAATAACAATGGTCGATTTGAGGTAGAGTACTTTGACAGTTTCATCTAGAGTCATTGTCGGAACTGTAAGGCCATGATTGTCAAAAGATTTATGTGGTTTCTTTTTTTCACTTTATGAGATCTTAAATATTATGACTAGTTATTATTATTATTATTATGAAGATAGAGATGGAGATGAAGATGAGAACATTTAAAATGAAGAGGAAGAAAAGGTTCTTGATCCATTAAAAGGCATCTTAACCAAAATCACAGACTCTAATATTCTTTTGTACACAATCACAAAACAACAGACTTACTTGGCTCGTAAACCTGCAGAAAAAAAATCGTTGAGGAAAAGTATGCTAAACAGCCAAAAGCTGTAAAATCAAATTCAAAATACAGTCAGGCTTGTGGTTTTTTTGTCGATGGGTGGAAAAGACTTTTTTTTGTATTCTTTATTGAATAGGCCGAAGCGTTATAACGTGCGACACTTAAAATTAAAGTCACGTGGACAGAAGAAGAGAAAGGAAACTAGCTAAAATGAATACTACATAAGAAAGGAAGAAAAGAAGAAAAGACACACTTCAAGCCACTATGGACTGCAGAGCCACCACAGAAGAAGAAGAATTACTCACCACAACACCAGGAAGAAAAGAAGAAGAGTCAAAGATAAAAGCCCAGTGGGCATGCCAAATTGCCTGCACCGTAGCAGCCACCACTAGAACACCAAAGTCGGCGTCTGGCAGAGAAAAGAGGACAAGAGGAAGATAGCAAAGACTGGACATCCTTAAGACGCTAAGAGGGACACCAATGAGAAAGAAGGACACTTCACACACGTCTCTTCCCAGAACAGAGAAACAGAAAATGATCCTGATCTTCCACCAAAGCAGAACAGAATAGGCAAGAGGAAGAAAAAGATTGGACAGACAGGAAACAGTGCATTCTACTGTGTATGGGCAAACGACCCTAGAGAACCTTCCATCAAACAGTGCGAGTGTTGTGGAGTATCCAAAGATGTCGTAAGTGTTTCCACACAACTTCAGAAGGAGAAAGAGAAGACAAAGGAGACAGCAAGTGGCAGCAAAGAGAAGAAGTACGGGCCTTGACCAGACTTTGCTTGTTGATTTGGATGATCTCCAAAAGAGAAGAAAAGCCAATGGGTGAAGGAACACCAGGAGATGCCAGCACAAAACCAGACAAGAACCAAGGCCAGAGCACAATTTGCCCAGAGTCTAGAGCACGGAAGAAAGAGAGGATGCGGTCCTTTGCAAAATCCAATTGAGTGATATGCTTCCGGCATAGACGACTAAGGCTATTCAGTTTGAAAGCATGGAAGACAAACACCTTGGCAAAGTTGAACTTGGGAGCAGCAAAAGGAGGAAAAACCCCCAAACAGTGGACAGAGACAATGTTAGCAGAGTAGGAGCATCCATACTAACATGTATTGGGAGAGGAGACACAGGCAAAGAGGAGCAACCACAATGAATCGAGCGCAAAGAAGACGGACAGTTGCGCACAGGGCAGAAGAAAGAACATTGTTGAGAACAGACCCATCAGAGACAAAGTCAATAGGGTCCTGCAGTGTAGAGATCTTGGTAGAATTGGCGTGCATGTTCAAGCATGTCTGCCATAGAAGAAGGTAGTGAAGTAAGTGTCGAAATGAGTGACAGAAAGAAAGGATGGCGTTCGATGTAGATAGTGGGTCCATAGACTACCACTACAATAAATGGATCCATGCGGTTCTCGGTGTGTGAGACCTGAACAGCAAGGATCCTATTATCTACAGAAGTATGCGGATGGGTTAGCAGTAAGTGAGCGTGAAAAGAGACAAGGCCACAGTGCTGAGTCCAGAGACTAGACTGGGCTTGGAAGAGAAGGTTGAGTGAGGAATGGCGTTCGAGAGTAGCGTGGGTTTCCTGCAAGGCAAGAAGTGACAGAGAAGGGGACAGAGAACAAAGGTGGCGGATAAGGAGGGACTTTGGGGAAGAACGACTATGTACAAGGGAGGAGAGACCTCTCACATTGAGGGTTCCTAATCGGATAGGGCCTCCACTCATAATTCTATGGCGTTGACCTTGGTGGGGTCAGCAGTGGAAGCAGAAGCAGCAGGCAAAGGAACAGAGGGCACAGTTCTCTGGGAGCGAGTACTGTAGGAGTCGATATCGTGGCCCATTTCCTTACACTATCTGCAATAGATACCCATACGGGTCCATGTGGCCAGGAGGGTGGTGGTGGTGGTGTCGTTGTAGGATATACGGTGCTGGAGGAGAAGTAGGGTCTTGTTGGTGTTGGGTGGTCTAGCTATATAGACATAACCTGCACCACAAAAGAAGCCATCTTCCTCGTACAGAACGATCTCTTGGACCACGCCAAAAGGAGAGAGACAGGAATGGAGGTTGTTCTCAATATCAACATGGTCGTTAAAGGGGAATCTTGGTGAGGTTCACCTGTAAAAGTTTGTCCTCGACAGACACAGTGGGGGAAGCAGAGACAGAAGAGCCGTGGATGAGGAGAGGGGAGGAAGTGGCACGTTCGCATGCAGCTTGGTCATGGAGGTGTATTTTAACCGTCTCTTTGCCGTCTTTTACCTGTGAACTTGTCCTTTGATGACAGTGTCTTTTGGTAGCACCGAATAAAAAACTGAATGGACAGTGGTGCCTATCTGTCATTGACGGGGGAGGGCGAGTGGATCTTTTTGATGAAATGACTAGCTCTGTACACACAGCAGTGAAGATAGCAGGAGTACTTCTTTGAGCTGCCCTAGCATAGGATATCGGTAGAATTCTGGTGGTTGGTGGTTGTTGGTGGGGTGCCTTGCAGAGTTCTATTGACAAGAGCCATGTTTTGACCAACAAATCAACAATAGTTTTTTTCCCCCGCAAATCGACAAAACCTATAAGCCTAACTGGAGATGAATTCACAATTGACTGGTTTACACATAGAAACTCTCTGCAACTCTAATGGCAAAGAATTCACAAGGCAAAATCCGGCCCACTGTCTTTGCTATCCTATTTTCTGTGTGGGTTCCCAATGATGAATGATTGAGGTCTGAATGGGGTCTGTAGCCTATTGGCCATACTACCTTCATAATGCTCTATCATCTAACTAGTATAGGAGTCAATGGTGTTTTGTCTCTCTCGTTTTTATTCATCCTGGATAGGCTCTAATGCCCTGTCAAGTGGAATAGACTTCATTAAAGAAGAATAAAAAGCGGTTAATGCCTTTGTTTCTGTCTCTCTTCTCTTTCTTATTTGAGAGAGGGCTGGTGGGTGCACAGTGAAGCCTATAGAAAATAAACTCCTATTATCAAATGAATAAGAGAATAAAGGCCATCCATGTCGCTCTTTAGAATATATTTACGTCACATGCTGTCTGTGGTTGTATTTAGTAGAATACGAGTGTGCATATAGCTTGATTTAAGCTCATCGCCCTTACTGGCTGCCTGTGCTTGGACGTTGAGCAAGAAAAAACAGGAAAGCCAACGTAGTGAATAGCCCACACGCTGCTAAAAAAAAGGGCTCATCACACAAAAGATACCTTTTGACTGGCGCTACTTTTTGGTTCTTTTGGAGAAAAAGTAACACAATCGTCTGTGAATGCCACCCTTTACCCTTGTAAACCTCTTGTCAAGTCATGTCTAAGTCTATCTATCTACCCACACGCACTCCTCAAGGCCCTATCTCTCTATTAAAAGAAAAAGAAAGGGACGAAAAGGAAGACGATGACGACGATGAGGAGATGGAGGAGGATCCAGTGGATACAGGAGTTATTCGTTGTATTTGCAGTTCATCCGACGATGATGGGTTTACCATTCAATGTGAGCGATGTCTGGTTTGGCAGCACGCATTCTGCGTTAACATTGACCAAAGTAATATTCCAGAACACTACCTTTGTGATAAATGTGAATTAAAGATGAAAGATGAGCGTCGCCATGAGTTTTATCGTTTTCGAAAAGACAGTACTAAAGAAGACACCATTGTAGAAGGACAGCTTATGGAAAGAAAAAGATCATTGACCTTTGTAGATACATCTTATGCTAATGAATCCTCAGCTACAAAGCGAAAAGGAGAGAGAACAAAGGGACGTTTATTATTTACAAGAGAAAAACGCCCAGGAATTGACACTTCTCGACGACATTCACAACCACGCACTACTAAAAAACCAAAGTTATCCAAGCGAATTGCTATTTCTCAAGACACATTACACGGCCTTGACTCTAGTGAGCTTATTTCTCAGAGCCTACAAAAGAAACTGCCCTATAAAAGGGGATATATCTCTACAAACTACAACACGGTCAAGAGTAAATTTGTAAAGCAAATATTCAAAGAAGCACGCGAAAGGTGGAGTCAACAGGGTAAATGGAAGGCATGTGTATGGAAGAATGGAACCTCCAGACGACCCGACGACCAGAGCCGTTCAAAAGAGTGTCCTTACATTATTATGGATACTGCCTCCATGTCAGCCAGCACCAAGGTATCGGTTCAGCTGATGACTCTCTCCAACAGCTACACCTCCCGAAAAGACCAGTGTTTGCGTAAAGGAGTGTTTCTGAATGCACATGTTCGCTCAGACTGGTTTCTGATGGAGATCAATGGAGACATTGTGTTAAAGTCTGAATATAAATTCAGCCCTACCAATAATTTTGCTGAACTAGGGACACAGCAGGAACATGTTCTATTCTATCCTGCCCTAGACTTGTGCATTGATGCTCGCTACAATGGAAATGATGGACGGTACATTCGAAGATCGTGTCATCCAAATGCTGAAATGAGAAACATCATTGTCTCCCATCCAAAAGAAGACACGACGATACACCTTGGAATATTCACACGAGAAGAGATTAAGGCAGGACAGGAAGTGACTTTAGGATGGAATTGGCAGCGTGGACATATTGCTTGGCAAAAGAGTATTGAATGGCACCACCAAACACCAGGCACCAATGATCAGCACCAGGTTATCGATGAAGAAGAGGAGCGAAAGAAGAGAAAGGCAGTGAAAAGAATGCTAAGCCATTTCTATAAAGAGTTTGGAAACTGTGCCTGCCAAGACACAACTCGCTGCTTTATCGAGTATCTTCAGAGAGAAGCCAATGGAGAGAAAAACCGTAAGACATGGGAAGAGACCAAAGCATTAATACCCGGGCGTAGTGAATCAGATGTACCATCAAATGCCCACACATTGAAAAGAAAGCAAGAAAAAGGGACAAGGCGTCATGGTGTTCATGGCACAGACATTCCACTCTCTTCACAACATTCTAGACAGCTTGTTGTTTCTCCCTCCAACTCAAAAACAGAGGGACTGCACAAATCAATGTCTTTCTCATTTGTTGACACCATAGAAGAAAATGGGGAAATCGATGTTACCTCTAACTCACCTGGAGCAAGCAGTCCAACACCATCTATAGTATCAGAACGGGAGATGGTATCAGAAGAAGAACTTGATGTTGATGGTGATATTGATATTGGGAATGATCCTCCTACTTCATGCTCTGATCAGACAAGGATCCGTGAAGCACTGAGTACAAGAGACATGAGTGATCAAGAAGATTTCTCTTCGCTTACCTCTCTCTCTTCTCTCTCTGGATTTGAGGATACTGCCAATGAAGCCTCTGAGGATGAGCGACGTTTAAAGACAAAGAGTCGCCGATCAGGTCAAAGAAGGGAGGATAGGCATCAAAACAGTAAATCAGATGCACACAATGAACATATCTCCAAGAAGACATATAATGCAAAAGATATAACTGAAAGTCAGAACACAGCTGTTCCTCTCTCCATGCTGCCATTTAAGAAAAGGTGGATGTGCAATTACCGTGAACAAACATCTCATTCCATAGATTTCTTATTATCAGGTAAATTCATAGAGCAAAGTAAATAAGGGTTGTGGACTCATCTGTTGCTGTGTATGATCCTAGAAAATCAAATTGATCAAACACACAAGGATAAATTGCAGAACTTGGAGTGGGATGTAGAGAATAACTGTATGGAGATGAATCCAATAGGAGAATCACTTAGGGTATATGAGCAAGAGGAAGTAAAACAGGTCCCTAGCAAACCCATTCTAACAAAAGAACCGCACTCGGAAATATCAGCAATAACCGACAGTCATAGAGCAGGAAACACTTCAGCTACAGCACATGATATATCGATGCTATTTGCTGATTTGGAGGAGAGTTATACCGATCAATTGCATGAAGCAAGATATACACTTGATGAATATGCAGCAGATGATGATGAATTGAGTGATGCAAGTTCAGCATCTACTTTGCCACTTGATAATGATGACCGCAAGCCATCAAAGATGACTCTGATAAGTAGTGTCACTAGTACTAGCACTATGGCAGAGAGAGTACCAAGTCCTGATATCAAAGACACATCCCTATCATTTACACAGTCAGATACTATGACTACTGCTCCAGATTCCCAACCATTTTCCATAGGCTCAGATGTAGTGATTTCAATAGAAGATTCATTAAAGAAGAAAGAGGAGACACCACAAACCAATGCAGTCTTGGAGATAAATGAAAAGGAGGAAGATACCAATATGCTTGCAGAAGTAAAACCTACCAAGATTAAGCTCTCAATTCAAGAATACCTCTCTCGACGCTCAACATATCCTCTTGAACCAACAACAGAGACCCCAACTCACTCAGAAGACACATTGGAGAAATCTCTCACAATGGAGAAATCCGCTAGCACACCCTCCGCTGATTCATAGATCCTTTCTTATATCCTCTATTTTATATAGGGTTAGCATGTTTGTTTCAGTCTTCTTTCTCTTTTAGCACTATTAGTACTTCATCTGTATCATTCTTTGTCCTTGGTTATTCATGCTCTCTTATTGTATATCATTTACTTTCTTTCTTATATTTATTTGTCTATCATGTCAACCTACTCTCAAAACAAAACAAAAAAGATGGAAATACACAAGGTGATAGACATGGCCTTGTAAATACCTTTACAGCATCCCAGTACTTAATATATTGTATTGTTAGTACATCCTCCTATTGCTATCGACGAGTGTCACTGTATTCAGTACAAAAGAAAGAGTATAAATCTCTAAATGTCTTTGGTCTCATCATGAAATTAAGGCAGTGGGTATGCCTTAATTTCAGTAATACAAAGGTACTGCTACAATCTTCAACTGTAATAGATAGATAGATAGACCTATACTTATACGAGAGAAACAATATCAGATGAATGACATGACATGATCTTGTCAAATACTATTGATAGAGTGTTGTGAAAATGAAAGTATTTATTTCAACAGAAGAGATGATATCATGCACACTACTGACATCATAGTGTTGAATGAATACAAGACATTTTCCAACATATGATACAAACTATGGGTGTCCATCAAAGAGTAAGTTGAAGAACCTCATAGTAGAAGATGACATAAAGAAATATAGGAACAAAGAATAGCATGGGAGAGCATAAGAGAGTAAAATGAAAAAGATGAATAAATAAAGAGTAGGCATATTAAGCAAGACCACGTAGAATAGATAATGCTGTGTCTTTTCGCTTAAGAAGACTGTCTTCTATTCCACAACATGTATCATTCTCATTCTCACTAGAGCAATGAAAACTAGACCTGGTAGGAAGAGTATCATGCATTGAATCCACTCCATCAAAATGCTGAGATACAAACGAACCAAGTCGGCTCAGACAGTCCACCATAGCTTGGTTAGTTCGTAATCTACCAAGAGAATGGCGTCTAATCATACGCCTCAACGTCAAGGTGGCTGTACATACTTGATTTTCAACCTTGCGTTCCCAATGATTACATTCTTTTTGAGTTTTGATCTGACCAGCTAATTTCCAGGCTGATATCCATGCTTCTAATCCTGCCAATCCTACTACGAACTCTGCCAGGGCCATTGTACCACTCTCCAAGTCAAGTCCACGCTGCATATCTGAGAAACCTTGATTCTTTGAAGATGGCTTGTTGGCTTGTCTTGAAAGCATCTTTTTGATGTCACATCTCAATTTTTGTGCTTTTTCAAGTTCCTCAATGCCTTGATACTGTTTGTCTTGCTCATCGGATTTTAATAAAGAAGCACCCAGGAGCACATGAATCATACTCTTTTTGGTGAGCTCATCAATGTGGTTCATTTCTGCCTTGTAACCGACACTATCTTCTGCTTCTACTTCCATGATAATAAGAGAGTGGGGTATATTCTGTTCAATCAAGGCAATCCACTGTTCTACTGTCTTCATATCGCTTTTCCATAATGCTTCAACAGTAGCACCTATAGCAGCAAGCCAGTGAGCCAAAGGCTGTCTGTTGTTGTTTTTGCCTGTACCAACATGAGTTGAACGGGGTGCAGTGATCTCCAGAATATGATCAAAGGTGGTTTCACAAAAATCAGAACAACTCTCTGATGCAGCAGTTGTGGTTAAAGGAACCCCCGTAATCGTCACTACAAGACGACCAAATTGTGCCTGTAGATTATCAAGAAGATGAAGAGTAGAGAGAATAGCAACAGGAACAAGTACTGGTGCTGTCATAGACAAAGATAGACCTTTGCTTTGAGTATGTCCAAAGCGACCAATCTGATGTTGCATAACTTCTATTGTTTCACTCCATGCCTTGGATTTAAGCATTGATTCTATGCGATCTTCTGCATCATCTTCACGGTAATCCCATACAAGTGCACGTGTCACACTGTCATCTTCAGTGCATGCTTCGTACATGGACAATGACCAAAAGTAGTGTGAAAGATGGTTGGCTATGGATGGGAATGGGATAATCAAAGACACCTCCATGGCTACATTGGCGTAGGCTCTTGGACGTATTTGCTCGGCACGCATATGGTCTTCTTCATTGAGTGATTCTACCAGGTTAATCATTCGAAGGCAGGAGTACAGCATGGACATGCGTGTCAGGGATAAATTTCCTATGACTTGATGTGAGCACCCGTCTACTGTAGGGACAACTAAATCTCTCTTTCTCTCTCTTTCTTTCTCTCCCCTTTTTCTTTCTTTCTTCTCTTCTGTCTCTTGCTGTGACACTTACCTCCAAGGCATTCAATTTCATTGAGCTTAACCCATTGACTAGCTCGCATCCATTCCTTTTGAATGGTGAACTGGGAATGATGACAGTATAGAATCTCATAGCCTAGTACATGTCTAAGAAATAGACAGATCAATTCCTTTGTAATGTAGAATACAGTTTGTAGGGTGTTTCTGGGAATAGTGTCTTCTTCACTTAAAGAGCTAGTGAGTATCTGGTAAATTTTGTTGCATCTTTTATCACCAGGAGTGGTGTGGATTTCTGGTCGGGCATTAATCTTTGATAGCCTTTGCCTGCGAAAAGATGCCTGTTTTGCTTTTTTGATCTTGTTGATTTTGAAGGATTGTTTGAAAAATAAGTATTTCAAAAAAGGCAGTATGGCGTAGATTGCACACACAGCAATTACTGTATTTTGTAGTGTGGCCCTAAAGATATACATTAACCAACGTGGTTGAAGGCTAAATGACATTACTATTTATTCACTTACCACTTGTTTTTGAGAGAGAACAAAGGGTCAAGAAAGGGTCCTAATGCACTTCCATACATCACATTGGGAGTTGATTGATTTTCAGTGGCACTGTTTTGCTCTATGCCTCTATAAGATACACTGTCTGATACACTCGCATGTGTGTTGGAAAGAGGATGACGGTTGGAATGCTCGGGTGTAGTTTGCAGTGGTTGAGATGAAAAGAAACTTATTGCCATAAAGACAGCCATGAAAACACGTTGAGAAATACCCTTTATAAGAGTAGAAGAGTGAGAAGTAGAGGCTACTGGCTCATATTCATGTATATCACAAGTGCTTTTTCTGTAGCGTTTCTTTCTGTTATTTTCTCCTTGTCTCTGCTGATCAGGGTTTTCAAGTTCAAGTTGGTTTCTTTTAAAAGCTTTGATTTCTTTTTTTCGTTGATCTTGTTGCTTGTTGTACCGTGACAAAGCATCCTGACCTCCTGGCAGTTGAGATAAGACTTCTTGTAACTGTGTATTTTCTGACTTAGTAAAAATTTCAGTTTTTTTAAGATGTAGAATATACTCAGTTGCCTTGCGAAGAATAGTTGCCTTGTTCAATTTCTTTGCAACAGCAACACCTTCCAAATAGTCCTCTTCCTCTATTTCTTCTTCCTCGGCTTCTTCTTCCTCTCCACTGTCTGTTAGATGGTCACGTTTACCATGTGTTGTTTTCTCTTTTAATTTAGCATGTTTAAGTGCAGGCACTACATTTTTTAATTCAGATATACGATCATTGATATTATTACGGTATCGACGTTCAACAGCATTGTGAGATAGCTTTTTGGATAACTTGGGGTTCGACTCTCTCTTGGGCATGTCTTTTTTGTTTTGATCTAAAAACAGAAGAATTATGAGCTTCCTATTATTATTACTAATATCACTATTGATATTATTTATAAAATAATATATATTTATAATTGCCTTGTAGCAGAGGTTGAGGTAGTAATTCTCTAGAAAAAGTAAAATCAGACTGAGGCTCACGAGCACCAAGAGTGATTTTCACGGGTAATTCCATGGCGGGGTGTGAATCGAACGAAATGTTCATTACAGGATCACAGGAGACATCTAATTCTAAACTACTATGGCTAAGAGGTGTTAGAAGCAATTGGTATCCAGATGTATCGATGCTAAGCGGAAGCAGGAAGGGTTTATGACTATGACACTTGTCATTAAGAAGAGATGTGTCTTGATTTATATTCTTTTCTGGCATCAAGCTGGGCGTGCTTTGAGTAGAAGACGAAGCTTCAGATTGATTAATAGATGAGGCGGATTGTTCCGAAAAATAGAAATCCTTGTCAAATAGATTGGTATTTATGTCTTGAGAAAAGGGAGTCTGGAGTGGGTGATCATAGGTTGGATATAGTGACTGAAGAGACAATGCCATTGTGTCAAAGCTGTTATCGGGTAGTGGGTGTGTGGGCAAAGACAGTTGAAAAAGAGGATCTATGTCAAGAGAAAGCTCAGGAAAACTTCCTTGTTCTAAAATTGGTTGGTGTGCTTGTTGCTGTAACTTTGCTTCAAATTGGGAAAATGGAAGGTAGGGCATAGCTAAGCTATCTTCTTTTTCGTTTGATTCAAAGATTTTGGGTAATAATTGAGAAAAATTCTTCATTCAATAATCAGTGAAATAGTATTTTTTTGTATGGTTGAATAAAAGAGTAATAAAAAGGGAGAGAACAAGAAAATGCGACCCGGATACAGAGTTACTAATTTCGGGTTCAAAATAAGCCAAAATGTATGGGCTGATTTTTTCATTTTTCTTTCCCCATTTTTCTTTTTACTTAATAAAAAAAATGCAACATTTATAATCACAAGTACTTAAATTTATACTCCCTAAGAATGGTCATAAATAGAATAATCTGAATAATCTACTAATACAAAGCTCTTTACTAGCAGAAAGCTTATTTATCATATTCTTATTTTCAATAGTAACTGAAAAGTAAGCATTCAGAAATTCAGATCACGCACATATGGGAATCTCTATTTGTGCTCCACTGAAGCACCTGTTTGCCGGCTCAAAATAATACCCAGCTTTGGAAACCTATTAAAATGACTTCACTTATATTTTGCGCTTTACAAATTATATTTCTGCAATCCTAATAATTTAATTTGATATAAATTAGATTCGAAGTACATAACATTAGTAGTCATGTGTTTTCAAGTCGAAAAGTATAGATAACATGAATAAACAAATGTTAAGGAAAAGAGCTTACCGGAAAAAAAAAATTCAATGTCTATAAATAAAGCTGCATGTTTAAGAAGCACACACCTTTTAAAAATTAAATAGAAAAAGAAGCAAAAGCTAAAATTATCATCACAATTCGACAATCTTTTTTCAGTATTGTGCAAAAAAAATACAATTGACAAATATGGTCACAATACTACAGCGGACTAAGCAAAGTATTGGTACTTTCTACACACCAGGAGATTTTCTGGTCTTTAAGCGGTGATATATCTTTCCTGTTACGTAGAATATCCTTACCTTTTATGGAATTATTTAAAATTAAAGGTTTGCAAGTATCCAAATATTTGTTTCCTTTTGTAGGATAACTCTATCAAATTGTATTATCAGTAAAATATGGTGTATATGAATAGAACTGTTTATTATAACATTATAGTTCATACTATATTATGACTATAGCTATTGCCTAAATAAACCCCCTCATAATAATAGAATTTATAACCTTACTCTTTATTGTTGGGAGATAGATAGTTATGATTTAGAATATACCCTAGACACTATTGACCTTGTAGAATACTACTTGAGACTGACTTGAGAAGAGTCTTTACTTGCCTAATAACAATGCAGTAAGTGTTTTGTGGATTACAATGAGCTCAAGCCCAGATAAAGACACTGCTTACCTTTCTATTTCTAAAACAGTCTTTGATGGTGTCTATCACTTCCTTCTATTGTTTTACATTGTTAATAATAGCACATTACCTTGCTTAGTTGTGCTCATCTTGACAAGTAACTTGGGTATTGGATTGTATGTGTAGTGTGGGAAATAAAAAAAAGAGGGGAATATCAAAACAAATTACTGTTTTCTCTCTATTCTGTTGATATATTCATCTTAGCCTTCACCCATAAAATTCACAAGTCAAATTTACGTCAAACAATTCACACACACTTTTTCTTGAGCCTAAAAGACAATATTAGAAACAATATCTTGTTCCCACCAAGTACTATTTTTAAGAACAGTTACAATGAGGTAGTTGCTTAAGTGATTATGGAAATTCAGTCAATGAATGGGCTATACTGTAAATACTGTGGGCTTAAGAGTAACACATTATGTTAAACAATTAATTCAGTGAGTGAGATTCAATATTGGCTTCATTTCTTCCTTATATTTCCAACTTTATAACATTTAGCTGCAAAGCTAATAGCTATTGCTAAAACAGACAGGTAGAGTTTGAAATAGTTTATTTGAACAGCAAAAAGGTTTTTTCAAACACATTAACCAATCATAAAGAGATTTTAATTCTATTCTCAGGATATTTTCTTATATATCCCAAAAATCTTTGGGTGTGTATAGTTTATTTCTTATCTTTATGCTCAGCTATTGTGCTATAATAAACGTAGCCATGCCTATTCCCTACACTTCTCAAAATGACAATAGATACTCGGGTAGATAAATTAAATTTTATCTATCATTCGGCATGTAATTTTGCTTGGTAATAACTCAATATGAAAATATATTCATTCTATTGGTCGATTAAAGAATTCTGGGGAAAAGAGTGCACTTATAACTACATTCATCTTTGAATATTATAGTTAGAAAATAATACCTTTTTCATTCTATTTAATTTGTTTTTTTTTCCTTTATCTGAAATATGTTTTGATATTACAACTCTAGATGAATGAGTATAGTTAAATAATGGCTCTTGTTATTCTATCTTCTAATATTTCAAATACTTGAAGCTTAAGAGAAAACAATCGCATAACACTTACCATTTCTTTATTTTCTGCTATTCTTTTACCATACTACTGTTTCTTCTTTTATTGAATACTTTTAATAGCGTTTATCATCATTTGGGTTTAAAACCCTATAACAGAAGGCAATTCTTATGCTATCTGCTTATCTTAACACTATTTCACCGGAATCCAGACCCACTGAATCATTGGTTAGAATCTCTTGATTTATATGATAATACTTTTTTTTTAAAAAAAAAAGAATGAGGCTTTATCTTTTTATAGTAAAATAATACTATGGTGTGGCTGTGGAATATTATAGACAGCTGTTTTTTTTTTACAAGAAATCAAAGAAAAAACAGCTGTCCATGTCATTTAGTATATAATTTGTATTTTAACAGGTAGGTTCACGAGCTTTCATTATAGAAAAAGGTATTGAATAAAGCTATATATTATTTTCAAGCTTTTCACCTGTCTTTGACTGTTTATATTTAAGTTAAGAAAAAAAAACATAACTTAAGCAAAACAGTGTTTTTTATGCGTGCAATGCATTTTCAGTCAGATAGGAAAGTGTAAATTGAGAAGGTTTTCTCATTTTGTTGTGCAACATGTCAATTAATGGCACCACAGTTTATTTCATGACACACGTGCTTAAAAGTATCCCTGACTGATAGTATACTTGATAATAAAGGCTATAATAAGATTATTTTCACCAATATATGTCTATTCCGTAAATATACAAATATTAATATTGCCCATAAATACAAATAGATGATGTTATAAATAAAAAGGTGAAGACTAAATATATTCTTTCTCTATTGATAACCATGCCAACTTTAAAGAATAACCATATATTCCTCTGTAAATGTGATAGTATGTAAGTTTATTTTTAACTATTATTGGATTATGATACTGTTGTGGTCGTATAGGATTATGAAAAATTGAAAAAAGAATAAAAATCGTCTACAAGAATCATAATAATAGTAAACGAGAGGGGCGCTATTAAAACACATTTGACATGAATAGTGTCATTATCATCTGGCCAGATGAGTCACAAATTTATAATCAAAAGTAATAAAGTATACACTATTTTCACAAATTATTGTTGCACTTCTCTGTTGAGGAGTTGAGGACAGCAGACAGATTCTAAATCATAATAGTAAATATGTATCATGGAAAATAAGGATAAATTTCTATAGAGTCAAGAAGAACTTTCGAACAGGCTGATAAGGACATCTATCTCTGCTAATTTTTAATTAGCCAGAAACTAGTATTCAACCAATGCCTGATGTATTTTGGCAATGATAGACTTGGGAAAGACATTTATTTTCTCTAAATATTTCTTGCTTGTACCGAATGCTGTTTCTTACACTATGAATCAAACAACGGCTGACTTTATTGAAAACTATTTATTGGTTTTTTTTTTTGAAAAACGTATGCCTCTGTAGAAGACATTTGAACCCACTTTCCTGAGCCTAATTCATTCTTTCCTGATTTTGAAATTCTATATTGATTTATAGTGAACAAACCTATATCCACAATTGTTATTATTTATTTCTGCAGTTATCTTGTCGCTTCTTTGCTATATGAAAACGCTTTTTTTTATATTCTCTTGGATGAAATTTAAAAGTGGATTCTAGAGTTGATCTATCATTGCTCAACAGTCATTAATAAATAGCATATCAATTTCTGGCATTTCTTGTATGCTGGACATGGATCTCAACCCAATTGAGCATTCTTTGGTTCCAAATAAATAAATAAAATTTTGAAAGTGAAATAGTTTATAATTCAAACACTGCCGATGTTATGGAGTAGGAGAGCATCCCCAAGGAAAATACAGACAGTCTCATTAAAAATAGGGGGCAAAGATACCAGGCAGTGACTTATACCAAAATTATCAATATCAAATACAAGTACTCTGGTACTAGACATTATAATATCTTTTTGCATGACAAAATCGAATGATACACTTCATTATCACTTTTTAGGTAGTTTACCTGTATCATGGGCTTCCGTCAGTTAGTCAACCGAGGCTCAAGTGATCACTGGGGAAGGAGAAGGATAAACCAGAAGGCTTGGATCTTTTATTGGTTCTAGGTGTATCTTTCTGTTCTCTTTTGTTCTATCTACAAAAGTACTATGAGAAGGTGTCATTTTCCCTTGGAGACATTAGACCATGTCTAAAGTTCAATGTAGCAGCTAGATCACGATTCCAAAGCCTCAATCTCTTGTCTTTGATGCAATTTTGGTTTGAACACCTATTTGAAAGGAGAGAGAGAAATATGAGTCTTTCTTTTTTGATATAAAATTAAGAAATGACTTGAGAAGACCATAATATTTAACTTTGGGCATTTTTGTTCGTTGATAGGGCCTGGAGTTCTTGACATGTTTAAATGTTTCCAAAGGTGAGAATTTGCACCCAGGACATAGGCTTGATATTTTGAATTCATTGATAAGATAGAGTCTGAATCCTTCTTTCTTTAACATTCTCCACATGCCCTTTCCCTTTATTGTCATTACTCTGTTAGGATTCGCACCTGGATAACTTGCTACAGGCTCTTCATCAGGCTCTTATAAAAAGCAAATACATTTAAGAACCCTAGGTTGATTCTATAAGCATAGTGTATCTTTTTTACTTTATTTGTATATTGTTGGCTGTATAACATCTTCAGTTCAGAAAAATAGATAGAAATGCAGTGAAAAAAAAGAGAAAATAAATAGCCTTTAATAGCATTGAATGGTATTAGCTACTATTTATCATACATTAATAGGGTTGTGCCATATAAAATCCAGGCAATCTTGCTCAGTGTTAGCCTATATTCTGTACTGATAAAGAGAGTTTTCTAAATAAATGCAAGTGAATGGAGTCATTTCTGTACATTAATCTAACGCAGTAGTGTTTTAGTGTGCTTACCATGACATTTTGGTCATTGACTGAGCATGTATTTATAGTCTAACCTAACTGTCCTGTAGGAAGAAAGAAATACTAAGCTTATAGGATTATATGACTGATTCATTTTACTCATTCTTTGTAGTATGCTACCATTTCTTGGTCATATCACAATGTCTCTACTTTCTGTCTGGTTTTTATTATTATTTAGACAGTTACAATGGCTTTTGTGCAAATGGCCATATCCACAACAGCTTGTATATCTATTTTGAAGATGGTTCACTCAAGAGGCGATTGGGTATATAATTAGGATAAACATACTTGTTCAAGAAAGTGTGAATACAGCCACACTCAATTGAATTGAATACTTTTGAAAATTAATATCAGGTCAAGATATATGACATGTTCAACATTAAATAAAACACTACATTTGATCTACAAGCTTCAAACTTAAACTCAACAAAGCTTAATATCTTTAATAATTGAAAATATAATAATAATAATACAGTTAATATTTTGTATGGCCTTTTTTTTGGCATCAATGACTGCCTAGCATCTGTCTGTGATACTCTGAACTCATCGTTGTGCAAGTTTAACACTAACTTTCTACATTGGTAATAGATACCCTTCTTTCTTCAATTCATATTTCCAAGGCGTATCAAAAATGTTCAATTGAGTTCAAGTCAGGGATTTGTGTAGGCTAGTAATCAAAGAACCCTAATCTGATGTGTCTCTTTTCACCATCTAGCATAGGCCCCAGTATGACAGCTAGCACTCTTTTATTGTAACAAAAACCCATTGTCCTCTTTCTAATGGAATTTCATGAACCAAAGATCAAACTCACTAACTAAAACAATGATGTATTCGTCTTGGTTTACAGTGCTATCAACAACGACTAATGGGCCACACTCAATCCACCCAGAAACAGCTCTAAAACATTACACCATCACCACCAATGGCCGGATTTATCCTTCTTAAAAAGTGATTTTTCAGTAATCATATAATTATTATAATTATTATAATACTAAATGTTTCTATTGCACTAGACGCTCCTTTTCTTTATGTAGTGAATGTTTCAGGTCTTTATCTTGAGAGTTCGCATAGCTATAGGCACATCCAAGTGGAACCTACAAGTTTCAAACAAGACTCAGTCTATATATTTTTTCTTTTCTTTTCCTGAGAAAGAATAACAAAGAATATATATGTAAAGATGGTATATATGAAAATAAATAAATAAGAAGACAGTGGCATAAATGAGGCTGATTTAACAGTGAAAATATTTATTTAAAAAAAAAGAGAGAAAATAGCAGGACAAAGCATGAGTGTGACCTTACTAAAGTCTAATCTTTAGTTCATTGTACAGAAATGGTACGCGTATTTATTATCGCAAACAAACAAACAAACAAACATGTCTTTTTCTTTATGGTAAATACTGGTTTAACCTTTCTTGAATCATGAATGATATCAAGTAGAATGAGTGAATGATATCAAGTAGAATGAGTGAATGGAAATTTATGAAATAGTCGTAGCTCTAATGAAGTGTTCATACTTTAGACTCTTGGTTTATCATTAATAAATAGTTTCATTATAAAATGTTAGTGTATGTTCCAAGCCCGTGTCTTGTTCAAGTTCATTCTCTTTACCACAACAGATTCATTGATTGATTTTTATTACATTCCATTCATCAATTTTCCTTTCTTTCTTATTCCAAAGTACCTGAAGATTCATGTGTTGATGTGTTGGATAGTTGTATGGCTGTTTGTATCTGGAAATCCTATCTTGTAAACAATAAAGTTAAACTTGCTCATTCAATATTGTCCTACAAATATGGCTCATTAGGATCTGAGAACCAATGTCTGCTATTGGGTGTAGACATATAGGTTCTTTCAAGAGTAAGCTCAGGTTCCTTTATAAAAAAAAAGTTCTTTCAAGAGTAAATCTAGAGTATTTAGTCGCTCTTTCTATGCTCAGTTTGCATTGAATACTTGTCAGATGAAGACTCACAAGCTCCTGACCTTCTCACTGGTGACTGCTGTTTTGCAAGAGGATTCAAAGTTTAAAACAAAAACCAAAAATACTCTGACTGGACGATCTCATGAATGGCTTTGTCCACTTGTACTGCCGACGACTGAGTAATGTTTCTATTTATAGACCTCTAATAAGGATGCCCTGATCAAAGAGAACTACTTGCCCCATTATCATTGGACAATAAGAGAAAACACTCTATCTATAGTCACTGTATTGACTGGTGTCCATGTTATAGAATGCAGTGTATTCTTTTACTGAAAAAGTTTTGCCTTACTTATACACAAAAATTTCTTTTTCTTTTTCTTTTATTATTATTATTATTACTATTATTATTATAAAATAATAATTACCACTGTTATCTATCTTTATGAGAGTAAATGTCAATGTTTATTTGCAGTACGCAATACAAGAAGTTATAAAAAAAAACTGCATTGCTGTGTTGTCTTGTCAGGATCCAGCAGCTGATCTCCGTACAACCGAGTCAAGCGGGTTCTTTATTTTGAGTGACAAGACAGCCAAAGCCCTTCTTCTTTCTCCTTTTGTTTCTTTCTTGAACTTCATAACTCATATAAACATATACAAACATACATACATACATACATATATATATATATAATCTTTCCATGACAATCTACTTGTTACACTTGCCTTTTGGTATTTGTTATGGGCTTACTGTTTTTCTTATGTATGCTACCTCGGTCACTTATGCACAGACCGTGAACAGCACAGTTCAGACTTCTTCAAGTCTTTCCAACTTCACCAGCTGTCAGTCTGAGACTAACTTCGCAATTGTGGCTGTACAGAGACAATACTCTCTCTCAAACTCCACCTATTCATTTAACATTTATGGACAGTCACTTATTCCTGTTAGAAGTATAGATACAGCAGGACAATGTAAGTGCATGTTACATACCAAGATAGTTCCGACCTGTCTCTCTGTCTCTTATATTTTCTTGTTGTTCTGCTGCTGATAGTTATTCCGTCTGCACAGCTTGAAATCATGGTTGGTTTTACTAGTACAGTCAAAACAATATATTCATTCTGTCCAGACGCTGTTAATGGCTGTCCGATCACACCAGGAGCTTCTGTTGTCCTAAGCAAGGTGAGTCAGCGGCAGGAGATGCAAAAGAATCCACTTTGACTGGAGCTAGTCTGTGACAATACCAAGCATCAACCTTCCACTGGCAGACATCTCGGCCCACTACTCGGTGTTGACTGCTGAGAAAACGCCTCTTTTATGTACAACCCTAGCCTCTGTGGGGTATCAGCACACAACGTGGCGATATATCTTTATCCTTGTCCCCATCGTATTTGCTGTCTTTGCCGTATTCGTCTCTCTGATTGTCTCATTCTCAGCCTTCAATGAATCAGAATATGATATCTTTCTCTTTATCTCCAATTACGCCATTCTCCCAGCAATCCTACGACTCAAAACACCAGGTTTATTTGACTTGATCTATTATGCACAATTCATAGTCACCACTGGACAGCTCAGCCTTTCTTATCCAGCATTCTACTCTCTCTTTACTTCTAATTTCTCCTGGAGTTTCTTCTTGATTCCTGTACAGTGGATTAATGCTATATTAAAGACATCATTGGATTTAGACCTGCAAGACACTACCAATAGAGCCGGCATACAACTCATTAAACGACAGGTGTTGAGCACACTGTCTCCTCTTTCATCTCTCCCTGATGGCTCTGGAACTGGCATGGGCACCTTTGCTAATGCTGTAGGGATGAATGTGAATATGCTGTTCATGACATGCTTGATCCTTTTCCTTATAGTACTGGGGGGCTGTCTTGTCCTGTGCTTCTTGACCTGGTGTGTTATGCTTTGTCTTGCTTGCATTTCACCCTACCGATTTGGTGGAAATAATAGTAAAATGAGGGACTTGACTTTAGGTAAGCTCTTCTTTAGAATCAAGTGTGGGCCCAGCTTACTCACTCACTGCAAAAAGATAGGCATTGCACTAAGAGTACTGACGCTTGCTTATCTTCCTCTTATTACAACTGCTCTTTATCAGCTCATGCTTCCAACTTCTGAAGCACTTCTCGGCGTAGCTTCTGTTGTGATTGTTTTCCCATTGTGTCTTCTCTATGGATACATTGCCTTTGCACTGCTACACATTAAGCCATCTTCCATGGTATTCTCTGATATGACCCTTCTTCTTCGCTATGGCTCCCTCTACAACACATACACAGACGATCATATCCATTTTTCTTTTCTTACTATTCTCTACAAGGTGTTTGTGGGTGTTATGGTGGGCATCTTTCAAGCAAGCGGCGTTGCGCAATTGACCGTCATTCTGATCGCTGAGGTTGTGTTATTGAGCGCTCACATAAGAAATAGGCCCTATGTTGATGCTGGAACCAATACTCAGTACACTATACTCAGTACATTCAGACTTGTGATTACACTACTTAATATTAGCTATGTGGATAGCCTCAAAGCATCGATCACTGCAAAGCAATACGTGGCTTACACGCAAGTGATTCTGCATAGCATTGTATTTCTGTGCATGTTTATTCTCCCACTTAAAAATCTTATTGTTCTAGCTGGTGGGTTAGGAGAAGACGAGATCTACAACCCTACCATGACATCAGCAAGAATGAGTCTTGGTCGGGGTGGGTGGAAAAGAGCTCCCTTTCATTCCGAATCCACTACAGCCTTTGGACAGCACTACTTGCGACCAACTTCCGTGGGTGGATCCACACGCCCAAGGATTCATATGGAGAGACCTAGTTTAGACCCAAGAAGCTACACAACAATGACCAACACTCTCTCTTTTGACCAGCCGCCTCCTATTCCACTTCATACAAGCACCTCTTATCACATTCCACCTGTAGATGACACACAGGTGTATCATAAACCCAATGCTGTGCATTCTCCTTTGATGGAAAGACCCACAAGACCCATTTATCTTCATGAAGACCCAGGCATGAATGAGCCTCTCGTTAGTTCTAGTATGATGACAGAGCAAGTGCTACCTAGATCCAGACGTCTGTCTCATCAGGACCCCTCTCTGCATCGTCAATATACACCACAACTTACACCCACCTCTATTCTCGCCACAGATACACGAGAACCCAGCATGCCTCCACAAGAGCATGATCCATCCTATTGTCTTTAATTGAAATTCTCTTTGTTGATGGATACTCATTTTTATTTTTTATTTTTTATTTTTTTACTTTATTATTATGCACTGTAATATGTGAATAGAATTCTTAAATGCAAATTAATTACATAAATCTTATGAATAATAACATTTTCCTAGTTACAATGTTTTCAATGCTATTTAGGGTTTTTTTTTGTGTGTGTGTGTGTTTTTTTTTTTAAAAAAAAAAGTGGTGTGTTGTTATAAAGCATGAAATAGTAATGATCTATAGCCTATATATAATAAATAAATAAAAACAAAATAAGGTTGAATGGAGGGTTGTCTGTTGAGTTGAATCCATATGCATCTGTGGTTATTATTGTTTCTTATTGGAGTGGTTGTTTTTCTTATTTCCTAATCTTATTATATTTGATAAAACACATGTTGTGATTTTATATTTTTAAATAAAATAAAATAAAACTACAGTAAAGACTCTCTTTTTCTCTATGGTGTCACTATGCATCAGATCCACTGTAAGTATCAGGTCATATGCTGATCTGTGTCATCAGTTGAGCATAGAAGGTTCGACTGTGAGTGAGATATTGAATCATTACCATGGGACTGATTCAGTAGAGATGATAAGAAAAGAAAAGAAAACTGTCTAGTAAGCATCTGGTAAGGAAATTAAACACAATCTATCCATCAGTCCAAGACGGGGCCCCTCCACTTCTCTTCATTACAACTGTAATAATGTAGGTGTACATGAGTGAAGCTATATTCTATCTATTTTTGTTATATCTTTCAGCCAAAGAATGAAGCTGGCCTCAAGCTATAAAAGAAAAATATCAGTAAGATGACACGACAGCAAATGGCATGGAAACCTTATCTAACATGTCATCCCAAGACCTGGCCTTGTATTCAATTGGATGTGTCTAGACATATATAAACAAGGTCATTCATCAGTATCGAATGATCTATATCAAGAAGCAGAAGAGAGAGGTGTTGTTGATTATGAAATAGGAAAAAGGTATCCAAAGCCATTATCAGTCTTTATTATTGGTATGAAGCAGACATGCAAGACTGTAGTATAAGGCAAAGATAGCTCCTTTTTAGCACTAGTATTCTATAAACAACCCTTTATACACTTATGTATATAAATATAGATATATTAATATATCTATATATATATCTATTTACAGCACTCTCTTTATTGATATATTAAAGATAGAAATGTGTTTATTAGATGTATAAGAAAGTAAAAGTATAAAATGAATAAAGCTACCCGGAGTCTGAATTAGCGCATTACCTTTTATTTACAGGTTATTTTAGAACAGAGTCTACAATTGAGCTTGAATAAGACCAGATCATTCTTATGGATCCAGGAAAGGGAGTCTATCAACATCAGCACTGTAACATTTGCCTATTCTTGTCTATTGTTTACCAAGACTGAGAATCACGAACCTAAACGTATGTTGTACTACCACTACTTGTGAGTGCGAACAAACACAAGTTTATGCATTCCAACAACACTCCAAAGCTAAAAAAAAAAAAACAAGGAAAATGACCTTATTTACACTTAAGAATAGATCTCATCCGTGCCATTTCTTTCCTTTTCTTCTTGTCTCTTCCCATGACCTATATTATATTCTTAATTTCTGTTCTGTTCATACCATTCCTGACGCATTAAGTGAGTGATAATTCCCAGCAGTAAAGAACACGCCTTATCAGACCACAGTCACGTAACCAGGGCAAAAAGGGTTGATGCTTCTCCCATAACTACCTCCTATTGGTTGTCTGGCTACTCTCCTACTATCATCGGACAAGGATAACAACGATATGCGTTGTACCACTCTTCTCCCTCCTCAAATAAACTCCGAACAGCAATGCGGACTTTACTTTAACTTGTTTTCTCTCTTTACTTCTTTACCCATACTTATGACGTTCCATGACAATGAGGCATCTCTTACTCATATTAAAAAGCAAGACTACCAAAGTAAATATACCCGATGGTACCCCAGAAATAGTTGTTTATGATGCCTTGGCTTATCATTCTACTGAACTCATTAGGCTCATTAGTGAATGACGTTCATACTGATGAAGGCTACGTAGAGCAAAGATTTGAAACGCCCGATTTTATGGCTGCCTGGAGTGATGAAATGAAGGCAGGCAAGTGGTATATGGAGGATGAGATCCATGTTCGTTGGGTCTCTTTGGATGCTATTCCTGAAAACAAGTCCGTGTCAACAAGACACCCACTAACACTTTTCACTATCATTAGAATTCGCCTATCAACTTCTCCTATCTATTCCTACATCTCGCACACGTAACATTGTAGGAAGACTCACACCTCTTCTTCACAGGGACTTCTTGGGTGTAAGTGTATTCACTCATTTGTCTGAATAGTATAATGAACCGACTCTTCTCATAGCTTCTACCCTATGAAATTGCTCTTCATATTCTATGTTATGTGGATGTACCAACACTCGCCCAAGTGGTTAGAGTATCACGACGATGGAAGGAATTGAGTGAAGATCAGACACTGTGGAAATATCTCTACCAGAAGAAGGGATGGAGATGTGATCAGAAGAATATTGACGCTTATCTCACCAACACCCACCCACACTCTTCTCCCCTGTCCTCCCACTCCTCTTCTCCTACGCCTTCTCCTAAGCACAGTCGTCACAAGTCCAGTAGAAACCATTCCACACTGCCACATCTTCCAGACACACCAGAATCCTCCTCCCGAACACCCATCACCTCTATCCCACTGACACGCACAACAGCCCCTCTCTACAATGCAGCACTGTCCCCTCTCCATGACACACCTCTCCCCTCCAACTCCAGTAGACTACGAAGCATCCGAAGACCAGGCGACTTTATTCAAAGACTAAGATATCGTCGTCATCTACAACTGGCACAGATAAACAATACTGGCACTGAGAATGAACATGCAGCCGACACAGAGACATCCAACGAGTCTCTTCTTGCTTCTCTGTCGGGCTCCTTACTCTCCAGCCATTCCTCTCTTGCAAAAGACTATAAAGTCTCTATGCTAGCGTCTTCTGCTGCTAATGTCCATACTGCTGCTCCTTCTTCTCACTCTCGCTCCCAACCACTGATGTCATCCCATCGCTCTACAGTATCCAACTACCCACTGACAACCATCCCCAGTGCACGCAGCAGCTTCTCCACCACACCACGACAATGCACACCCTCCACTTCCACCCATGTCTATCGATCCTTCAAAAACAGACCCATCGCACGCAAGAATGTAAAGTACGATGAAACAGCTCTTTATCACTACAAGGAAGAGACCGATCAACGCTTCATCAATTGGAGACGCCTCTACCGCAACCGTAGTTTAGTGGAAAAGCGGTGGCGAGATGGCAAGTGTAAGATGCGTGTCTTCCCTCCCCACGATACAGGAGACATGCATTCGGAAGGCATCTATTGCATTCAATTCGACAATGATAAGCTTGTAAGTGCAAGTCGAGACCGCACCATTAAACTGTGGGACATAAGAACAGGAGAGTGTCGACAGACTCTTGTAGCCCACAGTCAGAGTGTGTTGTGTTTGCAGTACAATGATGATTATATTATCAGTGGCAGTGGAGATAAAAAGATCATTCAGTGGGATATTCGTACAGGAGAAATCATACGGACCATGCTAGGCCATGGAGACAGTGTGCTTAACTTGCGATTCTCTGAGCATACCATGGTGAGCTGTTCAAAAGACAAGACATTGCGAGTATGGGATCTAGAGACAGGTGTCACTTTAAGGAAGCTGCAGGGTCATCGTGCAGCTGTCAATGCTGTGCAGTTCAAGGATCATTTGATTGTGTCTGCTTCAGGAGATCGTACGATTAAGCTGTGGGATATGGTAATTGGGAAGACATCGGACTTCTCCAGAGGGCTCACCCTTCTTTATTAGACAACGGGGGACTGTCTAAGGACATTTGATTCACACAGCAGAGGCATTGCTTGTGTTGAGTTTGATGGAGAGCGCATTGTCAGTGGTTCTTGTGATCAGACCATCAAAATATGGAATGCTACTACGGGAGAGTGTCTGCATACATTAGCAGGTCATACCAATCTTGTACGTACACTACAGGTAGATGCCCTCTCCGACAGAATTGTCAGTGGCAGTTATGACGGAAGCCTAAAGGTGTGGGGATTGAACCACGGTGCCATGTTACTCAGTCTAAGTCAGGCCATAGAGGGAAGGTAATTCAATCGGTCTCTATAGAAAAAACTACCCTGGAATACAAAGAGACTCTACAGAATACATACATACATAAATACATAAATACAAAGAGATATATTTAGAGAGAACTCATTGTCTTTTTTCTTTCTTTCTTTAGAGTGTTAAACCTCCGCTATGATTATGCCCGTATTGTATGTTGCTCCAATCTGCCCAGAATAGTCATATATGACTTTGCCCATGGAATTGATACTCAGTTTCTTATGTAACATAGCTATTATTTACTACTATTTTCTATTGTTATTCTTATACAGTCATTTTAAAATAAAATAAAAAAACAGAATAAAAAAGAATATATAAAAAGTAAAAAATTAAAAAGAAAAAAAAGTAAAAAATGCAGTTTTGGTATTGGAGGTCGTGCAAGAAATGTAGGATGTCTAAAAAATTAATGTCGCTGGATCCAATAATGATGGCGTGCTTAACAACCATCTTATGAGTCTTTGTTTATTCTTGCATGTAAATTAGCAATGATCTTATAGCAGTGTTAATAGTGTTGCTGTCATAGGATTAACACTGTAGTTTTTTAATTTGAGCCTTTGTTTTTGATCCCAGGTTGATAATATCAATAGTCATACTCATTCATGGGACATTGTTCTTCTCAAGAGGTTGGATGTCTTTTGTTGTTAATATGCTAAGATATACGTGTACTATGTTAGGATATAGAAATATGCACATATACAATACCCATGTTGGTAAATATTATCTGATTTACAACATAGTTTTCCTTTCTAGACATAGACTCTATTTTTGAACTCACTTCCTATAGTATATATTGATTCAATAGATAGAATGGTGTATTTAGAGTATGATGATTGTATTTCTAGCGCTAATGGTGCGTTTATTGCCTACTTTTATTTATCTGATAATATATGTTATTTATATAAAGATTATCCACTGACTTAATAAATATGTAGTAACTAGTTTCAAGCTGCAATGTGTCTATTAATTCCATGAAAGATGATGAATGGTAACAGTATTTCTGAATACAGATCGATAGATTCTATATCAGCACACCGACGATTTTTGTAAAAGTTAGTCCAATTTATGTGAACTGGACTTGCAAGAGAATAAATATAGATGCCTCACTCTAGTCTTTGTCTCTGACCAGACCTGTTCAATGGGGCTCAGTTCAGAATAATACAGAAGAAAATAAATAGATATCCTTGAGATTGAACACACTCTCTTATATCCGTTGGACTATGGATCAGAGGATTCTTCATAACAAGGCAATAGTGTGTCTGTTGAGCATCTTTCTCTGTGTTTCTTTCCACAGAACAGAACTGTGCCTGCTGAATGGATAGATTGCATTGCATTTCATTATTATAAAGCGATAAACACTATGAGGAGCATTAAGATATACAAGAATCGGCATTCAGCTTTCTCAATTGAAACAGAAGAATTCTCATCGGTACAATTCAAAGGAAACTGCATATGTTCTTCTCCAAGAAATACAATGACAATCTGATGTGCTAATCCTATGACAGCAACACTATTAACACTGCTATAAGATCATTGCTAATTTACATGCAAGAATAAACAAAGACTCATAAGATGGTTGTTAAGCACGCCATCATTATTGGATCCAGCGACATTAATTTTTTAGACATCCTACATTTCTTGCACGACCTCCAATACCAAAACTGCATTTTTTACTTTTTTTTCTTTTTAATTTTTTACTTTTTATATATTCTTTTTTATTCTGTTTTTTTATTTTATTTTAAAATGACTGTATAAGAATAACAAATGAAATAGTCACACTTGCTTCTCTATGCCCAGGGTCCAAAAGGGTGGATGATTTCTTTCTGAGATTAAATCATCAAGTCTATGTTATTTTGTATGAGAGATTGAAACATTGAGTCTCTATGTTAAGTGACTCATTTACTATACATTGGAGTGACTGTTTGTTCTTTATTTTTAATGCCTTGATCCTTCCTATTTTACACCACCTATTTTCATCTTTTAGCTCTCATTCCTATGGACGACCTTCGTGTGACTGGTTATAATGCCCTTTTAACTCCTGCTTTTCTTGAGGAAGAACTGCCCTGTGTAGGTGAATTGGGGTTCTTCTGTTCATAGCACTCATAGCGTAGAGCCAAAAATCATGTGAGACCATTTCTGCCTCTCGTCAGGAAGCCTCGGCTATTCTCCACGGAAAGGACGACCGATTGATTATCATTGTGGGTCCTTGTTCTATTCATGATACAGAGGCAGCCAAAGAATACTGTAAGTTGTGTTGGTGACAGGCAAGTGGAGGGGGTCTGTCTGTGGAGAGAGGAGTCTGATGTGTATGGACACAATCCAATAGGTCAGCGTCTGTTAAAGGTCAAGGAGACTGTCCAGAATGAGCTCTTGATCATCATGCGTTCTTATTTCGAGAAACCCCGCACTACAGTGGGATGGAAGGGTCTGATCAATGATCCGGATATCAACAACAGGTAGAGTTGTGTCTTGTAGTCTTTGTAGAGCCGTCTTATTGACTCAATCGGCATTCCTTGCTGTGTCATTACTATTGACAGCTACAACATCAACAAGGGTCTTCGTGTAGGAAGAGAGCTTTTGTGTGAATTGACAGATGCTGGCATGCCTGTTGCTGTGGAATTGCTGGACACCATCTCCCCTCAATACCTTGCTTCTTTGATGTCATGGGGTGCTATTGGTGCACGTACTACTGAATCACAACTCCACCGAGAACTTGCCTCTGGTGTCTCTTTCCCTGTTGGCTTCAAGAATGGCACAGATGGCAATGTCCGTGTGGCTATTGATGGCATTGGATCAGCCTCAGCCTCCCACCACTTCCTCGGTGTCACTAAGAATGGCACTGTCAGTATCACCCACACCACAGGCAACAGTGACTGCCACATCATTCTGCGAGGAGGCAATGATGGACCCAACTATGAGGCAAAGGATGTCCAGGCAGCCAAATCAGCCATGGTCAAGGCAGGCATCCCTGCCAATATTATGATTGACTGCTCCCATGGCAACTCCAATAAGGACCACCGCAACCAGCCCAAGGTGGCTTCCTGTGTGGCCCAACAAGTGGCTGCTGGTGAAAATGCCATTATTGGTCTTATGATTGAATCTCATATTCATGAAGGAAAGCAGAGCGTACCAGAAGAAGGACCTGCCAATCTTCGCTATGGTGTTTCTATTACAGATGCCTGTATTGACTTTGAAACAACAGAGCTTGTATTGACAGAACTTGCATCGGCAGTCAAGGCAAGACGTGCACTCAACAAAGCTTAATGCTATTCTAGAAGAGACAGTTGCCTTTCTATATATATATATATATGTATGTATTTATATTTGATTTCTATGGGTAGGATCAAGCAAAACAACAACAAAAAATAATAATAATATTATTATATAATTACTTAAAAATCACTTTTCAAGAAGGGTCAATCTGGCTATTTGATAGATAGATGGATAGTGCACAGTCACCCTCATTGAACTTGTTTAATATTTGTTGGGAAGCATGGTGATAAAAGGGAAAAGAGAGACTTATTTCTATTGTATGAAGCACCTTTTTTCTTTATAGATGTTGTAAGGTCAACACACTATATCATATGAATATTCAGAATATTACATTTGTGGAGAATAGGATAAGACAAAATATGGAAGAAGATAGGGTATTTATTGCCTGTTTACGGCTAGATTAGAGTTGGCTGTGATTGTGAGGAAAAAGCCTATAGTTTAGAATAGTATTAGGAACATTAAAGAGTGTATATCAGTATTGTATTTGGAGAGTCATGGAGACCCCTAAAAAGTGAATGAGATGGATTCAAGACACCTGGAAAAGGTCATTAGAAAGGGTCCATTTGCCTCATACAATCAGCTGAAATTGGGAATGTTTAAGTATGAGGTGTATGTATGTAGAAACACCCTTATCAGCTACTGAAATCAGTTAGGGTTTGTATCCTTTTCTGTAGACCACAAGCTAGCCTTAACTGAAAAACACAGAAAGATAAATGACTTTTTTAGGCTAAGGAACATGCCAGTTGGACAAGTGATTAGTGGAGAGGTATCATTTAGTCTGATGAGTCAATATACATTATGAAAGGGAATAATAGAGATACCTATGTCATTAAAACAGTTAGAGAACAATATAGTTATAATCCTATTGTTCCAACAATGTAGTTTGGTGGTGATGGTGTGATGTTTTGGAGCTGCTATTAGGCTAATGGATTTGGCCCATTAGTCGTTGTTGATAGCACTGTAAACCAATACGAATACATCATTGTTTTAGTTAGTGAGTTTGATCTTTGGTTCATGAAATTCCATTAGAAAGAGGACAATGGGTTTTTGTTACAATAAAAGAGTGCTAGCTGTCATACTGGGGCCTATGCTAGATGGTGAAAAGAGACACATCAGATTAGGGTTCTTTGATTACTAGCCTACACAAATCCCTGACTTGAACTCAATTGAACATTTTTGATACGCCTTGGAAATATGAATTGAAGAAAGAAGGGTATCTATTACCAATGTAGAAAGTTAGTGTTAAACTTGCACAACGATGAGTTCAGAGTATCACAGACAGATGCTAGGCAGTCATTGATGCCAAAAAAAAGGCCATACAAAATATTAACTGTATTATTATTATTATATTTTCAATTATTAAAGATATTAAGCTTTGTTGAGTTTAAGTTTGAAGCTTGTAGATCAAATGTAGTGTTTTATTTAATGTTGAACATGTCATATATCTTGACCTGATATTAATTTTCAAAAGTATTCAATTCAATTGAGTGTGGCTGTATTCACACTTTCTTGAACAAGTATGTTTATCCTAATTATATACCCAATCGCCTCTTGAGTGAACCATCTTCAAAATAGATATACAAGCTGTTGTGGATATGGCCATTTGCACAAAAGCCATTGTAACTGTCTAAATAATAATAAAAACCAGACAGAAAGTAGAGACATTGTGATATGACCAAGAAATGGTAGCATACTACAAAGAATGAGTAAAATGAATCAGTCATATAATCCTATAAGCTTAGTATTTCTTTCTTCCTACAGGACAGTTAGGTTAGACTATAAATACATGCTCAGTCAATGACCAAAATGTCATGGTAAGCACACTAAAACACTACTGCGTTAGATTAATGTACAGAAATGACTCCATTCACTTGCATTTATTTAGAAAACTCTCTTTATCAGTACAGAATATAGGCTAACACTGAGCAAGATTGCCTGGATTTTATATGGCACAACCCTATTAATGTATGATAAATAGTAGCTAATACCATTCAATGCTATTAAAGGCTATTTATTTTCTCTTTTTTTTCACTGCATTTCTATCTATTTTTTCTGAACTGAAGATGTTATACAGCCAACAATATACAAATAAAGTAAAAAAGATACACTATGCTTATAGAATCAACCTAGGGTTCTTAAATGTATTTGCTTTTTATAAGAGCCTGATGAAGAGCCTGTAGCAAGTTATCCAGGTGCGAATCCTAACAGAGTAATGACAATAAAGGGAAAGGGCATGTGGAGAATGTTAAAGAAAGAAGGATTCAGACTCTATCTTATCAATGAATTCAAAATATCAAGCCTATGTCCTGGGTGCAAATTCTCACCTTTGGAAACATTTAAACATGTCAAGAACTCCAGGCCCTATCAACGAACAAAAATGCCCAAAGTTAAATATTATGGTCTTCTCAAGTCATTTCTTAATTTTATATCAAAAAAGAAAGACTCATATTTCTCTCTCTCCTTTCAAATAGGTGTTCAAACCAAAATTGCATCAAAGACAAGAGATTGAGGCTTTGGAATCGTGATCTAGCTGCTACATTGAACTTTAGACATGGTCTAATGTCTCCAAGGGAAAATGACACCTTCTCATAGTACTTTTGTAGATAGAACAAAAGAGAACAGAAAGATACACCTAGAACCAATAAAAGATCCAAGCCTTCTGGTTTATCCTTCTCCTTCCCCAGTGATCACTTGAGCCTCGGTTGACTAACTGACGGAAGCCCATGATACAGGTAAACTACCTAAAAAGTGATAATGAAGTGTATCATTCGATTTTGTCATGCAAAAAGATATTATAATTAGTAATAAATACCTACACTTTACATAGTTTGTCGGATCATCGCTTTTCCATAAATAGAAATATCGATCATCCCAGTCAACAGAAACACAAACTGCCTAAACGGGACCCCATAGTAGAAGATGAGTTAGTTAGCAAGGCGTATATCTAAAAGATAATATTTTAGCAGGAAGGGGTATTTCACAGCTTTTATTAGTAGATAGTATCAATTAGAAAAGTATAAAAGAATTAAAGAGGATTAAATAAAGATCAGACTTTGTTTACTCTTTGAACTGTCTGGATTTCCCTTTGGTTAAAGCCAAAGACGACAAGTTCTATATCTTCTGACTTTCAAAAGACACAGCATTGATCTTTCTTATGCTGATAGGTGGCTTGTATTTGTGACAGCGTATTCTATAATGAGAGAGAAAGGGAAAGGGAAAGAGAAAGAGAGAAAGGGAAAAGAAAAAGAAAAAAAAAGTGACATTGGTCGCTTGAAGCTACTTATCATGGGAAAAGAAATAAAGAAAGTACAAGCCTCAGCAGATGACCTGGACGATGACTATGCTCTGGAAGAAGTCTATTCTGATAATGAAGTGGTAGACGAAACCTCAGACGTCCCTGCCACCTTGAAGCGAAAGACCCCTGTGGATACTCCAGAAGAGGTTCAGACAACTGACAAAAAGAAGAAGAACAAGAAGAAGAGTGTAAGCACTTGTGTTTTATATAAACACCTGTCTCTTGTACTGAAATACTATGGCTGTTTTTCTTTAGACTATTCTCACCCGAGATCCTTTTTTAAACTTGAACGTTCATACCGAACCCATCTCAGTTCAATACACTTACATGGCAGACCGCCACCAAAAGGCCATGTCTAAATTAACCAGTGTTGAGTTGGAGGAGAAGTGTTTAGTAGAAAAGGCGTTTGTCAATAACGAGCTTTTCAAGTATGAGCATACGCTTGATGAGTTACCAAAGTATATTAAGTTTGGTGTAGCAGGACATAAGAAACTTAGCAAAAAGCCAAGAGAGCTTGCAAGTCCAGTTGTTCTTGTTCTCACTCATTCTGCTGTGCGTGCAGTGGATCTTGTACGGTAGGTCATTAGGATGCCTTTGCTCAAGTGGGATGGGATTGGCTTATGTATGACATGGTAGTTCATTAAAGGAGTTCAATGAGACGGCTAAGATTGCCAAGTTATTCGCAAAGCATTTGAAGGTGGAAGAGCAAGTGACTTTTCTCAAGACACATCCTATTCATATTGGCGTGGGGACTCCTAACCGATTGAATACACTGTTAGAACAAGGTAGTATAAAATTAGAAGAAAGGTGGATCTAGTATAGCGAAGACAAAGAAAGAGATCACTGACATAAATGACAGGTCACTTAAAATTGGATCGTCTTGAATTGGTGGCAGTAGATACAGAACGCAATGCCAAACGATTCAATGTATTTGATAATGATGCTGTGAGAGAAGACATCTTTTCATTTCTTGGTGATGCCATTGCCCCCCGTATGCAACAAGGCAAAACTAAGTTGGGATTGTTCTAATCAGTGCAGTTCAAGCTAGAACCCAAACTCATCTCATTCTCTCTCCATTCAAATGTTACTTTTTTATATAATTTTTTTAATAGAACATTCACAAAGTAGAAGAAAGAAGTAATCAGTAAAAAGAAAGAAGGAAATATAATAAAATGTGTTTTGTATGTAAGTTAGTATTGCATAAAGTGTAGGGTGTGTGAGAAGGGCGTATGTAAATGGAATAATAATTAGGGTTATAAACTAAATGCGTGTAGCAAGAATCTCGTTCTTCTGATCCACCATTTCTGCAGTGTTCATTTCCTTGAATCCTTCTGATACACGTGCATTTGTCTCTTCAAATACTTCTTTACTACGATCCAGAAGCATTTCAAGGTCTTTGTCTGAGATCACCTTATCTCCCTGAGATACAATCTGCACTTGTTGGCCATCTTCAGAAGCAAGAATATCGGCCAACTCACGAACAGTGTTTTCCTGTTCCTTCTTGCTGGAAGGCAGACCTGTTGCAGGAGACTTGAATTTACCTAGAAAAGCCAAGTGAGTCTACTGTGGCCTTGGTGTTGGGTGATGGACATTACCTTTGTGGATGACAAGTTTCTCCAGGCGTCGTTTGGCAGTAGCTTTCTCTAACATCTTATCCTCCACTGTATTGCCTGTTACAAACCGATAGATCAAGACAGGTTTAGTCTGGCCAATACGATGCACTCTGTCCTGTGCCTGAAGATCCATTTGAGGATTCTATGGTAGAGAGTGGGAGAAATCAGCCAATGTATCTCCATCTCCATCTCCATCTATAAAGGAGAACATAACCAGTACTTTTCTTTGTATTCAATGACTTACCCAATCACTATCAAAAATAATGACAGTGTCTGCTGCTGTCAGATTGATGCCTAAACCACCTGCACGAGTGGACAGCAGAAACAGCTTCACCTCACTCTCTGGTTTATTAAAGGTCTCAATCTGCTGTCGCCTTGACTCTTGAGAAACACTTCCGTCCAAACGACAGATAGGCCACCCCTTGAGTCCTGTAGCCCAGTCTTCCAGGATATCCAACATCTTTGTCATTTGAGAG
The DNA here is from genome assembly GCA_025094145.1 of Spinellus fusiger. Classification (NCBI taxonomy): domain Eukaryota; kingdom Fungi; phylum Mucoromycota; class Mucoromycetes; order Mucorales; family Phycomycetaceae; genus Spinellus; species Spinellus fusiger. The sequence continues at coordinate 231,851 of JALLLS010000022.1, read as the reverse complement.
AAGATAAGGACCTTATGGTTTCTTTCAAACAAGGCAGTTAGCAGGCGATCAAGTAAAAGCACCTTGCCAGACTGGGCTGCCAGCTCATTGTTCAAGACATGTGTGTTTGTTTTGGGATCCACAGGCCAGTCAAATAGAAAGGGATGATTGCAGACCTTACGCAACTGCATTACAAGATTCTGAAGGTGCATTCCATTGACTTGTTTGGCTAAGAGAAAGAGAAAGAGGACATTGTGTTGGGTTGAATAAAGGACAGCAGTGATGTTGATGTACACACTACTTACTTGCAACTGCCACGGCATGCTTCTTGCCTGCCTGGAGAATAGCCTCTGTTGTAATCTCAGTCTCTATTGAAGCCTTTTGTGAAAAGAACTCCTTGTCCGATTGTTCTTTGTAGTTGAGTGTCTTGGAGTGTCTTCCAGAATGGCGTGGGCCATTGACCTCTTCTTTTGCTGTGGATTCGGATTCTGTCTTTTCTTCATCGTCTATATTAACTTTTCTGTGGATGAGATAGTCACGAAGATCCCGCTTAAGAATAGCATCGTAGAGTTCTTTTTGAGGTTTTGTTAAGGGGGCATACAAGAGATATTCCTTTTTCTTGGGCAGAGAGTGTTCCACTAGGCAAAAATAAAAATAAAAATAAAAATAAAACCAGCCCCTGGGTCAATGGGCGTATTCACTATTGTCTATCTCAAGAAGCTGAGCTGACTTACCATCAGCCTTGAGTCTTCTAAGCAAGAAGGGTCTTAGGATGGTATGTAAACTAGATACAATATTATCTTCTTCCTCTTCTCTCATAATGCGGTCTTGTCCACTCTTTTGGTTGATATCAGAAAAGTCAAACCTAAGGAATGCCTCCATGAGTCATTCTCTTTTCTTGTTTTGACTCTACTGGGGATTCCTTACCAGGACTGGAAGATCTCCAGATCATCAAAGATATCAGGAAGTAGAAAGTTAAGTAAACTCCATAATTCAGCAAGGTTGTTTTGCAAAGGTGTGCCAGTCAAAAGTAGTCTGTTGGCACTGGAATATGCCTTGAGTTCCTTGATGAGTTTGCAGTTGAGGTTCTTGATACGATGGCCCTCATCCACAACAATGTACTTCCAGTTGTAGCGTTGGAGGTACTTTCTGTCATTCATAATGATCTCATAACTGGTAACAATAATAGGAAAGTCAAAGGCAGTCTCCTTCTTCTTTGATATTTTACGATTGATAATGTGTTGACGCTCTTCCTTTGTTCCATGGTAAAGAAGAACGGGGATTTGGGGTGTAAATCTATTATGTGTGAGATTCCTCCTCATCTGTAGGCTGCACTACTCCATAGAGACACTAAAGATTACCTCTTGAACTCATTGACCCAGTTAGCAAGAGTAGACAGTGGAGTGACAATGAGATAGGGACCAGAGACATTCATTGCCTTGAGATGAGCAATAAAACTGATAGTTTGCAGTGTCTGTTTTCATGGATAAATAAACAAGTGCATTGGACAGATGCTGTTACCTTTCCTAGACCCATCTCATCTGCCAAAATACCATTCAAGCCATTCTCCCATAGACTCGTCAGCCATTCTACGCCTGCCAACTGGTAATCACGAAGAATACCTCCAGTGACAAGTGTAGGCTGTCTGGCAGAAATAGTAGGCTTGAGTTTAGCCTCCTTTTCTGTGTCTGCGCTGTTCTTGTGTGTCTCTTGTTGAATTGCCTTGCTGACACTGTTATCAGACTGTTTGCGTCTTTTGACATCCTATAAGGCATAGGCATTAGTCTTCTGCTATTCTCTCAGATATAAGACCTTCTGTGCCTTACATTTTCATTGATGTATTCTCCCAATTGATAATCAGCATCATTGGCTACTTTTCTCTTGCGCAGATTAATCGTCTGTTTGGCTTTGGCTGTTTCTTTCTTCTTGGCAGCATTGAGTGTTTCCTGAAGAACATTGGCATTGGCACTGGTATTGGCACTGGCACTGGCACTGGCTTCATTGGCAGCATCAATTTTTGCTGCCTTTTCACGTGCTTCTTCTTGCTGCTTAGCCATTTTACGACCAAGAATAGTAGCATAAGCACTTGATTTTTCCAGTAAGAAATTAAGACGCTTCATGCGCTGTTCTTTGACAGTCGTGTCAAACTGAGCTTGAGCCTAAGCTTCAACTTTAAGTTTCTTGTGGAATAAAGTGTATCTATCTTACTGCCTCTTCAATACGCTTTTCTTCTTCCTGAACAGTGACCTGGGCAAGTTCATTCTCTACTTCGATCATAGAGCGAGTAATGGTGTCTTCTTCATCCACTACTTCTATTTCCTGATCACTCATGACAGTAGGTGTCGTTTGTGAAGTGGATATCTAAGAGGAGAGGCTTTATATAAGCATCCTAATACCCAGAGCTATCGTGTGAGTAGCTTACAGGTGAATTTGAGCGCGTAGAATCTGAATCTACAGATGCATGCTGTTCTTCTGTTGCAAGATTCATTGAAGATTAAAGCTGTGCAGGCTAAGCGGAGAAAGAAAAAAGAAAGAAAAAAGAAAGAAAATGATGAACCCTCGGTGTTTGACAGTTGCTCTTCTTTTAAGCCACCCAAGGGTTTGGAAACAGATATACTATAGAGCAAGACTGTTCTTTCTCATGAAATGGTATTGAACGTCTGTACTTATTTCTCTCTTAATAATAATAATAATAATATATATTGATTGAATTTGATAGGAACTAAACATGCAAGTTCAAATGTATTCTATGAAATAATAGGGTTCAAAAGAGAAGTTTATAATGGCGTTCATTTCTAGGTGTCTATTCTTATATCAGTGCTGCTATTAGAGCACTATATCACTTGTTGATGAGTGTGATTGAATAAGTAAATAGGTAGCCAATCGTGTATTGGCTATAGAGAGATATCCACGGCAGGGATAATTACATAGGCAGACCCATCTTGTTTGTGTCTAAAGAGAGAAATAAAATAAAATAAAATAAACATGTCCCATCTTTATTCTTATATTGCTACATTGAATAATAAATAACACATCAGAAACACCAATGAAGGAGAAGGAAAGAGACTTGAAAGCAGGACATGAGGGTTAACATTCTATAGGCTTCTTGTTCTATGAATTCCAAGTGGAAATAGAAGAGCCCTCATAAGAAGGAATCAACCCATCAATATCAGGTCAAAGAGGTTAGAAACACATCTCTTGTGGGTGAGTGACTACTACTAAAACTGGCTCTTTGGTTTTCTAGTTGTGGTTTTGACTTGAAGATATGGTTGAAAAGATGAACAAGATCCTTGTCACTCTCTTCTGGGCTTGCAGAAGAAGATGCACTAGTACAACGCTGCTTTTTCTTGATATCTTCTATGAACAGATCTATTTTCTTCGAGGGACGGGCAGAGAGAGACATTCTCTTTTTTATAGGGGTGCTGTTCTTCTGTTTCTCAGTGCCTGGACAGTCAAGGGACTTGGCCAGCAAGTGATTCAATGTCACTGTATTTTCTGAAACTCCATCATTGGGTGAGGACCAGTCCTAAGAAGGAAGAAGAAAAGAATGGGTTGACTATAATGGATACAAATGCCTACACGCATAGACAATTGAAATAATAAAGACAAAGACTTGCACTACTTACTTGATTGGTGAATCGCCCACGATCCATTTTACTAAGAACACCCGACACTTTACCCATTTCTATTTTCTTCTCCAATGCCTCTCCCATAGGTACTCTTTGGTTATCAAACGTACGAGCAGCAGACTCATTCATTTGGATAATAAGATCCATCAAAAAATCATGACTCTGGCGCAAGGGAGCACGCTGGTTCTCCATTCTGCCACTCGACAAGGTCTCTACTGCTCTAGCCACAGTGGCCATGGCTATTTCGTTGGCTTGGGATTCTGTCAATGTGATGGTTTGGTTGGTGAGACGAGGAGCAACACAGGAGAGTCTATCAATGGCTGTAAGAAGATCATCAAGATCATGTTGTGTCTTTTCACTCAGTGCAGAGGGAGGTGCAGGCAATAAACTTTCTTCAGTGGAGAAATATCTGGGCAGACTCTCTTGATAAGTGCTTTTTGTCCCTGTCTCTGTCTCGGTGTAGGGGGGAGGAGAGATTTCCATCGACTGAGAACTACAAGTGATTCTGTTCACAGTGCTTATCAACCGTCCAATGTCTTTCCATAATTCTGAAATCTCTTTACAGGTGTCTCCTGTAAGAGCCACTAGCCCGGTGTCTCTATTGTGCTGGAATTCAGACACTTCTACTTGGAGCTGCTGATAAATATTACTGCTACTTTCGACATGGGGTATGACCTTGTGCAGATCCTCTTGAGCAAGTTCTAGTATTCTATAAAGATTATTTAAGAGTTCTGCCAATGTACAGCATAGATTATAATCGACGTGTCTGTTCACGATTTCTATCGGGTAGAGATTCAACAGGCGCTTTACATTGATCATTGTAGTTAACTCTGGTACAGTGTCGCTTGTCTCCATAGTGCACCTGTCGACGGCATAAGTCATGCTTGTGGTGTGACGAGCAATAGAACCCAGCAGATCATAGTGAGGACTCTCTAACAGGCGATGGGCTTGGAGAGAAGTATTAGAAAACAGGCGAGTTTCTGGACTGTTGGTGATACAACCGTCGGCAATGATATTTCTTAAAAGTGAATCCAGGGCCACTAAGCACACCTGTTTTACTGATTGTATTGACTGTACAACCTACATACATACAAAGCACATCATTAATAGGATGTTTGTACCACAAAGTACCTCTTCAGAGAGATGGCTATCACGAGTAACACTTTGGATGTTATTGTCTAGTGGTAGGGTTTGTGATTGCCTTGAGATGGACTCTGATGCATTAGTGTTTAGACATGGTAAACCTGTAGGATCTTCTGTCAATACTGCAGTGGTAGACTGTACTATAAGCAATAATAATAAGCATGAGACTTACATTTACAATGGTCTGTTGAAAAGGATTCATAGTAGGAAATGTGCTTTGTCACTCGTGCTATTGGTGGTGGTAATAGTATATGTACTTGTATATGTATTTGTAGTGGTAGAGGAGAAAAAGGAAGAGAAGATAATAAAGTAACTATTTAACTTGTACACGTTGGTGGCTCAAATTCAAAAGAAAAAGAAAAAGAAAAAGAAAAAGAAGAATAACTTTCACTGGGCACTCTTCTGCTTCTCCCTTTCTCGTAGTTCTCCTTGCTACTCCTTACTGTTGACTTGTTTTTATATATATATATATATATATTCTGTTATATCCAATTCAGATACCTCATCACATACAAATTTTATTCACTGAAATAAGCAACGGTGCTATCTACTTTAGTAAAAGCCTAACTATGTAAATGAGTACATTCTGAATAAGTTCATACTACAAGCATCTTTATTTACTTTTTTTTATATCATCCCCATCATTATCGTTGTCACCGTCGTCATCAAAACATAACATTCAGATAAAATAGCGTCAGATTCAACCCATTGGACCTCTCCTTTATCACCTGCTTTCTGTTTTTATATTTCTAAACACTAAAAAAATAATAGAAAGAAAACGAAACATCTGTACACATACACAGAAAAAAAAAGAAAGGGAAACCTTCACTTGTAGCTAATGCTTATTCTATTGTTGGTCTTCATCTATATGCAGTTACTTGGCATTGTTTATTCTTGGAAAAACTCTATTCTATTCCAGTTCAAGACATCCAAGGGATTAGTGTCAGATACACAAACACAAACAGATTCGAAATACAAAGGTAAATGGCTTGGTAGATGACAGGAAGCAGGGGACTTCTAAACATGTGTTCTATAGACATATTTTCCCCTGACTTTCTAACATCATTTGAAGAAAATAGAACGATGGACTATGGCATTGGTAAGTTGGAAGGATAAAAAATATACGACTTATTTGTATAGAAACATTGATGGCTTTAAGGGCAAAAGAGTCTGACTGTTTTAAGCGAGCAGCCATGACATTAACAGAGGGCTGCCAAGTTTTATCGGTGTCTGAGAGCACTAAAATAAAGTGTAAGATTACTAAGCTGGACTCTTGCTCATGAACTCCTTCTGTACTAGATACTCTAATGCTTACTCTATGTGAACTATCTACTGCTAGTATGAAAGCACCTAGAGAGTGTAGAGACATTGATAGCTGTACGGATAAACAAGCACAACAGTGTGTCATGTAAGTTATTATATAAATGAACAAACATACTACGAGATGTTAACTTTCTCTCTCTCAAACTAACTCAAGGAAGTTGGCTACTTCTCCACAAACTTGGACGTCTTACAGTGGTAAAATAATAATAATAGCTTCTCCTCTTAATCTTCCTTATTTGAGCATAAATAAGTCTACTTGTTAACACACTTTGGTAGGTTATTTTCGTGATGTTGGTGAGTTCACTGAGGCAGAACAGTGCGTACTTACACATCAACATATATAAACATGTGTAAAAAATACAAATATCCAGATTTATCTATATCTTTATCTATACCTATAGATGTCTATAGGCATACATACTAACCTACATATTTATATATTTATTTATCTACCTATCTCTACACCTGAAATACCTATTGAAATCGTGACTATGCAGAACAAATGTGCTTTGCTATTCGCTACCCTATCGAAAAAGGTATATAATTTTAGGACTAACTGTACCTTGGTTCAGATGGTTAAGATATAAATAAACAAATAAACAATGGATTTACTTTTTGCAGATCTTTTAGAAAAGCTCAGAAGAGACATTGCTGAAAATCAAATCAAAAACTTTGGTCTGCTGCGGGAACAACAAGCACAGATGATCAGCTGGCGTGAGGAAGAGATGCGAAACTTTGAAGTGATTCATGATGCCCAAAAGGCCTTGCGGGATCAACTTGAAGACATTGAGGTAGGCATAGATTTGATAGGAGATTTGACATGAACTCATTCCTCCCTAGTTTGTGGGGCAAAAAGCAGAAACCAATCTCGGACATCTTTCTAGATCAGTTGCATCCATGCATCGTGAAGCAGAAGTTGCATTGGCACTTCAGGAAGATAATGTTCAGACATTTATAGAAAATAGCCGTAGTAGCTTGAATGAAGTGTTACTAAGAACCGGAGTGGCCCTTGAGACTGTGAGTGGAGCTATTTACGGAATGATGCAGAGCTTTGCTGATATATTGAAATGACCATGGCTGTTATAATAAAACAATCAAGGCATTTAATCAAGTTGAATCACGATTGATACAACTCAATGCTAGTATTGAGTCATCCCTGTTCCTACATAAAAAAACTCATAAAGCATGGTACCAAATGCAGGTGAGTGATAATGCATTCACAAGTATTTTCTATGACAGTCAGTAACTGATCTTATCTACTTTTAGGAAACTCAAGTGAGAGTATCAAAAGACTGGCATTATACTATATCAAATATGAGTATTGGCATTTCGGATTTACTAAAAGAAACCAATGGCCAGGTTATATCCTTACAGAATGAGGTTCAGTCTTTACAACTACAAATCCAAAAAATCATTCAGCCTATAGTGGATATCTCGAGAACAGTCATCTCCTTTATAGGTAATTAGAAGAAAAATAATATTTATCAAAGGAAATCAGCTATAACCCTATTCTAATGTCCCCACCAGACAGCAAAAAGACCATCAAAGGTTGTTTATCAGTTGTGTGGGTTATCACTGGTTATTTCAGTCGATCTTCGTACTGGAGGCTCTTTGGATATGTCTTGACATCAATGACTGGTAAATATTTAAATACTCGGGCCATTGAAGAACTATTATAAAATGAATATAATTTCAATTGAAGGTTTGATCTTAACAAATCGAATGAATGTCACAAGTGTTATCCATTCACTCGTACTTTTTCTATTGGTAAGTGGTAATATACCGAAAATAAAATAAATATAGAAAATTATAATTAACGAAATCATTCTCTAAGCCATGCTTGCACTATATCTTCCGCATGACAAACATAAAAAACTACTTTCCTAGTATCTACCCAAGCTGGAAATCAAAGAGAAAGAGTATTCAAAGGTAATGTATTCGTTCTTTCGCACCTTTTTATTATTTTTATTATTTTTATTATTTTATATCAAAATATAAATAGTACTCAAAGAATGCTATTTGTTCTTGTTTTATTTTAAAGATGTAAAGATATTCGAAAGAGACAGCTAGAGAAACTGAATTTATATTATGAGCTATTGGAGATAGATCAGGATGTTTAGTTTATATGTAAAGCATAAACATATGCTTCTACAAATAAAATAGAATACTCTTTCTCTTATTAAAATATAAGTTTGTGAACAACCCACACGTTAAAAATAAACCTTTTTTTCCCTTAGTAGCATCATAACTATAATAATAATAGAATGAACAAAAAAAGCAGAATAGTCTTTATAAAGAAACAAAAGTCAACCCAGTGTCCACTCTTGGTGATCAAGAATACAATGTATTCGAACAAATGGGTTTCTTTTCCCCCTTATTTCTCTATTACAGTCATGTGTTGGACACATTACCTTGGCGAGATAGTATACTAACCAACATCAGTGACATTAGTTAACAGGTATTAGTCTTAAATGTATTCTTAATAATAAACAAGTAATCTTTTTATTGTGTATTTTCTATTTAACGAGACGAGTGGATCGACTCTGACTCATTCAAGTAAACCAAGCACGAATTACTCATTTATTTGAATTACACGTTCACCAGTCAGTAATGTCACCAATAGCCTCATAAGCATAACTGAAATAACCCACTAATAAGCACATAAAAGTCAATTTAATGGGGTTTCTTTTTGTGTTTCTTTTTCTTTTCTACTGAGTGAGTTGAACCTACCATTATTGTGATTAGCATGGTTCAGTATCACCAAGCGAATGCCGCTCTCCCCTTTCAAGTGGTAGTACACTGTGGCTTCGTTTGGAATTATATCAACTTTAAGTCGTTGATCCTTCTCTAGCCATTGTAGAGTGAAAGGGATGGAGCTGTTGTTGTTATAGACCATTCGATGAAAGAGCTGATGTGAATGAGATCCGGGTATCTCAAAATCAGATACACCGTAGATAATCAAGACGGGGCAATCGATGTCCTAAAGGCTTAAGAGGATGATATAATGCAACTACTTACATGAATAAGCGAGAGAGAGTCAAAAGTGTGGAATAACCTTTCAAGTAGCAATTCTTCATTAGTATTACACACACACAGAGAGAGAGACATAAAAAAAAAGAAAAATAGTAAAGCATTGGGTTATTATAGCAATAAATAAAAAACTCATACACTGTTTATAGACCTACCTTTAATCCATGAAAAGTGATGAAGAGGTCCTAAAATTGGGATGGTCTCAAGAAAACGATATTCAAACAGTAGATTTGGTAAAGAGCTATAAGCAGCCTCAAGAATCAGTGCATGGAGTGGGTCTCCTATTGTTGTACAATTACTATCCTTATTGTTTCTTATTTAAAGAATTCATATTAATTACCAGCCTTTGTCATTTCATAGGCTAATGTGGTTGCTACGCCAGTGCCTATAATGATAACAGATGTATTAATGTTATGATAGACATGTAAAATAAAATAAAATATATTTATCTTACCCAATGAATGGCCAATAAGCGAAATATGATGATGTGGTACTAGACACTGTTATTAGCCATTTTAATATGTTATTTTACCTTTTCTCTCTAATAACCAATTCAATGTAGCTCTTGCATCTTTCTTGAGTCCTTCTTCAGAAGGAACTCCCTCTAATGTTCATTATGAATTTAACTTATCCTATTTTAAAACTCAGTTTACCTGAATCCCCAAAACCACGATAGTCAATGACGATAATGTTTGCTTTACCAAATCGACTTGTCAAGCTCTAATATTAATAAATAAAAACATAAGAGTGTATAGACTATAGAGTTGAGCATATAAAAAAGTGAAAGCAGCACCTCATACCTTATAAAATTCCACTCTCCACATGGCAGTCCTACTCATAGCATTTCCATGAAAATAGACAAAGGTAGGATACTGAGGATCTGCCAATACATCATCATAGCCATCGAATTTGTCCTGATAACGAATGCCTTGGCGATAATAGTCATAGGGTAGAATATGCCAAGCACCTAGAACTCACCCAATCACATTAAAGAGATAAATGCAAGATGACTGTACTTACCAAGTGTTATATTATCTTCTGTGGTGATCTGCATATTACGGACCTGGTGGTCTAAGGGATGTTAGTAGTAGTAGTAGTAGTAGTCTGTGGATATGTCCTTACGACCAAAGCCATAGTATTCTGGCATAGAGAACCTGGGATATAGTGGAAATTGGAGCCAATTGCAATAGACAATCCTATAGAGAAGTCAGCGTGTGTTTGACATATGACTTACATGCGCTGTGGTATGGGAAAACATAGTAATAGAATTAAGGCCTAAATATCAGTAGAATCTATCAATAGAGTTCTTTTTCACGCTACTAATATAAAGGCTCTTTGCTTACTATGTAAAAGAAGACCAGAATGAAGGTTCCTAAAAACACTGTCTTCACTACTGCCATGTCAATGACTAGAATGAATCAAGTCAAGAAGAAGAGTGGAGCTTTTATTGATGCGGAATATGAAATAGTACAAGAAAGGAACAAATACAAAACAAGGAAACTCTACTACAAGAGTCCTCGGGAAGAGATTTTTGTGGTAGTAGTGGTGTATTTAGATTGGTTTCTTTGAGGAAGACAGAAGTTTTGGATAAACGCTAACAAAAATATTCCAGAATACTTCTTTTCGTGCAATCTCAAAGGCTTCCAAGCAAAGATTATCTTCTATCTGTGTCTTGAGTGTGGATTTTTCAGCAATGGTTTCAAGGTCACCTTGTTCGAAAAGTGTATCATTCTGGTTAGAGGTAAGTTTTTGAATAGAGTTTCTACAGGTTTTGATCACTCCCACGTCAATGACTTCTTTAAAATTAGCATAAGAAGAGGATAAATCCCATCCTTTCTTTTTTTCACTGGACTCTTCGTCGATGAGAGAGTTACTAACACATCGGATAGACAGAGTGTGATCTTTTGTACTGGCCTTCTCCTCCATCTTCTTAAAGAGAGTGTCGATGAGTTTACGAGCCTTGTAACTTAGGTTGACTTGGAGAGGTGCGCTGTCATGAATGTAGATTTGATAGAATTCAATGAAAAGTGTCCATAGATGAGGCTCAATTGGCTTTTTGATAAGTTGCTTGTAATTGTATGTGATGTCTTGTTCTTCCAAGGTTTCATCCTTTTCAGAGATAGATGTGGCTCCTGTACCATTGGACCTGAGAAGATCGGATACTTGGTAGTTGATTGGAGGTAGTTTCTGGCATTGACAGTCTTTCACTAAGTTACATAGTCTTGTATACTGTTCATAGAATAATACATTCTCAACGCTAAAATCCTGAATAGAAAGCTCTCTTAAACTTTCCAAGAGTCGAGGGTCTTGGAGACACATTTGAAGTGAGTCTGGAGACATGGTAAGTCGCTTTCCTGAAATGGTATGCTTGGGATGATGCCCTTCTGCCCATTTAGGTTTCAAGAATGAAAGAATAAACTTTCTTGGACCACTACGGGTGTTTGTGTTTAAATACATGGAATCGAGGGCTCGATTACGCAGGTAGACACAGAGTGGAATAACAACAGTGATGAAATGTGATGTAAAGGCTGGAAACACAATCCAATTGACAGGTGAAAAGGTACGTTCGTTTAAAAGAGGACTTGTCATATTGGCTGGATGGAAGACAATAGTCCAAATAACATATACTACTATACATGGCACACCTATGATAGTTTGAACAATCAATTCTTTTCGGATACCATGAGCGTCTTGATATCCTCGTAGTGCCCATGTAATGCAAGGAGCTACTACAAGAAGGTAACTGGCAGCAATACCAACGCACATATAGACTCCCCATTCCAAATAACATTTCTGATTGTATTTCTGGTAAAAAACTACTTGGACAGTGGTGCATGTTCCAACAATGATAAGTAATGTAACAACATAGAACAGGATTTGAGGTATGTTTGAATAGGCTTTTTGATTGTTATGCTTTTTGAACCATTTATAGTCAGGTTCATTCTCGAATTGCTTTCTTTCTTTGTTGGTGTATCGTATGTAGCGTGCACGTAGTTCATTGAGTCGAATAAGGCTGCGTAGTCTGTGAGCCTGTGCGCAAACTGCAAATATCCAAGTATAAAATCCAACCAATACTCCCCATAATAGAATATCACAGTTAGCCATATTACTGAAAGACTGATATCCAAAGGTACACGAAATAAAGACAAAATTTCCAAAGGATCCAAGTACTGTAATTAATACACTTCTTTTTCGTATAGATGCTTTTTTTGCTTTACGAGAGAGCGATTTTTGTTCTTCTTTCATCTGTAGTACGGTGAGATCGACAAATACATCGTGTCTTTTCTGCATATAGTAAACAAAGAATGTAGTTGTGATAATCAGGAATGTCGCAAGTATAATGGCCATACAAAAGTAAACCCGGCAAGCTGTGATTTTGTCTCTAACAATAAGACAAAAGACATAGGGGTCTCTTCCCTGGAGACTGTCCAGATAGGGAGCTATATCCATGATTGGATCAATGCACTTTGGCATTTTTGATATCGCTGAGAGCATCATGATAAAGTATTAATTAAAAAAAAAAAGAACAACACTATAACACTCTTTGAAGACTAACTGTCAATTATTCTATTTTTTCATTTAAAGAATGGATAATCCGTTTAAAACCCCGTTGGTGGCACATAAAAGTAGGCCTCTTGAAAGCCGTAAAAGAAATATCCTTTTAAAAGACAGTGATCTATTAGGTGATCTGGGGTCAGCTTCAAAGAAGTCAAATAGGTAAGGTTTCCTATAGTTTTAGTGTTGAATTAGAAATCATATTGGTATAAAATAATAATAAAAAAAGATAAAAGATAAAATGCTACATGTACAATAGTATGCTATTTCTAGTATTGTGTAAGATTTGTGTAGGACGCTCATAACATGATATTGCAAGTTATGCGTCGAAGAGTGAAAATAGAAAGCTATTTTGTTTTGTTACTCGGGCCGTTCAATTGACAAGTGTTAGTCTCTTTACTATTTTTAATATGAATGGCATGGGGTTAGGTACTTCAGTATATCTGTTATCAACAAAGTATACACTACTTTCAACATCAATCAATCGTCACTACCTTTACTAGGACTCAGCTCTAGACTTCTATTTACTATCGTATGGACATGTTTCTGGACATTAAAATGAACCATTAAATTTTGGTACATGTTGTTGTTGTTATAATTTCTTTCTATTGGAACAAAGTCTTTTTTATGTCACTTTAAGGCAATCCTATTGAGTGATATCTATAAACTACCTGACATACAACATAGCCCTTCCTTTAAGTAACTCTCCAAGGACTGTTTGCATGTATAAACCCTGATGAAAACCACCACATTGCTTGTTTGTTTGTTTTAAGAATGAAAGTAAAATATTTAGATGGTTTAAATATATTAGTTAACGAACATTTTTAATTGACAGAAATAGTCCATGGTCAATGTAAACTATATATTTTTAGGTTGCATTATTATAACCCATTTATGGTTGTTTTTTTTAAAAAAAAAAGAAAAAAAGAAAAAAAAAGAGTACTTAGTAAATTATACTTATTAAAAACAAAATAGAATAGTATGAAGCGAATTAGCCTATATTGAAAGCTCAAAAGAATAGGAAAAAACTATTACCACTGTTGCACTAAGCGAGGAGATAGAAAATATTCAAACACTTCAATCTTTATGCCTTTATTTTAATTCTTTATAAAGCGCCCTTTCCACCAATTCTTTTTCCATCAAAACAAAAATGAATCAAGTATTCTAAAGTTATTGGATAGAAAGTATCATTCGATTTACCACTAGATTTCTGTCAAAAGGGTCCGCAGATTCAACTCAAGCCATACAATGCGAAACATCTGGATTTATTCGGGATTATTAGTTTTTAAAGGATTTAAGTGGTTAAAAGATGTCTTTCTTTCCCTGAAATGTCATAAAGATTATAAAATGTTTTATTTTTATATTCATATATAAAAATAAAATATACATGCCAGAAATATTCATTAGTTCAATAGATCATTATTACAGATACGAAAGAATGGTAAATATTAGATACTTGAGTTGCAAAATAAAACAATCTTAAAATATATACACTTTGATGTAAAAAGAATAAGATAGTGTTTATAACACTATAACATTGTATAAGTTATATACAAGCGACATTAGTAAACAGAAACACTTATTTTGTGATCATATTTGTCTGAAAAGTACAAGATAACATCTAGCTTTATTAATCCATTTTTGAGGAAAGCAATTGATCATCTCAAATAGTGTATTATTATTATTTAAAAAAATCAACTCTGTTTATTGATATATTTAGCTACTAATTACGATGTTGATGATAGAATTATCTGAAAAAGTGCATTTTTTGGTCTTCTCATGATCATGCATGTAAGAAACATCTGGTATAGAAAGTAGCCGATTGATATGCCATTTTCTTATATTGTATTCATTCTCATATTTATAAAATGCCAAGACAATCCGATCTCCAGCAAGTTTGAAAATTATCGGTTCACTTATGCTAACAGTGTATCTTTTTTTCGGAGTCAATTCAGTGGGTTTATCCAGATCAAAAATGTGTACTTAATATTTTATTAATAACACAGCATGTACACACCAGGAGATCTTTAGGATATAAAAGGAAATAGTCAAACTACAATTGTTTAAGAAATGACAAATCGATTTGAAAAGCAAAAATAAATTATGTATTCATGTTAGTTTTTAAATAAAGATTATTATGTAGATTTACCTGTAAATATCTGAATCCCGAAGGAAACCACTTTCGATGTGGCGATATATAATATGAATGCATCAAAGAATATCTATTCTTTTCTACAGAATGGAGCTGGTCGGTGGCGACCATTTAATCCTTCTTCTGCAATTGTATAGATATTCTTTGATGCATTCACATCTCTGTTCCAAACATTTCCACAACTTTGGCAAGCGTGGATACTGTTGAAATTCACTAATACCTCAGTGAGGATATTTGTGTTATAAGTGTGGCAGATCTTGGAAATAAAAAATAAAACAAAATAGCTGTTAGAAGAGCTCTTCATATTGAGTGAGAGGTCAATCATGTTTACTCTCGATTTTCGAAATTTATCAACATCAACCATAAGAAGATATCTATCTTTTTGTCTCTTTTTTCAATGATTGATATAAAATTCTTGGAAAACCAACACAATTATAGTAAAATAATATACAATAGAAACTGACTAACATGTCAGACATAATAAACATACACAAACACTCACCAGATCACAGCTGTTGATTTATATGCCAGACAAAGGCAAACAAGTTAAAGAGGGTAGAAGTTATGAAGAACAACAGACAGTGTGGTTGGCAGGTATTAATATCCAAGCAGAAGATAACAAATCGAATTTTCACAAGTCATTTGCTTAATCAGAACTACCAAAGTAATGCAGACTACAAGAACATTTTAGAAAGAAAAGAATTGCTTAAAGAACAGTTGCCTAGTTACTCACTGTGCTCAAATTGTGTGTTGTGTCCCTGTTCATGTACCCTCTTTGATTTCCCTAGACTGGTCTTTGTATCCAATACTCTATTTCGTTGTCCCTGCTAGAGACCCAATATCTATACATTTATCTCTCTAGTGGTCTTGTTGATAACCCTAGTGCCCTTTATTGCAGAATAAAAGATATATTTTGCAAAGTTACATAGTATGGATTTTGGGGCTACTTTTATATATATCTCTTTAAGCTATAAGGATCAAAGCTATACGATAATAACATCTCTGTAAATTCATAGATGGATTCCTTTTTCTTGTCCTATGTATGTTTCAAGGGAAGAGAGAAACCTTTACAATAAAATCACTTTCTGGAATTCTATGGACTTGAAATACAGGACCAAGATTATACACACTGTAGGATAGGGCAGCCACCTTTCCCAGTCTGCTTGGATGTTCTATGAAAGCCATAGCTATTAATTGAGAATAGCAAAATAGTCAAATTCATAATCAAATTCATAGTAAAAGAAATGCCAAACTAATATAAAAAGTGTAATTGTCTACATTTTTAATAAAATAGACTTTGATCTGAGCAGATTCCTAAAGTATAAACAAGATAGGCTTTAAGGACTTGGACAGCTAACTGTTTCTTGTTTTCGACTTGTTTTCTTTCTGTATTCCCATAGGGTGCCATTATTATTACAGCCATTAGTTTGCCTTCTGTCACTCCATACCCTTCTCTTTTCTGTCAATCTCCGTATGAGTAACCAGCCTTACGAGGTCCTGTGTGTCTCTTGTCTCATAGCAACAGAATATTTTTGGGATATATAAGTAAATACATGAACAATGAAATTATGTTATTTGTTTTGTTGGCTAATGTATTTGAAAAGAACCTTTTCACTGTCTGTCTGTCTTAGCATTGACTATGGACTGTGTAATTAAACACTATACAGTTGGATAAAAGGAAGAAGCAAACCTGACATTACAACTCAATCACTGCATTTAATGTTTAACATGTGCTATCCATAAGCCCACAGTATTTGCAATATGACTGCTTAAAAAATTATTGTAGGACTCACAGAATTAACTCTAGTGATCATTGTCCATAAAATAGAACCAAACTTACTTGTGTTGAAAACTGTATAGACATTCATTGAATCCATATTCATAATCACCTCAATTATCTTATTGTAGCTGTTATTAACAATAGTACTTAATGATTACAAAGTATTGTTTCTAATACTGAGCTTTAGGCTCAAGGCAAATAGAGTGTGAATTGTTTGACTTGTAAATCTAACTTATGAATTTTGACTTAATTATAGGAAAGTAAAGGCTAAAGTGATACCTCACCAGAATGAAAATATTTTCTATTCTTTGGTCTTGTTATTTCCCGCACTGCACACACAAATTAACACCCAAATACTCTTCAAGATGAGCATAACTGAGCAAGGCAATGTGCTATTATTAACAAAGAGATACAATAGAAGGTGATAGACACCACCAAGGACTATTCTAGTGATAAAAAGGTAAGCAGTGTCTTTATCTGGGCTTGAGCTCATTGTAATCCACAAGGCATAGTACTGAATCTTCTTCTAATAGATGATATATGACTTATTATTCTCAAGACAAGTATTAAGTACAAGGTAAGCATATTATCTCTCTTGATTGAATTATTACTAATACACTTCTGTTATTAGATAGGTTAAGACTCTTTCTCAAGTCAGTCTCAGGTGGTCTTCTTCCTTCTATACTGTCTAAGGTGTCTAGGGTGTCTAGGTTATACTCCTGAGCATGGTTTTCTATCTCCCAATGATAAAGCATAAGGCCTTTAGGTTGTAGATTCTATTGCTATGAAGGAATGCACTTGGGCAGTAGCTATACTATTACAATAAACAATTTTATCCATAAACAATATATTCTATTGATAATACAATTTGATATTGAGGTATCCACAAAAGGAAACAATTATTTGGATATCCACAAACCTTTTGGTTTAAAACACAGTTCCATATAAGGAGCGTTTTTCTTTTACGTAAAAAGAAGGAGATATCACTGCTTAAAGGCCAGAAAAATCTTTGGGTGTGTAAACTACTATGCACATTTACCCGGTATTTAAAAGACAGATGAACTTATCTTCACGTGATGAATAAATAATAGTAGCAAGAATAGCCATTTTAACAAGGAACAATTAGCATGCCATCACCACCAAAGCCATGGGAGGTCAACAACCCAACTGCCCTTACAACATCAGTACAGACAGCTCCCAGTACAGTAGGTTCTACTATAGGCGGTAACAGTAGTTCTTCGCCTGTTGTGCCCTCCAGAACCACAGAGATAGGGACTACCGGGGGTTTTGGAGGTGAGTGTAGAAAGCCTATCTTGATAAAGTGCTAGGTCCAGACCCCTTATAGTTGATCAATCTTAGGGCTTGGAGGTGCTACTAGTTACAATACAGGCAGCTCTTTAAACAGCGGATATGGTACCTACAACAGATTTGGCAGTGGCTATGGCAGTGGCTATGGCAGTGGTTATGGTGGAATTAATTCCTACTCTTCCTACAATCGGATGGGTTCGTATGGCAGTAGCTATTCACCGTACAATCGAATGGGATATGGCGGAGGAATGTATGGCAATCCAGGGGGTCCTGGTGAATTCAATCCAATGCAGAGTATGGAGACAGGAACTCGCGCAACATTCGATGTGATTGAGCAAGTAGTGGGTGCATTTGGTGGATTTGCACAAATGCTTGACTCAACCTTCATGGCAACCCATTCTAGCTTTATGGCGATGGTGGGTGTAGCTGAACAGTTTGGACATCTTAAACATTATTTGGGACGCATCTTCAGTATTTATGCTCTCATTCGGTGGCTCAAAAGACTCTTCTACAGATTAACAGGAAGAACTGCAGAAATTGATTCGACAGTAACAGAAGATCAACAGAAGATCAACCAAGAGTTACAACCACAATCACCAGAAGCACAAATGTCTAAAGAGCTGATATCTAAAGACCAGACCAGACAGCCAGTGTCTTCACAACGTCGCAGATCTACCATTATCTTCATGGCAGTAGTATTTGCATTACCGTACATGGTCTATAAACTCATTCAGCGGTCAAGACTACAGATACAAAAGGATAGAGAAATGTTTCTTCAAAATAGAGAGCACTCTTCTGGCATGCAACAGCAGCCCCAGGAAATCACACATGCACTTTATGACTTTATAGCAGAAACACCAGCAGAATTAGTTTTAAGCGTGGAGATACTGTTTACATTCACTCAAGGGTAGACCCAATGACGGGGGAACCAAGTCAGTGGTGGTGTGGAGAACTAGAAAGTGGATCTATTGGTGTTTTCCCAGAGAATTACGTGGCCCCACCCACAAGAATAGGGTCTATCCCAGATACTTTTTACGACTCTTTATCAAAAAACTAGTTGTTGAATTCAATAGCAATGAAATTATTATATGTACAGATCTCTTATATTAAAGTAAACTTATCCAAGGTGTATAAAGAAACATACATTATGTAATGTTTACTCATGATTAAACCCAATTTAAAAGTAGAAACAGGGCTTAATTTGATCATCTCCTTACCTTATGAACACATACATATTTATTGATTCGAGTACTCTGATGTCTTTATTTTCTTCAAAACACTGGCAATTTTCAGTGATATTGAAAGACAAAAGAGAGGTAGTAGTATGGAGATGTGGAGTGATAAAAGACATACATGAATTAGATAGAATACATAGTGACCATTAGAATACATATATATTGGCTTATCCACATGCAAGTACAAATATAAACATTAATACTCATGGAGATGATGAGAATGTTTTATGTATAATAAAAAGATGTACAAGTGATATCGATCAACGATCTTCACAATGACTCCCGAACTCCACATACTGAAGCAGGGAGGGCAGAGAAAACAGGATGCACCCAGGAGTTGATATTGATATACATGGTATAAATCATAATACCTATACCAAACAATCCAAGCACAACATCACCACTTTTACGTAGAACACCCGTTGTCATCTTGTAGTGGAACATGGCTGGGAATATAAAACAGAGTGGCATGCATGCTACAGAACCAACAAGCGCAACAAATTTACTCAGACCGTCAGACCCAACTGCAAAGCTGATAACTCCACAGATAAGGGCAACGCCTGATCGGGACATACTCTTGAGCCATTTCCACTTTGTATGTTCTCTTCCACTTCTGGTGCCAAAGATGCCTTGTTCAACAATTCTAATGGCAGGGTAGAGCATAAAGGGACATGTCAAGATCATTGCACACGCATAGACGAGTTGAACTGCTATTGAGAGTGGTGTTTGTGGAAGATTGGCTACAACACTTGCTTTTGTTCCTTCACCAAAAGCAATATAACCAATAGTACCAATAGTAACAAAAATCACAGTGGCAATAAGGATGCCAACATTCAACACAATAGGGAACTTTTTGGGCTCTTTCATGCCTTCAACAATGGGAACAACTAGAAACACATTCTATGAGCATTCTGTGGAGAGTGATATATAGTCTAGATCCAACACATACCCATGCCGATACCTTCATAAGAAAAGACTGCAGTGCCTATCATCAATGCAAAATCATTTGTGTTTAGGAGGATGATATTGGGTCCAGGGCCATGACGAGCAATCTGATCGGAGCACATGTAGAGAATACAGAGAATACCAAAGAGAATAAACAGATCTGCCAAGACAGCAAGCCAGGAGAAACGAGCGAGCTTACGAAGCCAGGTTAGCGGGATGATCACTAGAAGGAATATCCAGATAAGATAGTGGCTCTGGAAGGGGGCATGACAAGAGGTGAGGGTATCAATGACAATGCCAACATTCTCAGATATAAAAATCATGTACGAAGACACAAATCCCATTTGAGAAATGCATACAAAGAACAGAATAATATAACGAAGCCAGCGTCCATAAAGTGCATTGCCTACATCTTCATAGGAGCCTCCTACTTGACGCTGAACAATGACAAGAAGATGAAAAGACAAAAGACAAACAACTGCAATAAAAATTAAGAGACAGATAGAAAAGACAAGACCGCCAGATGCAAATCTAGAAGAGAGTCTAGTAAACACAATGCATTTGTCTCCTTTATAATACTTACGAACCAGGCAAGAACACAACACCAGTACCAACAAAGGCTTTGAGTAGCATACAAAGAGCCTTGAGTGGAGACCCTGTGCTTTCTGGTACATGCTCTAATTGAATTTCCTCAGACTTTGCTTCATTAATAGACACGGCATTTTCTTGATGACGGATGGTTTTGTCTTTCTCCTTTTCCATTTGAATATCTCTTTAAAGAAAATCTTTGTGATGCAAATGAAATACCAAAAAAACAAAAACAAAAAAAAGGGATTGGCAAAGATACTTGGAAGATAAGAACAGACAATGTCGACTTGTAAAGACTCTTAAAACCTTTTATGATTTATGCCGGGTGTTGAAATATGCTGGGACAGTCTTCAAAAGGCAAATATGAATTTATCTCCGTGCATTGTCTCTCACTCAATAGCGAGGTTATACCTAATCCATAAGCAAACCGTTGAAAAAAAGAATCAAATGACGTACAAAGTGATTTTTTTTATAATGTCTCTATGATGAGCAATGCAGTAAGGATACAAAAAGATGAACAATGCAGTCCATTCTCATATTCTCATAAGGCCACCAATGCTAGGAGCTAAGACTGAAACAAGCCTCTTATCTGAAATTACAAGTTACATCAGTACTATGGCTATAAAATTAGTGACAAGTGTAACACTTGCAAACATCTATATTATGTTGCGTTGTTAGTTGCTAGGGATAGAAGCATGGCCTAGTGAACTTAAAGGTCCTAGAGAGGCGACTTGTAAGTTAAGAAGCAATCCCACACAAGCGGCTCATAGCTAAGTATAAGGGTTAGACAGACATATCAACACTACGATAAAGTACCAAAGCGCTCCCAGAAAACTTTTAGTTTGATTTTTTTTTTTCCTTTTTCTTTTCTTTCTTTTCTTTCTCTTTTTCCGCTACAAACTCCATACTAACAGCCTCGGGTGTTATATTCAGTGAGGTGCTGCATTGACTTCTTAATGGCGGTGGGATAATAATGACATGCATGTTTTTAGAATCCTTACTACCATAGAAGGAGATGTGGCTTAATGGGTATTTCATGGAAGACCCTTTTTTTTTAAAAAAAATATATATTAATAAATAAATAAGTAAATAATAATATAATTATGAGTTCCGTAGATACTTTTTCTTTGTATTCGATCTGCTCTTGAACTATTCCCCCACAGAGAGGACTAAGATGTTCTTTTGTTTCTGTTTTATCCACCTTGTATTCTCATATTTAGGATATTTGTTAGTTCAGTCCACTTTTTCTTTCTTTTCTCTTCTTCTCACGATTGTATGAAGTATAGTTAATAAACCAAATACATACAGAACAACAACTGGTCTACAATAGACATAACAATGACGGGTCTGTCTCTATTACGTCTTACTTTTTCAATCAATGCACAGATCAGAAGCAGTGATGTATTTTTATGATTAAACTCAATAGAGAAAATATTTCAAATCATCTACACCTAGAGTCTTCAATAAAAGTGATTCTTTTCTTATTAGCAATGCTCCTTGGTTAATAATGTCTTTCCTAATAATGTACAGCTTATATGATACTGTATACCTTTCTATGAAGTACAGCTCTAGGGAAAGACTCCAAATGTACCACCAATAGCCAGTACCACAGTAATGTCAGATTCAGTGCAAATACACATCCAAATATTTTTCTGGCTTTTAAGCGGTGATATATCATTCCTTTTATATCAATAAAAAACCTCATCTTATATGGAACAATAATCAAAATCAAAAGGATTGCAAGTATCTAAATCATTGTTTCTTTTTGTGGATACCCCTATCAAATTATATTATCAATAGAATATAGTGTTTATAAATAAAATTGTTTATTATAATAGTATAGATAATACTATATTATGACTATAGCTACTGCCTAAGTAAACTCCCTCATAGCAATAGAATATATACCCTAAAAGCCTTGTGATTTATCCTTGGGAGATAGATAAATATGCTCAGGAGCATACTCTAGACATTATTGACCTTGTAGAAGATCACCTAAGACTGACTTGAAAGGAGACTTTACTTGCCTAATAATAATATAATGAGTGTCTTGTGGAATACATTGAACTCAAGCCCAGATGAAGACACTGCTTACCTTTTTACCTCAAGAATAGTCCTTGGTACTGTCTATCACCTCCTTCTATTGTTTTACATTGTTAATAATTGCACATTACCTTGTTTATTTATGTTCATCTTGACGAGTACTTGGGTGTTAAGTTGTATGTGCAGTGTAATAAATAACAAAAGGAAGGGATTATCAAAACAAATAATACTTTTTCTTTCTCTATTTTAGTAATGTATATACTAGCCTCCACTCACATAATTCACAAGTCAGACAATTCACACTCTATTTGCCTTGGACCTAAAAGATAGTATTAGAAACAATACTTTGTAATCATTAAGTACTATTGTTGAGAACAGTTACAATGAGTTAGTTGAAGTGATTATGAATATTGAGTCAATGAATGATTATACAGCTCTCAACACAAGTGAGTTTGGTTCTATTTTATGGACAATGATTAGAGTTAATTCAGTTTGAGTCCTATAATAAACATCTTTCTTAAGCAGTGTCATATTGCAAATACTGTGGGTCTATAGTTAACACATTATGTTAAACAATAAATGCAGTGACTGAGTTGTAATTTTGGGGTGACTCTTGTTCTATTTCTTGTCTTTACAGCCAATTCTATACTTTTTAATTGTAAAGTCAATCGTCATTGCTAAAATAGGCAGGTAGAGTTTGAAATATCTCATTTAGACAGCGAAAGGGTATTCTCAAACATATTAGCCAATCATAAGAATAGTGTGATTTTATTCTCAAAATATTTCTTTTTATATTCCAAAAATCTTTGGGTGTGTAGAAAAGTGTTGACTGTGTAAAACAACACATAAATAACAATGTCTTGCACTCTTTGGACACTGTTTAATATATATATTAAGAAAATACCACCCCTTTGAAAATAACATGATAGATTCATAAAGAGAGTTCTGAAAAACAATTCAAAGAAGAAAAGACTCTTGGAAAAGAACTAAAATATCTTATTACTGACACAAAGCCGGGAGTATTTTATAGACTGACCAAGTCACTATGAGCCTATACAATTATGATAATTATTTTTTATAGAAAGTGAGTTGCTATTGGTAGAATGTTAAGCTTATTACTGGTATTAGAGCATTTCTCAGCTACACCTTGCTGCTTGAATATACTAGTATGGCAAATGTATCAGTACTCGATAAAAGTGTTATTTACCAACTTCGATCGTAAGTCAGTTGGGTTATGGGACAGCATGAGACGACGAGAAGGTTGATGGATGAGAACATGGGTTTGGAATGAGTATAGATCTGTTGTGATGACTACTTTACAGCAATGTCTCATTGAGTTGATTCACAATGGTATATAAAGAGTTCATCCCTGCACTATTGCCGTTGATAAATAACGTGTGTATGATGGGTCATTAGCTTTGGACGCCAATGCCACTACCATTGAGGCTGGGATAGATATGAATAGCTACATTGTTCAGGTCTCTGATAATGGCACAGGCATTCTCCCGGAATCCATATCCCATATTGCTAAGCAACACAGTAGGACTTGTTTTAGATGGATTTATGAGTTGGTATTGTATGCTTATGTGTGTCTCCAGTGACCTCCAAATGCCACACACTTTCTGATTTGCACACCTTGAAGACATTTGGATTCCGTGGTGAAGGTTTGTTGTGGCTGTGGGTGCATACTCATTCACAGAGACTGGTTAGCCTTTGCAGCCTTGGCAGAAGCCTCGATTTTACAAATAACATCAAGACATTATCAGCACGATACAACATGGATGACTCTTTGGAAGGTAATAAAGAGAATGCAGGAGTGAGGAATGAACACCATCATTCTTTTCTTTCTTTTCAAAACAATACCTTTATAGAGTTGATTATCATATGTATAGGATAGCACCTTGATAGAATGTTCACAGGCAAAGAAACAATATCGTAAGGCAGGAACTCAAGTGATTGCTAGAAATATTTTCTACAAGGTACCTCCCCATATCACGTTAATGGTGGATAAACTGTAACTGGTGTATTCCATTGTAGCATCCTGTACGCCAAAAGCAACATATGCTAGAAAGTCAGTTTGCTGCTGAATATCGTTTAGAGCTTATTAAGCGGGCAGTATCAGCAATTGCTCTTGTCTTCCCAAATGTCAGCTTTCATCTTCTGAACTTGGCAAGAGATACTAGTCTTTTGAATGTTAAAAGGGTATTTACTTGTCAGAGTAATGGAAAAATATGCTCTATACTCAAGTGAAAGAAAATTGGAAAGTGTTCTTCAAGTATAGGCACATTTCAACAGTTATATGGTCGTCTTTTAGCTCAGGTAAACTCACTTTAAGAATAATACACCTCACAGTTGCCTCTCTTTATATACTAGTACTAAATGTCTGTCTGTTCATACCATACTATAGGCATTAGATCCTTATCAAACACAAGACAATAATAGTAACAAAGTTCATGGCTATATATCTAGAAAAGGATTTCCAAGCAAGGTAAATAATAAATACTATGGGTATTATGAATACTGTTATGAATTTTTGGGTCTATCGCTGGTTATTAGGTGCATCAGTATATATGTAAGTCTTTAGTAGTAGTGTATTATTATATTGATATATATAAAGACATCAACCAACATCGGATAAAATCAAAGTATCTCTATAAGACGATAGTGGATATTATATCAAAACATCTTCTATTCTATGTAAGAATGAAAGCATTTATGTTTGTAAAATAGCATAAACAGTTAGCTAATCATAGACAATTATAGAATACAAGTCAATCAGAAGAGTATTCTAATAATAAAAAGGGTAAAATTCAATCTATTATCGTTTAACTTTAGGCAGATGAGTGTATCTGTTTTACTGTTTCAACAGGCTATTAGGATATTTAGTTATGGTTGTAGGTGAAAAGTATCCTATTTTCTTGATTCAAATCGAATGTCCTTCTCTTGGCACTCATGATGTTAGTCTCTATGATGACACTATGGATGGATACAAGGTAAATAATGAATACAACAACAGTGTTCCTTATAAAATACAGCTTCACAAGCAGATAGATGAGCTTGTGTGTAATTTTGTCTATGGATTTTTACAATCAAGAGACTTAATGCGTCCTCATGTTCATCAAAAAATGTCACTGAATAAGAAGAATAAAGGAACAGAAAATGATAAACCACTCAATAGTGTATACCAGCAACATACACCGTGTGGTGTATTAGGAAACCCTATCTCTTCTGTAGGGGATGTTCCAATGGCTGATCCACCTTCTCTGTCTACACCAACATCATGTCCAGTAATACCATCCCAGCTTATACCATGGAAAGATCCTCACAGCAATGTAATAGTATACATTGACAAGAGAACAGGGAATTCGTAAGTTAGCATATTAAACAGTCTATTTTCTATTTACTTTTATTTTAATCATTTTTATTTTAAGCTATCATGCACCTTTTAATTCTTCCAGTATTTCACCAAGCAATGACAATAACACAGTTAACTCTGTCAATCGATCTTTTTTGCGTACTCAGCCTCTTACTTCAACTCCAATAACACCAGCCTATAATACTTCTCTTGATACCCATTGGATAGACTACAATGAGCAACATTCCTATAAGCTTTCAAAAGAAGATCTCCAATCTGTTACTGTGCTAGGACAAGTAGACAGTAAATTCATTTTATTGTCTCTTCAACACTCTTCTCTTTCTTTATTCTTGGTAGACCAACATGCTGCAGATGAACGTATCAAACTTGAGCGCATGCTACACAGTCTTGAAGAGGCCATAGACCCACTCCATCTTGATCCACCCATCCTTATTGACATTCATCTCATTTTATGTGATCTAGTAGTTCGTTACCAATCCTTTCTCAATCGATGGGGGATTCATCTACAGGCACAGTCTCGTGAGAGGGGGGATTCATTGCTTAGACACTCACCACACTTTAGTACAGCCGAAGTCTCTACTTTCTTTAAGAATCCAAAGTCCAAGGCTCAAATCTATGTCTACCAATTACCACGTCTTATTGCTGATAGATGCAGTGCATCTCCTGATATACTATCTAAACTTATAAATGACTATCTTGTTTGGATTCAGGATCATGCTGAAAAGGAAGGAATGGGTCGACGTACGTGTCCTCCGGGTATCATTGATATTTTAAAATCAAAGGCATGTCGTGGTAAGAAGAACCTTCTTCACTCAATAAAAAAAAGAAAGAAAAGAAAGAAAGAAAAGGTATATTTACATATTTTAGGTGCTGTTATGTTCAACGATCTTTTAACTCTGGAGCAATGCCAATCTATCATCCAATCTTTGTCTTTTTGTCAATTTCCATTTCAATGTGCTCACGGAAGGTTAGTGAAAACAAACAGTAATGTCATTGAGCTAATCTATGCATCTATGTATATGTATATGTATATATTTATATTTATATATTATAGACCCTCTATTGTTCCTATTTTATCTTTGCATACATCCACAAGACAAAAAAGAACTATTAATTGGGATAGATTCTGCACCCCCACACCGCACTAGTTCTTCTATTTTTCTATCCTACTGCATTCGTATATAGAATAGAGTGAATAAATGAATACATTGATTGTATTGTATAAAAAAAAGATGATTATAATACAAGAATACCGAACTATTTTGAAGCATCTGGGTATAATGAGATATCTAAATAAGGAGCTGTAGATGGGTCTATCCTGCTACTCTATACATATTCTTCGGGGGAGGGACATGTGCACATCAAGTTACGATCGCCATAGGTATCATCAATACGAGACACACTGGGCCAGAACTTCTTCTCGCGCAAGTAAGGCATTGGGTAAGCTGCAGATTCACGGCTATAGGGTCTGTCCCATGCATTGGCCATCAACACCTCAAGCGAGTGAGGTGCATTCACAAGCACGTTGTTGTTCTTGGGTACAGTGCCATCTTGAACAGCTTGAATTTCCTTACGAATGGAAATCATGGCATCACAGAAACGATCCAACTCTATCTTGGATTCGGACTCGGTAGGTTCAATCATAAGGGTGTTGGTAACAGGCCATGACATGGTGGGACTGTGGAAACCATAGTCTTGGAGACGCTTAGCAACATCAATGGCAGCAATGCCCTGCTTGACAAATGGACGGATATCCACAATGAACTCATGGCCACACATGCCATTCTCGTTGGTGTACAGAATCTCGTAGTGAGAGGCAAGACGGCTAGCCATGTAGTTGGCATTCAAGAGTGCAGAGTGGGTGGCTTCTGTCAAACCTTTACCACCCATCAACTTGATGTAGGACCATGAAATAGGTAAGATGGAGGCAGAACCATAAGGAGCAGCAGAGATGGGACCAATGGCATTGTGTCCACCAGTAGCAATAACAGGATGACCAGGGAGGTAGGGGGCAAGATGTTCCTTGCAAGCAATGGGGCCCATACCAGGTCCACCACCACCGTGAGGAATACAAAAGGTCTTGTGGAGGTTCATGTGGCAAACATCAGCACCAATCTCAGCAGGCTTGGTGAGGCCGATCTGGGCATTCAAATTGGCACCGTCCATGTAGACCTGACCACCGTACTTGTGAACTACCTCGCATGCTTCGGAAACACCGTGCTCAAACACACCAAAGGTGGATGGGTAGGTGATCATGACAGCAGACAGTGTGTCCTTGTACTTTTCAGCCTTCTCCTTGAGATCCTTCATGTCCAGGTTACCATCCTCATTGCATTTGATGATAACAATCTCCATACCAGCCATGGCAGCAGAGGCAGGGTTGGTTCCATGGGCAGAAATGGGAATCAGGCAGACATTGCGGTGGGTGTCTCCACGAGCCTCATGGTAGGCGCGGATCACACGCAGACCGGCATACTCACCCTGAGCACCAGAGTTGGGCTGTAAGGAAACACTATCAAACCCTGTGATTTCCTGAAGATCGTTCTCCAACTCCTCCAACATGATGCGGTAGCCCTCTGTTTGATCTACAGGTGCAAAAGGATGGATGTTGCCGAATTCAGACCAGGTGACAGGAATCATCTCAGTGGTGGCATTAAGTTTCATGGTACAGCTGCCAAGAGGAATCATAGAGTGGACAAGGGAGAGATCCTTGCTTTGAAGATGATGGATATAACGCAACATCTCAGTTTCTGAGTGGTGGGAGTTGAAGATAGGGTGCTGGAGATAAGCAGAAGTGCGGCTGAGTTGAAGAGGGAATGAGTTGACATAAGTGAAAGAAGAAGCAAGCGAGTCAATGTTCACAGAGGGAGCACCTTCTTGGGTAAATATCTCCAAGAGATCCACCACATCGGCTTGAGTGACAGTTTCGTCCAAAGTAACACCAATGGTCTGACCATTCACAGCATGCAGGTTGATGTTCTTTTCAAGGGCCTTTTGGAGGATAGAAGAAGAGCTGCCGACTTTGATGGACAGGGTGTCGAAGAAGGCATTGTCGTTTTCAATGGAGAATCCGTTTTGACGCACACCAGCAGCCAAGATAGAAGTCATGTTGTGAATACGCTGAGCAATGGCTTTGATACCCTTTGAGAAAATATATTATGTTAGCTACTGGGCTAGTAGACCTATAAATAAACAAAAGAGTGTTTACCTCGGGACCGTGGTAGACTGCATACATGGCACTCATGTTAGCCAAGAGAGCTTGAGCAGTACAGATGTTACTGGTAGCCTTTTCACGACGAATGTGCTGTTCGCGTGTCTGGAGAGCAAGACGGTAGGCAGTTTTACCAGTGGCATCTCTGGAGACACCTACAAGACGACCTGGAATACGACGCTTGTGCTCATCTTTGCAGGCAAAAAAGGCAGCATGGGGACCACCAAAGCCAAGAGGAACACCGAATCTCTGGGCATTTCCGAGTGCAATGTCAGCACCAAATTCTCCTGGTGCCTTCAACAGGGCCAATGCCATAAGATCAGTAGCAACTGCCACTTGACCTCCTGCTTGGTGAACAGCACTTGTCAAGGCCTCATAGTCTTGAACAGCACCACGCGTGTTGGGGTACTAGGACACTTTAGTCTCTATAGTCTTTTATAGTCTCTGTCATTAGTATTTACCTGCAGAAGTACACCACAAAGATCTTTCTCGTGTCCACTCATATTGTAGTTGAATACATCAGCAACCACAACGTTGATGTTGAAGGACTCAGCACGAGTCTTTACACATGCAATTGTCTGGCTATGGCAGTTTTCATCGACAATGAAGAGGTTCTTCTGGCGACGTGTGGCTTGCCATGTCATTAACATTGCCTCGGCAGCAGCAGTGCCCTCATCAAGAAGAGATGCATTGGCAATGGGAAGGCCTGTCATGTCTATCACCATAGTCTGGAAGTTGACGAGAGATTCAAGACGGCCCTGAGCAATTTCTGGTTGGTAGGGTGTGTACTAAACACAAATGAGTCTTTTACTTCAAACAGAATCCTCTTTTCTCTCTCTCTCTCTTTTTCTCTCTTTCTCTCTTTCTCTCCATTTCTGTCTCTGTAGTGATAAAAGACTACTTACTTGTGTGTACCATGCGGGATTCTCCATTACATTGCGCAGAATCACATTGGGCACAACAGTGTCGGTATAGCCCTGACCAAGATAAGAGCGCTTCACCTTGTTCAAACCAGCAATGGCTTTAAGACGACCCAATAATTCACGCTCAGTCACACCTTCCTTGATGGCAAGGGGTTTGGCAGTACGAATAGAAGAAGGAATAGTCTTGGATAACATCTCCTTCATATCTTTAGCACCCACTTGCTTCAACATGGCTTGGATCTCAGCATCATTGGGTCCAATATGACGAGGAGAGAATTTATCAAGAGGAGTAAACACCTGGTGAACAGGCTTGGTGTGCTGGAAACGCACAAAGGGTCTGACAGCAGGCAAGCGCACATTGGCCACGACACGGGCAGGAGAGCACCTACGGAGAGCACCACTGACCACTGCTGCCTGTTTAGGGCTCTGAATAATACGGGAAAGCATTTAGAATGAGATCCACAGGAAGAGAGAAGAGAGAGAAGGTGAGGTGGGCAATTCTGGGTAACAAGACAAGTTATAAAGGCTTCGTATTTTAAATGAGATGGGGTGGCTCTATTGGATCACTTGAAGCGTAGATCTTTGGATCAAGCTACCATTAGAGGAAGCAGAAGAGACCCGAGCCAATCCACTCTGTCAGAGTAGTCACGAAAAGAAAAAAAAGAAAAGAAAGATCGCCTTTTAAGGAGATACTATAAGAAAGACAATGACATTGGGTGACTGGCAGCAGTTGAAACAAGAATCATTTGTCTACATGAAGTATTCATAGTAGTCTATAGACACCCTTGTTTATCTTTTGCTATGGTTTCTTATGCCTAGAAACAGTGCCAAGAGACAGGTGGATGTGTATTCTATTATATTACAGTAAGAGTGCGTTTGTGCCATCGCTGCATCCTGGTCAAATCTGGTCAGAAATAGAGTACGACCCCGATGAGTGGAGTGGATAAAGAGGTAAGAACTACCATAATAGTATAGCAATAGATAGAAAAGCAGTGCTGGTAGTACGATGTCAAAGGTAGATGAATTTAACATCTCCGCAGATGAAGTTTGGTATTACCAGTATACATCAGGATGCTTTGACTGGATTTATGGGCTGTTTGTTATATTTACTTACATGACTCTGCAGCAAAACAGAAGAAAACCATGAAATACTGCTGGAACATTGCTGGAATGCTACTGACGATGAATGGAGGCTATTATACAATCATAGATAATAGACTACTAGTGAATATATTAAACATATAGAATATATAATAAGTATATTGTATAATACTGCAGTATAGGCATGTGTTATTTGTTTTTCCTTTTGTTATCTACAGTCTATGCCTTTAATATTAAAGGAAAAAAAGAATAAACAGTGACAGTCATTCACAAAGAATCTGTATTTAGATTAAGTACTTGTCTTTCCAAAGAGATGGCCACACTGTCTCTCCTGAGTCTGATTGGCAGCTGCATGACAGTCAAGTACACCCTGGTACACCCTTTCCAGAAATAGATTGTACAAAAACAAACTCGTTTTCTACTCATACACATACACACAATAAAGATTGCACAAATGAAACATTATGTGTACACTTGCTTTGACAAAGAACTTCCATTCTCATGAAATATATAAAATGAAATATATTTATACACAATGATAATATTATTTAAAATCATCGAATTTGGTTATATTCATTAAGTCTATAAGGTCTTTTCAGATACATTGTAGATAAAGGTGAATAATGTAAACATATTATATACATAAACAGCAGTCTTCTCTTTGTCTTTTATTTCTTTAATGCTATACAGTCACACAAAATTAGAAAGTATACGATTTCTCTTTTTTGAAATCCTAAAAAAAAACATGCTTTACGGATATAAATGTTACGACCTCAAAACACATACTAATGACTTCAAATTCAACACAAAGTTAGTTTAACATATTTCTATAGTAATATATATATATATATAAGTTTCTATTTAATATTTTGTTGGGCCAGCTTTGGCATCAATAACTGCCTGGCAGCGATCCTTCATTGAGTCAACTAAACGTTCGGCAAGATCAACGTGGATATTTCTCCAAGCTTCTTCTAAAGCTGTCTTGAGCTCATCAATATTTTTGATACTGACTCTCTTGTCATTGATAAGCTTATTAATACAGCTCCAGAGATGTTCAATGGGGTTGAGATCAGGACTTTGGGCAGGCCAGTAATCAAAGCGCCTGATTGCATGTGTGTTTTTCCACCATGTTGTATAGCCACCTGTATGGCAGCTAGTCCCATCTTCTTGGAATATAAAGTCCTTATCCTCCTTCTCATTCAATTCAATGAACCATGGCAGAAATTCTCCTGCCAAAATGTTGACATATACGTCCTGATTCACAGTGCCATCAATAAAGACCAAAGGTCCAAATCCACCAGATCAGAAGCAGCTCCAGATCATCATGCTGCCTTTCCCCCATTTGGTTGTAGGCATGATATGAGCAGCCTTATACTTCTCTCCGATCTTTCGAATCACTCTGGCTCCTCCCTGGCAACCCTCTACTTCAAACCGTGACTCATCAGACCCTACAACGCGTCTCCAGTCCTCAGGAGTCCAATTGACCCGTTCCTTCGCCCAACGAAGTCTTTTCTTCATGTTTTTCTTCAGATAACCTTAGCTTGTGTGCTGCAAATTAGGAACCAAACCCAATCTAGTGTATTCATTTGATGAATATTGCTCTACAGATGATTATCTGATGTGCCTTAAGTTCAAAATTTATGTAGTTATAGGAGGCAAATGGGTTGCCTCTTAGAATGGCCTCAAATCGTCTGAGGTCTTTCTCGTTTAGTTTTTTGGTGTACCAGAACTAGGATTCGGTACATGTGTACCAATAGTTTTAATTCTACCAATAATCTTTTGAACAGTAATCTTGCTAATGCCAATGACATTTGAAATGCTACCCATGGAGTAATCTTCTTTTTTAAGCCAGTAAATACCCCAGTACTCTCTTTCTTCAAGCCTATTATAAACTCTAGAGTTTCTAGTTGAGGATTCTGCGTTTGAGATTTGAGATTGCTTAATAGAATGTGATTCTGTGATAAAAAGAAGAATCATGTTTAAAAATATATAAATTAGGGGGTCGTATACTTTCTAATGTTGTGTGACTGTATAATATAGACTTTATATAGTGTGGTAGTCCCTCAGAGGTCTTTTATTGAAATAGGTTTGTAGCTTTAAATCTGAACAACGATGGAATCATGATCTTTCAAGTAGACATAATTCCAAGGCATCATTTCTTCTTGTAACTGGGGCTTCCTCTTAATAGGCTTTTTATTTTTATTTTGCTTTTGACTAAAGACCAAGAAAGGTTCTCATTGCCTTCTTCTCTGTAAGCCCTTGAACTGCACAATAAGTCTTTTCACTGTTTCATTCACTGTAACTGTAGATTCGTCGCCATACTTCCTTTTATGATAAACTCTTTATTTTCTTCACCCAAAACCTTAGAACGGCCAACTTCTCTTTTTTGTTTTGTTTTGTTAAACAGAGTGTCTATTAGATTGAGCTAATGTGATTGCCCCTTAATCTTTCTTAAACGTAATTATATTTTTGTATAAAATAAAATATAAAACAAAACTATAAAGCATCGTCCTTGTCACTATCTTTGGCCATTTTATCATCGTTTTCTTCTTCAAAGAACCATACATTGTCCCAGAAGACATTTGAAACCCAATCTTTGATATCACTTTTCTTGGATTTTCTCTTCATATCAAGTTGTTCAATCTTATCCGTAGTATCCCTATTATGGTCATCCTTGAACTCTTTTATTATTTTCATCATATTATATTACAAAGTATTGCTATCAGTAAACCCTCATTTTCATCTTGGATAGTTTACATTGACAATGTCCAAGCCATCAAGCAAATTTTTTATACTCTCTGGCCTCAATTCTTGGAAGGTCGTAGGTTATGCCATTGATTCTACTCTCTGCAAGATGTAAAGGTTCTTGTCAACTAAAGATATAGAGAACAGATGACAGTCAAGGCCTATGATCTGTATCAATAGATACTGGATTATGGGAATGAGCTCAATAGGTGTATTTTTTTGCAGAAGTAATTATTTCATTGAGCTGAGCCTTCCCAGAAAGAACAGTCTTTGATTTATCACCATAGTATTTGCTAAGGTTGATAGCTGTTGCCTTTGCGAACTCCCCGTTGGACATATCAACCCTTCCTTCTTTTACTTAGTTATTCTAATCTCTAACTTTGTTTTCAGCTCCACACTTTTGCAACCTGCCGAAATTGTGTTTCTCCTAATACACTCCCAAGTAATAAGTGACAACAATAAATCAATTATTTTGAAGAAAAATATATTGAAAAATAAAGGCATATCTATCAGTCTAATATGTTCATAATAAAAGGTTTATGGAACAACACAAGATTTGGAAGAGTTGTTCTTTAGATGATTATCTATATTTTTTATTATAAAGATATTACTTAGTACTTTGTAACAGAGTCTTTATTCTTCACCACAGTGGAGCACCTCCTTGGCATGCTATCCACAGAATTTCCCAGAAATCCATTTAGGATCTTCTCCCATTCACTAAGCAAGCATCGTTCAGGTTGTTTTGTATTGGTTATGCTTGTTCGACGTGGCTCGATCTTCTTCTCAAGATAAGCCCAGACATGCTTAACTGGGTTAAGATCTGGACTTTGTGCAGGCCAAAAATCAAAACCTTCAATCATACATCTCTCTTGTTTGTACTATCTACTATATGTTCCTGTGTGGCAAGGAGCATCTTCTTGGAAGATTATGGTCTTCTTAAAGTTCACCTTCAATTTTTGGAGCCAGGAAAGAAAGTATTTGGCAAGTACATTGATATACTTGTCTTGATTAACTGATCCCTCCAAGAGTACAAGAGGTCCTACATCTCCACACAAAAACTAACCCTACACCATGACTGAACCCTTGCCATACCTGTATTTTCTCTGAATATGACGCTCCTCATACCTTTCACCTTTCTTCCTGATCATTCTAGTCTCTTTATCATTGCCCACAGCTGTAAAACGGGACTCATCAGACCAGACGACGTTACTCCACCTCTCCACTGGCCAATCAGCCTTGCTTTTATACTATTCCAATCGTATTTGCTTGTGAGTAAGTATCATACCAGGTTTTCTTGATGGTGAGCATGAAAAAAACCCGAGTTCATTCATGTATTTTAAAAATATGCTACGACAAATATCCACGCCTGCACCATTCATATTTTTCAAATGATATGCAATTGTTTGCATAGGGTTTCTGAAAATAGACAAAACGATAGCCAGTTTTGAATTATATGAAACTTTGTCAGGTCTTCCTGTACACAGTTTGGGTCGATTTATTCCTTTGTTTTTATACAATAGAACGATCCTGTCCACTATGCTCTTTGGGATGTCAAGATCGTCAGAAATTTCTTGATAAGTAGCATATCTTTTCCATTGTCCTATGATTTGACCTCTAATAAACATATTATGCTCTCTTCTTTTGATGAGACTATCTTTATATTCTTGACTAATATTTGGCTGATTTTTATTGCTTGAAGTTGTTTTTTGAATAAGTTAGAAAAGAAAAGAAAAAGACCTCTATTTTATTTTTGAAGAATAAAAAATAGAAATCCATCTTTTGTTTAGTCACTTATTAATTGGAACGGTAGAAAACAATGCCACTTAGTATATCTCATGGCAAGGCAAAAGTTTAAAGTAGTTGACCTTAATTATTTTCATACAAACTTACCACTGAATGAAAGACATCTTTATTGCTTCCAAAAAAAATCTCAAAAATATTTCCCCAATACTTAATTATTAATGATTGCTCTGAACAATAATTAATGTATTTATCTTAAAAGATAAATGACCTGAAGCAGTGTTGTTCAGGTCTTCTGTGTCAAAAGAAAGTTCGCATACAGATAAAGGTTTTGCTGATATGCTTTGTATTCACATGTACTAATGGATATTTGTATGTGTGTTGGTGGGGTCTTCTTCAATTGCTTTTAAAGAAGACTTATACAGCCACGCTTAATTGAATATAATACTTTTGAATATATATCTCGGGATGAAATATTTAGAACATGTTCAACATCAAATAAAACACTTTACATTTGATATAGAAGCTTCAAACTTTCACACAATAAAGCTCAACATATTTAATTATAGAAAATAAAATAATAATATAGTTAATATTTTGTATGGTCTCCTTTGGCATCAATGACAGCCTAGCATATCTCTGTCATACTTTGAATTCATTGTTGTTTAAGTTCAACACCAACACTCTCTCACTCTCCTGTAATTAGAGCCTTCAAACATTCTACATTGGTAATAGATACCTTTTTTTCCATTTGTCTTTCCAAGGCCCACCAGACATGTTCAATTGGGTTTAAGTATAGTATTTGTGTGGGCCAGTAATCAAAGTACTCTAATTTGATATATTTCTTTCCACTGGTCATTCGTCCAACTGACATGTTTCTGATACTATTTTGAACTGTGGGCTTTTTCATCTCAACTACATTTGCGATGATAGTCAATTTTAATCCAGCCTTAAACATTTAATAAATGCCCCATAGCTTTTTATTTTCTGCTTTATCCTATTTTTCACGAGTGTGAGTTTCTTAAAATGTATCTTACATGGTGTGTTGGCTTAACACTATTTGGAAAGAAAAAGAGTTTTATGCAAAAAAAAAAGTATTATTTTATTAAAACTTAGGCAAGTATTAAATTCAATTGGGTGTGGCTGTATACAATTGATAAGGGGGCTCTTTCGTGTAATCAATATTACCCCAAAAGAGTAAAAATACAAATCGCAAAATTCAACATAAGTAACATCTATCCATCAGTAACAATCCCTATCCACCCACATAGTAAACATTAGACACTGGATACACCAACTACGGATCCTGGCCAACCACCAACCATCAAGCAACCTCCAGTACCAGCACCTGTTAGACCCTCTGTGTCTGAGGCCACCACTATCCTTAACTCAGACAATAGAAAACCCAGACTACTTACCAAACGCACTCATACAAATACTTACGAGTATCAAATGACTGAAGTAGAAAAGCCTGATATCTTCACCCAGCAGATGATAGCATTTCTATCAGATATTCAGAGACAAATGGTAACAATCGGACTCGGCATCCAGGAATTGGAAGCACAAGTTAAGGTCATCTTTGACCTTATTACATCTCTTCAGGCTCAGATCAATGCCAAGAATGCAGAAAATGCACCCAAATCACCTCCCGCCCCTACTCCCGTCCCCATCCCCACAGTGAAACCCACAGCTGCCATAGAAAAGGCTACTGCCACTTATGCCAACATGGCTAAAAAGAACGCCTCCCCACCAAAAAAGACAGCAAAGGCCAGAGCAGTGCTTAGAGCACAAACAGTTCGGGCCTTACAAGAGCCTAATGGGCCCTCAGTATACGACTTTGTATACTTGCCCTGTCGCCGCTACCTCAAGTACGGCCAGATCTGCAAGATGTTGGGATCACTGAAGATCCAACAGTCACGGATCATAGACATCCACTTCCCTGCAAGGGGCACAATTGCACTGCTTGTACATGGTAGCTTCAAGCAAAAACTCGAGGAGAAACTCGAGAAATCAAAGATCAAGCCACAGACAAGCTTTGATCCAGTAGCTGCAACGGTGATTGTAGACCCTAGGCTCCAGCAGGAGTCAGATAGCACCAAGGCTGTAATGGCCCAAGAACTCTTTGAGCAAAGAGTGTCCAACACCTGTCTTCGTGCCCCCACCCATTTAGGGTATAGCATTGCTCACCACTTTGGCTCAAGCATTGCTACACCCCGTCTACCCACCATTGTCTTTGAGAAGCTCCTGGTAGACCTCAAGACCAAGGTCACAGTCACCAGCCCTCCCGTCACCCTTGAAAAAGAAGCCATTCAGGCATTTGGGTCTGACTCAGGCATGGAAGGAGTCGAGGGAGACAATCAACACACCCAACAAGACTTATAAATAGACCCATCTTTGGTCTATTGAGAAGCTTGTGAGATCAGGCCCAAACTAATGTCTATGTCTGCATTGTTATTTTCTCTCATTTCTCATATTTCTCTTCATTTTTTCCCTCATTTCGAGGTTTTATATACTCTTATCTTTCTGTTTCTTTTTTCTTTGCATTTCTTTTTTCCACTTTTGTATTTGAAGTGTTTATATGTATATCTTAATTGTTCAAAAGTTCTCATAGGGTGGCTAACATGCCCAATGCGCGAATAGCAACCAACACCCAAAAATAAAAAATACTGTGAGATAGTGCGGAGTGACCGCCCAATCTTCTTGGAGGTTTAGTGGGAAGTACGTTTGCAATGATAAGTAGCAAAGACCCCACGTCATAGGGAATAAAATAGCAACTAGTATAGAAAGTGTGGTTTTCTATGACTTCAATAAAACAGACCTTGATCCGAGCTACTTCCTGAAGTATAAACAAGATAGACTTCCTTTGACTGGGATAGTGGGCTGCTTCTTGATCCCAGCCTGTTTTCATTGTGTGTCTCTCCTTGTCGTTAGTTCTGATCTGTGTCCACACAAGGTGCCACACTCTTCCCTTTTAACCTGTTTGTTCTCTGTCTCATACATTATTTGTGAAAGATACCATACCACTCCATTACACTCCACTACATTATCGCACCTGCGAACACATCCCCCACACCCCATCCATTCATCTCCTCGGCGGTGTCAGTAGCCAGCCACCCAAGGCCCTATGTGTCCCCAAACGTGTCCTTAGTGCCCGACATTAAATATTCATTATTGCTATCCCCTGATGCCAAGCTCATGTGGATGCTTAATCTCTTTGTAGTTTTAGGTTTGTGCAGTCAGTTCTTTAGAAATAGCATTGGTATGTAATCTTACATGGACATGAATTACTCTCCAGAGCATTGAATTTTTTCAAAATAATACTCAATTTACACTTAGTCTTTCATGTTAGAAGCGATGAGCACAACCAATCAGAGCCCCCATTCCCAATAGAGACGGATGGCCATCGAGTAACAATAAACCGGAACTGCGACTGGGCTCAATTAAGAGATATGGTCGTAATATAAGCCATTGATATTGGAAAAAGACGATACTGTGGCATCATAGAATATCATAAGTAAGACAAAGAATACGATCAATAAAAAGTATCTTTATCTTCCTATCTATTTCTATTGTTTCCTTCCCGTGTTACCCCATAGCACATTACATTCAGCTGTGTCGTCTTTGGCTTCAACCAAAGGGAAATCCGGACAATTTAAAGAGTAAATAAAGTCTGATCTTTATTTACTCTTTTGCATTTGTTTTATACTCTTCTAATTGATACTATCTACTAATAAAATCTATAGAAATCCCTCTCTTGTTAAATAATATCTCTTAGATATACGCCATCCTTAATCCCTTCTTCTATTATGTGGTCCCTTTTAGGTGGTCTATGTTTCTATTGATGAGGATTATCAATGTCTCTGTTTATGGAAAGTGATCATCTGACAGCTTAAGGATGTGTGATATAGCCAAGACTGTAATATAGATAGTTGATATTTTGATATGTATGCACGGTGTATGAGGTGCATGGAATATAAGTAGTTCTATCTAACAACACAAGAAAATAGTATATAAAAACAACATAATCTGAATATTCAATAAAACGATCAAAGCTTTTGTTAACGTTATGTATTGTTGGAACTATTAAGAGAAGCAAGGGTTGCTTAAGGAATAGTTGCCTAGTTACCAGTTGTGTCCAGATCATGTATTATATCCCCACATGCATATCTTTTGAATTGCCTAAACGCAGCCTTCATGCCAAAACTCCATTTTTCCGTTCCTGCTAGAAACCGGACCACCATCAACTCATCTCTTTAGTAGTCTTGTTGATAACTACAGTGCTCTTTATTAAAGATAGCACATTATTTTAAACAATGAATTCAGTTGCTAGGTTTAAATATCAGCATTTCTTTTTATATATCCAACTTGATAGCGTACAATTGTTAAGTCAACAGTCATTGCTAAAACAAGCAAATAGAGTTGAAGATAGTTTATTTAGACAGCGAAAAGGCCTTTTAAAACATATTAGCTAATCATAAAAATAGTGTGATTATATTCTCTGTAGATTTCCTTATAAATCTTCTTGTGTGAATAAAGTATGAAATAAAAGAAAAGTTTTACAGTTTCACTGTCTTTTTTTCCAACAGTTTTTGATAAATCCTTAGTCCTTGAACCAAAGATCTGATAAATAGTACTATGAATAAAGATTGATCTTTAGTAAAAACAGTAAGATTGTATAAAGCTTTTTATTTTATTTTATATCATACGTAGATCTGAAAATTGAATGCGCAGATCGTTTGAAAAAAAAACCCCAATATTAGGATCTATTAAATTTGCATTTGTCAAGTCGTTTCTCGTTGAATGGGTAGGAATGGCTTTGTTTTTTTTATTACTAATAATAGAGAGATAGCCTATCTTGGATTAGACCATGTACTATCTTAATAATACAAGGTCATATATATTAATCCTTTTCCTCATCACATCAGAGTCTAGAGCATTGTAATTCTAATGGATAGATGATCCATTTGTATACTACCTTGTATAGCTTCTGTGTTTGTTTGTTTGTTAAAACAGATATACAATTTAAGGTCTTATTTATTACAATAAGATGGTTTAAGAGCGTCTTTTGTATATTAAAAAACCTATCATAATAATCTATTATATCAAACATAAAACATACAGGTAAAAGATAATATTCTCTTGAAGTTTATTCTATGAGAATAAAATTACAAATACACTATTTCAGAAAAATAATATCGTATTTGTTTGTCGCATCTGTGGATATATTGTATTATAAAATATCACAAAACACAATATTACTTTTTGAAAATGGTGTACTATTTAAGTTTATTCTCACATGTTACAATTTTATTAAAATTCTTAAAATAGTGTGATTGACCAAGATAAGGCATTTGGACAGCTATGTAACTTATGGATCAACTACTCAAGACAAGACAAGAACATCTGATGTATTCTAAACTTAATCCCGGATAGCTGATAGTCATTAAGCAAGAATGACTACATAAATATGAACGTATACATCATCTTCACATATTATCTGTTCAATTCTTGAAGAAAAAGAAAAAAGTCCGTTTAAGACCATTAAACGAAATAAACTTTTTTAATGGTTTATAAATCTTGTTTTGTCTTCTTCTGATTGGATATAAGAGGCTGCCAATCACATTGTCTATCATTCATTAGACTTTCTACCCATATTATTTTGTTTGCCTTTGTCTGACGTAGTACTTAGTTTTTCTTTTTCTTTATATTTTAATTTAATTTAATAAACCCGGTGAATCTGTTACAATATAAATACATAAAAATAAAGAATGGATAATATCAGAAAATAATATATATTATAAAGTCTTAGGTATTTGTTTTTTTAACTAAGGGAAACAAAGAATAATTCAGAATACAAAAACACTTTCCACCCTAACTTAACTAAACTGGTGATCTATGTAATCTCAGTTGACAGCCATTTTGTTTCACACTATATTATCTTATCTTGGCTTTTATAATGTCGATATTATCTTGTTTTATTTTTTATACTCACACATCAACTTAAAGGATACATTGCTTTAATAGTACACTGAGAATTCATAAGAGCTTCATTTCTCTTAGTTTGAACATTTATTCAAGTTAGAAATCTTCTGAACTCTCATTGAGATAGACTTCAAATAGAATGTTCATTTTTATGTAGTAGTAGTTATATTTTATTTGTTGATGCTTTAATTAATCCTTTTTTCTTAAGACCACCTGTGATTTCCCTAATTCAGAAATAACGTATCCATTTGGATAGATACATCCATACACATCATATTCAGGAACATAGGCGCCATTGTTATTGGATTGGAAGGGTGTGCGAATGTGAAATATTTCCCGTGGAAGACAAAAGTAACGAATAAAATATCCGCGCAAGTGAAGAACCCCATTGATAAAACCTCTCAGGATAAGTGAAGCAGGTTCAAAGCTGAATGCTTTAGTATATTGGTCTTCTAGTACACATGGCATGACTCTGGCCAAAATAGATTCACCAATAGGTTGTAAAAATTCAGGAAGAGTGCTGGCCAACACTGCAATAGTATATATGGCACATTTCAAATTGTTTGGAGAATAAGATACAATGCTGTTTTTGTAAAACTATAATAATCAATAAGTATATAGGTCTACATAATATATTTATATTTATATATACCTCTGTCTTCTTTTTAATATCATCTAATGTGTCTGGTATATCTTTGATGTTCATTTTTTCTCCTGTACGTATCCATACGTGTAATATAGCCTAAAATATTGCGTTAGAATAAACAGGCTTGATAATATATAAGCTTACATTGATTTCTCTCTCATCTAGTTTTCTCCATTCATACATATTAATCCAACTGATAGGTTCAAGTATGAAAAGAAATAGCGTAAATAGATAATCATCATTATAAATATTGTATTTTCCATGTATTTCATTAAGACGAGCCATTGCCTCAGTTGAACGTTCATATTGCTTTTGTATTTCATTTTTGTTCAAAAATGGACATTTCTTTTCACCATTCTGCACACGAGAGTATATACCTACTATCTCGCTAATGAGTAAGTCTGTATCCTCTACTCTATTGTTGCCATGCTTTTCGAATCTTTGGGTAGAACATAATATTTTGCTGATACTAGGAATTGCATAGGTTTTAAATAAAGCAAACTCGAGTGATTTACGAGTAATTACTATAAAAGCAAAATCATAAATCAATTACAGTTAAACTTTGTAGACATTAATGATGCTTACATGGAAATTCTTTAAAGAAAATATTGTTGTAAATTTCTTGAGCAATTTCATAATTCTCCAAAACAACTTTTGGGTCTGGGTATTTACGACGGATTTCATTGATGATTTTATACCGATAGTGATTCACCACTAGGAGATAGGTAAAGACTCCACCCAGTCCAATGTAGAAAAATGTTGTGTTGGAGATAGTATATGTTTCAATCAAACTCGAAAGAATCGATGGCATCTTAATGTTGAAAAAGGTATAAGTATTTAAAGAGCTAGGCTGTGAAGAATAGAAAGAAGAGATGTAGTCTAGTATCCATAAAATAAAACAGCTTTTTATACTTTTTCTAGTATCTAGCCCCCGAGACTTTTTGTAATTAGTAAATAGACCTTGTCCTATTCTTATGTACATACCCAAAGATTTTTCTGGCCTTTAAGCGGTGATATATCATTTCTTTTACATCAATAAAAAACCTCATCTTATATGGAACAATAATCAAAATCAAAAGGATTGTAAGTATCTAAATCATTGTTTCTTTTTGTGGATACCCCTATCAAATTATATTATCAATAGAATATATTGTTTATAAATAAAATTGTTTATTATAATAGTATAATACTATATTATGACTATAGCTACTGCCTAAGTAAACTCCCTCATAGCAATAGAATATATACCCTAAAAGCCTTGTGATTTATCCTTGGGAGATAGATAAATGTGCTCAGGAGCATACCCTAGACATTATTGACCTTGTAGAAGATCACCTAAGACTGACTTGAAAGGAGTCTTTACTTGCCTAATAATAATACATTGAGTGTCTTGTACATTCGAATAAGCCATAGCCCAGATGAAGACACTGCTTACCTTTTTATCACTAGAATAGTCCTTGGTGGTGTCTATCACTTCCTTCTATTGTTTCTCTTTGTTAATAATGGCATATTACCTTACTCAGTTATGCTCATCTTGACGAGTACTTAGGTGTCAAGTTGTATATGCAGTGTGGGAAATAACAAAAGGAAGGGATTATCAAAACAAATAATAATTTCTCTCTCTCTATTCTAGTGATGTATACACTAGCCTCCACTCACAGAATTCATAAGTCAAACAATTCACACTCTATTGGCCTTGAGCCTAAAGCCCAGTATTAGAAACAATATCTTGATATCATTAAGTACTATTGTTGAGAACAGTTACAATAACATAGTTACTGAAGTGATTATAAATACTGAGTCAATAAATGAATGCACTGTGCTCAATGTAAGTAATTTTGGCTCTCTCTTTTGGACAATGACTACTGGAGTTAATTCTGTGTGTTCTATAATAGATCTTTCTTAAGTAGTGTTATACTGCAAATACTATGGGCTTATGGATAACACATTATGTTAAGAGAAGAATACCAACAACTGAGTTGTAATATTGGGGTGATTCTTGTTCTATTTCTTCTCTTTACAGCCAATTCTATACTTTTAAATTGCAAAGTCAATCTTCACTGCTTAAACAGGTAAGTAGAGTTTGAAATTGAACATTTAGACAGCGAAAAGGCCTTATGAGATAGTGCGGAGTGACCGCCCAATCTTCTTGGAGGTTTAGTGGGAAGTACGTTTGCAATGATAAGTAGCAAAGACCCCACGTCATAGGGAATAAAATAGCAACTAGTATAGAAAGTGTGGTTTTCTATGACTTCAATAAAACAGACCTTGATCCGAGCTACTTCCT
Organism: Spinellus fusiger; assembly: GCA_025094145.1. Taxonomy (NCBI): domain Eukaryota; kingdom Fungi; phylum Mucoromycota; class Mucoromycetes; order Mucorales; family Phycomycetaceae; genus Spinellus; species Spinellus fusiger. The sequence continues at coordinate 187,130 of JALLLS010000022.1, read as the reverse complement.
GAAGTATAAACAAGATAGACTTCCTTTGACTGGGATAGTGGGCTGCTTCTTGATCCCAGCCTGTTTTCATTGTGTGTCTCTCCTTGTCGTTAGTTCTGATCTGTGTCCACACAAGGTGCCACACTCTTCCCTTTTAACCTGTTTGTTCTCTGTCTCATACATTATTTGTGAAAGATACCATACCACTCCATTACACTCCACTACATTATCGCACCTGCGAACACATCCCCCACACCCCATCCATTCATCTCCTCGACGGTGTCAGTAGCCAGCCACCCAAGGCCCTATGTGTCCCCAAACGTGTCTCTCGTGCCCGACATTACAGCCTTTTTAAAACACATTGGCCAATCATAAGAATATTGCAGTTTTGTTCTCAGGATATTTCTTTATATATCCCAAAAATCTTTAGGTGTGTAATTAAAGGCAATGTAAGATCTAAGAGGGATGTAGGTCTCGAGAGAGATTGACTACCAACACAAGGACCGCACACAAGAGAGGGAATTGGGAGATGTTCTTAACGGAGTAGTTTTTCTGAATTAGCAGAAAGAGTGATAACGGAGACGAAAGAGTGCTCACCAAAAATAGTGACAGAAGACCAAAAAGAGTATGTAATCTACGGTGTTACAGGGAACGAAAAGGAGATAGTGACAATAAAGAAAATAAGAAAGAGAAAGGGGAATATTGTCTATTTCGATATTTAGAGCGAGCTTAGCCTCTACAATACGATTCAAAAGATACCAAGAAAATTCGATGTTTATTAGAGAGGTCTATCCCAAGGTATATATACACAATATCGTCAGTTGAATGCTAGTCTTATGTATTTAGCTATTTCGATATATATTAATCAACGTCTCAGTAACTTCCGAGCCAACAGATAGTCACTCCTGCCTATCATTACAATACGAATGACTTTTTTCTTATGAAATAAGGCTTAGCAAAACGTCTGAGATTGATAGATGCCTCTAGCTTTAAGAGAAAACTAGTGATAAACAGTAACAATCACAAATATACATTTATTAACTATAAAGAGTAACCTAAGATGTGAGATATTTAAGATAATTTGGTATGTTGTCTTACTATCAATTTATCCAAGCTATGAAAATATCTATCTTTGCATTGACAATTAACTTTGCCAACACTAACTATAGCTGCTTATATAATAAAGGGCAAAGATGATCTTAATATATCACGTAGGTCTCTGTTATGAATGCTACTGATACACAATGGTAATACGATATAAACGGTTTGGAAAATGTGATGGGGTAATTGGTAGGACAAACACTGATAGTTGACAGGTATGGATAATCAAAAATAAAGACCAGCAAGAGCATAAAACATTTATTGATCAGATACAAACACAAGAAAATAAAACGATAAAGGGATCGAACAGAGAGATATTGTATGAAAAAGGATACAGAAACAGGCTTGTACGATATCTTAGACACACGGACTGTTTGGAACGGTAAATAGAGAACTGAGGGTAAAAACTTTAATATTTTACAGTCGTTTTGCTCCCAATTTGAGGATTTGTTGAAAAGAAATGGGAATTTTTAATATCGATTATACAGTTCAAAGTATTTTTATTTTTCAGGTGTGAGGTGCTATTCGCGCATTGAGCATATTAGCCACCCTGTGAGATCGTTTGAAAATTTAAGAATAAACATAGAAACACTTCAAATACAAAAGTGAAAAAAAATAATGCAAATGAATGGGAAACAGAAGGACAGAGAAATACAAAACCTCAAATGAGGGAGAAATAATGAAAATGAGTGGAAATGATGGTAAAATGAGAATTATGAATAGACATCCAAAAGGCCATAAAGTCAGCAAGGAAACCAGGACACCAAAAAGATAACCGTCATCCTGTGGTGATTCGAAATTCAACAAGGGATACTTAGAGCAACTCGGACAATCCTGAGAATATATGTAGCAATTACATTAGCAGCTTCTGGCTTTGCTAAACGGGTTAAGAATGGGTGGTAGAGGAGAGATCGGAGGAGAAGTGAGGATACAGCGTCTGTTGCTGCAGGAGTCCTTTGCACTCTATGGCGGCGTTGGCGTTCTTTATCGATTATACAGTTTAAAATAAAAAATACTTTAAACTGTAGAGGTAGTCAGGTTCTCCTAACACTCGATGGTCACCGTTTCATATACTAGTACACACCCAAAGATTTTTGGGATATATAGAGAAATATCCTGAGAATAAAATTGCAGTATTATTATGATTGGCTAATGTGTTTTAAAATACTTTTTCGCTGTCTAAATGAGCTATTTCAAACTCTACCTGCCTGTTTTAGCAATAGCTACTGACTTTGTAATTATAAAGTATAGAATTGGCTGTAAAGAGAAGAAATAGAACAAGAATCACCCCAAAATTAAATCTCAGTCACTGATATTCTTCTCTTAACATAATGTGTTATCCATGCTCAGTATTTGCAGTACAGTCACGCAGAATTAGAAAGTATACGATTTCTCTTTTTTGAAATCCTAAAAAAAAAACATGCTTTACGGATATAAATGTTACGACCTCAAAACACATACTAATGACTTCAAATTCAACACAAAGTTAGTTTAACATATTGTCTATAGTAATATATATATATATAAGTTTCTATTTAATATTTTGTTGGGCTACCTTTGGCATCAATAACAGCCTGGCATCTCCGCCCCGTGCTGACAATGAGGGTGTCTATTGCTTTAAATATTTTGCCCCATTCCAGCATCAGGGCAGTCCTTAACTATTATTTGGTAGAATGTAGCTTTCTGTCCTAATTGTATTTTTTAAGTGAGTCCACATATGCTCCATTGGGTTGAGATCAGTATTGCAACAGCCAGTAAAAAGCAACTACTATACCATCAATCACTCTTTAATTGAGTTGCCTTATGTGTATAGGGTCTATCATTGTTCATCTGTAGGCTGTAACTGACTCCAGGGTTTAGAAGAGAGAGAAATGCTCGAGTTCATGGAATTAGACATCTCCCAAGACATCAATGCACTTGTTGGAGTATTCTATCCTTCACTACGATCCATCTCTCAATATCCTCCCTACTGAAGCAGCCCCATACCATCACACCACCACCTTCAGACTACCTTGTTTCCTGGACATTCTCAGGATTAAAGGCCATTGTTGTATTCTGACTTTAATCCGATGATTCTCCATGGATTAGTCAACAATGAATAGTGTACTGTGACATGCAGAATCATCTATGAAAGCCTGAGTGCACACAAGCACCATAGTACATCTCTGTATCATCTCACTAATTGGTTGTAAACACAAATCACCTTCTTAGCCTAGTGCACCATTGGACACTTAATCAGAGCTACTATCATCAATAAATCCTTAGTAGACAATAATGACCTATCAAAGGCGATTAAAGCAAAGACACATAACTGAAGGTTTCAATAACGTTGTACTTATCCATTGAACCAACCCTAAGGTAGAGGCCACTGAAAGATAGGCACCCAACAAAAGTATAAATCAGGAACCTTTCTTCACTCAATAAGAATCTTGTCTTTGTTCAGTCTCATTATTTTACCTGTCCAAACAATCTCACACAGGCAGACACAGGCAGACACAGGCAGACACAGACAGATACAGACAGATACAGACAGACACAGGCAAACATAGGTAAACATAGTTAGACATATATAGGTAGATAAAGGTAGGCATAGGGGGGCATAGGTAAATAAACATAAACATAAATACAAACACAGACAGATGCAGACAGATGCATATTAGAGGGCCTCTTCTTCTTCCTGGTCACTTTCCTTTTCCTTGAACTTCTTTCTTGGTTCCTGCTCCACCGAAAGAAAACATCCTACACGTTCCTTAGCTGCTGCCATCTCACTAACAAAGAAAGTCTCCATCTTTTTATCATGAAGTCTTTCCTCATCATACAGCTCACCAACCACTTCACGATCCACTGCACTGTGATATGTGCTCGTCGCATCTTTGGAACACAGCGGTGTCTTCTTCTCTCTTGATGCAAGCTTTGCTTGTGCTGTCAATGCCTTCATCAAGCACTTCTCAGCAAGGCCTTTTTCAGTACAGATTTGCTTGGCCTAAACAAGAATGAAAAAAGAGTCTAAATTATTCCTTGTCTGTACTTTATATTGAATGCTATTCATTACATACCTTTTCAAAATAGTTGATTGCTTTTTTGTATTGGCCCTGAAGATAGCATATCTCACCTTTAGATATGCAAATATCACTCACCTGTCTGCCATGAGTTTCTGCCAACTCGAAACAACTAATGGCACGGTCATACTCTCTACACAGCAGCCATAAAAATAAGCAACCAACAAAAATAAATAAATAGAAAGATATACTTACTCTAGATGACGATAGCACTCTCCAAAACTGCACCAAAGAGACTGCCAGAAATCACCCAGGTTTTCATGCCTCTCATCTGTGGCCGCAGCTGCCATGCTCAACCCGTCTAGGGCAGCCCGGTAGCTAATGTCATAATGAATCAACTGTGTATTTTCAACGTGTCCAGTCCCACTTACTCTTTCTTTTTCAAATAGTAAATACCCATCTCAAGGTAGATATGGGGGTCATTCTTATACATTTTGTTGCTTTTGGATAGGTTCTTAATAGCCTCATCCAGATGGCCAATCTTCATGTAATGCCTTCCAAGAGCCAGGTAGGGACGATGCGAACTGTTTTTTTTAAAAAAAGAATAACTCGTCAGTAAGTGTCGAAGCCACTAGCACACATTACCTAGACACCATTGTATTGCATTCTTGGTAGGCCTTAATGCCTGCTTCATGGTCGCCCATAAGTGCACATATGTCACCTAACCCCATCCAGGCGTGCTCCATATATCGATTGGCCTTTAGAACATCCCTAGTATCAAAACACACATTCAGTTAAGATGAATGAATGAAAGATATATATAAGCATTGAGTCCACTTACAAAAAGCAAATCTTTGCTGAAGAATAGTCTTCATTCATCAAGTTAAAAAGGGCTACTGCATACCCTGCTTCGAATCTATCAGACAATAGGTCCGTAAGACCCATAATAAGATCATGAAGCTCAACCTTCATCTTCAGTTCATAATAACATAGTGCTAGGATTGGAATAATCCGAGCATTGTATTTATCCTTCTGACGCACTCTATAGAATAGAATTCTAGGCTTGAGTTGTCTATTCTCCAATGACAATGGGTGGTGAATGTCCTTACCTCAGGCACACCTGCAGAGCCTCTCGATAATAACCATTGCTGAAGTAGACCTCTGATTTGCTTAGCAATATTTTTGTGCAGTCTTTTAATCCAAGATGAGTTCTTAATACATCCTCGGCTGCATCAACGTCTCTGAGATGAGCATACTACAGAGTTCAATGAGTCCACCGAATGCGAAATAAGATCACTTACCTGTCTGATCTTCATCGAATACAAAGATCGGATCACTTCATCATTGGATCCACAGTGTTTTTCATAGTCAAGACCCGTCACAAAGGCCCATTCTAATAGCCAAGAGTTATTATCCTTTCTTTTTCTCATTCTAAAAACAAACAAACACATTGAAGTGTCATGACTCTTACCAACTTCTTCTGATAGTAGTTTGTTATCTACTAAGAGGTCCAATGCCTAGACATCTCTTCGTTATTACATAGTTCTTGATATAAAATATAAAATAAAGTACTTTACCTCACAACACCGTGCATCTATCATCAGTGCATTCACGAACTGAGCCGAGGCTAGCTCTGGTTGATCCAACTTCAAGTACGCTCTTCCTCTTTCCAAATTGATCAAAGACTCAGTCTAATGATGAATCAACACAAATGCATTAGTACAAGAACAGAGAAAGTGAACAGAGGGTTGCTATCTATAGTGTGTTTTCTACTGTACCTTGATAGTGCTTGAAGGTGTCCACTCTATTTCCCCATACAAACAAACAAATGAACATGGTTAGTTATCTGGTTAGCTGCTTAGTTGTTAATAAGAAAAGGTACTTGCTTGTTGTGTTGAATAGAGTGTGGGCGCCAATGTAGTCAAATGTTTCACTGTAACGTCCCAATGTGTTCTATAAGAAATAGATACATACATAAATACACACATACACACATAAACACATACACATGCATGTCTTTATGCAGTGTTTTCTGTAGTTGCTTACCGTACACACAGCCGCAAAGTACTGGCCACGGACTTCACCCTTCACAAGATTGTCTCGGTTTAGCAAATACAAGGCTCTTTGGTGTTGGCCTGTTTGCATGTAGAGTCCAATCAAGTCGAGACAGTCGTTGTTGGTTCTGTCTACAGTGCACATGTATATAAAAGAGAATATTTCTTGTTTAATATACACATTCTTTCTCACTCTCACTCCTTTTTGTATTGAGTAGAGTATCTTCCTTACCTGACATATCAGCAATCTTCTCAGCATAGTAGATAGCATTGTAGGGTGAATGGCTATCCATCGCCCCCAGAAAGAGTTCTTTTAACTGGCTCTTTATGTCCTTGTTGTAGACATTGGACAGAGGTCTTTTTGTTTTGTCCTGAGGTGTAGCATCGCATTGGATGGCCTCATTGTCAGACTTTTTCTTGGAAGCAACTGAGCTCAAGAGCTGGCTGGCTTCATGCTTGTTAATGAGAGAGGGCTCTCTTGGGGTGTACTCTGCTGAGGACTCATTGTGACACAGTTCACTGCCGCTTTCAAAAGGGCGTTTTGGTGAAGAGTCGAAAGAGTGCTGGGAGATACAGTCTTCCTTTACAGGTGAGTGGTCCTGGATGTTGACCTGGGAAGAGAGGTAGTCGCGTAGAGGTGACTCGGATGGTTCTTGTCTCAGGGTGGATAGGAGACTGCGAGACATGTAAGGATGTAAACCTGACTGTCTTTCAGGAGACTGTGAGCCAGAGTACAAAGAAGAGGGTCTTGCAGGAGACTGTTGGTGGTGGTGTCTTGTGGGAGACAGCAGAGAAGAGTGTCTTTTGGGACATTGAAGAGATGAGGGTCTTTTAAGAGACTTAAGAGAAGAGTGCTTTTTGGGAGTCTGTGGGAGAGATGTTGAAGATCGGTGAGCAGAAGGTGTGTTTGTCATGGTGTATTAGACTATCAACGTGCAGACAATAGGTAGATTGCATGAATTATATTTATAGATGAATATTTGTGACTGTCCAATGTCAACAGTAAAAAAAATTAGGCCATTTCGAATTCAGACAGTCTTTTTCAGGCTCCTACTTTATCTTAATAGTGCTATCACTTTATGAATTCATTGGCTAAAGACGTATAACTTTGAATAGATAAAGATAGGAGTGTTGATAATAAATAGCAGTGGTTTTTATTGTAAGGTTGCTTAGTAACCACTGTTATTCTTTGGCATTAACAACAGTCTGACATCTCCGCCCCATACTGGCAATGAGGATATCTGTCACTTCTTTTAGATATTTTGCCCCATTCCAGCATCAGGGCAGTCTCTAACCTTTGTCTAGTGGAATATAAAATCTTGTCCTTTCTAATAATATTCAATTAAGTCTACAGATGCTCCCTCCACTGGATTGAGATCAATATTGCAACAGCCAGTAAAAAGCAACTACTATACCATTTACTACTCTCTAATTGAGTTGCCTTGTTCTTATAATCTCTAGCATTGTTCATCTGTGGGCGGTAACTGACTCCAGGGCTTAGAAGAGAGAGAGATTTGAGTTCATGGAATTAGACATCTCCCAAGACATCAATGCACTTGTCGGAGTTCAGCTTACCCCTTACTATGATCCATCCCCCATCACCCTCCCCACTAAAACAGCCCCATACCATCACTCCACTACCTCCAAACTTCCTCATTTCTAGGACATTCTTAGGCTCAAAAGCCGTACCAGGCTGGCTGATGAATTTTAGCCCTCTGTCCTAGGTCATGAGCTTCACTCTGGACTCATCCAACTAGACTATCCTCTGCCACTGTTCATGAGTCTGGTTGATATGCTCTTGGACCCACTATAATTAAGGCTCAGTGCTTTCGTTGTTAAAATAGACTTTACTAATGGACTGAATGAATAGAAGTCTATTTCATCAAAGTAATTCTTTAAGGTTGGCTTTGATACATTGATGGGCATGTCTACTATAATGATCTCTTTGTCTTGTTGGGGATCACTCACAACTGTTCTACGTAACTATCAAAGGGCCCTGTCATTGTATTTTTCTCTTTTGGCCATTCTTGAGCGACAATTTAACTTTAGTTTTATTAAAATGGTCCACTATGCTCCAGCCAGAATAGAGTTCAAGTTCAACATATGGTGGAAAATGGCTAAACTCATTACAGTGTGTACCCTCTTTTCTATCCATATTAAGGGGAGTTCTAATAAAGATGTTTACAGTGTTGAATAGTACAGATATTATAAAAATAATAATGCTATGAGAAGAAAAAGAAAAGAAAAAAGAGAAGATATATGTTGTTGTTGTTGTTGTTATTGTCTTCTAGTATGAAATTAGTCCAGATATTGAGAAAAGTGAATTAATTTTCAGTCCCTTTAGATTAAGGCACCTGCAATGATGTGCTTTTGCGTCAGCACAATGATGAATACAGTGCCTCTGCAACAACATTTAGACACCTAAATGTAAACCATCCATAAATGGAATGTCATATCTGCTGCAGAGAGCTCAGTTAGAAAATAGTAAACTTTATGTATCGTAGTGTGACAGCAGTGGTTGTGTATGGAATGATGATGGACACTTATAAATATAAAAAAAAAGAAAAAGGTCAACCTACCAGTAAAGTAAAGGCTACTATAACGCGTTTAATTGTCTATGTTTCCTTTGGATTACATTTCAGAGAGGATAATAGACTGACAGAAATGAAACTTCTTACTCTATTCTCTTTTATTCTTGGGTGATATTAGGATAATGTCTTATGCCTTGAGAAATATACTCTGCCATGGATTTGGTACTTGTCATTCTTCACATCTTTAGTTTACACTAAGGACGAGTATCCTCCATTATAACTTCCTTTCTACCAAATTAGAATATAAAAAAAAAGAAAAATATAATAGAACAAATAGCACCATTTCATTTGGATCTCTCTTTCTATGTGTCTTCTTTTTTTTCACTCTAAAAGACGTGACCATGATAGTAGAGTGGCAGTAGATTACTTCCAAGAAAACATGGAGAACAATGAAAAATCAGTGTGACTTGTTTTATGTGTACTTATGTCAGTGGAATAGAGAAGTCAAGCGGCATATAGTGGGTTAAAATTTCTCTTTCTTTCTCTTTGACAAAGTATCTCTTGACTTGTAGTGTCTTTTATATTGGTGTTTCTATTATTTATTGCACTATTTTTCATACGATTGAAGACAGAAGAAATGACAAACAACCCAAATGTTCTACGTTGTGCAAAACAGGTGTATATTCACTTGGGATTACGTGAAAGAATCCAACTTCTTTCAGCCAAAGATACCCAGCCACCAGAGATCGTTATCTTTGAGAGTCTGTGTGCACTTGACCCCAAAAGACTTGACCAAGTAATTAGACAGTTTCTTCAGTGGACTCCACCACAAGGCACTAAAAAAACACTAAAAGACCTCACTGCTAGAATACAGGCGGCTGTGATAGAGTTCTATACCGGTAAAGAAAGAAAGAGAAAAGACAACTTAGTTATTCTTTGGTTGACAGTTGTTGTTTAATGGTCTTAGCATTCAATGGCAATTCAAAAGACAAATCCAATACCTTGAGTGATGAATGGACTTCAAATAACTCAGAGTCGGATATGTTTGAGGATGATTTCCAGCTGCTGGACACAGATTTAGCACTGCTGGATACACATCCAGAGCTATTGGATCTGGATCCGGCTTTATTGGATATGGACATGGACGTGGACGTGGACGTGGACGTGGACGTGGATTTCTTGGATGCAGATTCTAATGCACTGGAGTATTCTGATCTTCCAACACCACCGGCTTCTCATCACTTGTCGCTTGAGAAACCAGAGACATCTTCATGTCTTGTTACCAAGCGATCTAATTCAGGAGAAAGCACGACCCACATGAAGAAACAGAAAGTAGACCAAGACACCACAAAAAAAACTCCTGTTCATTTAGGGGATTTAACGCCTTCTCCTACGCCGCCTCCTTCACCCTTCAGTCGATGGAATAACCTTCAACAAACGTCAGAGTCCAACATCATTTGTGGCTATGGCACTGTCAAACTTGGAAACATCTCATGGGTGTCTCGCTTTGAAATTGCACGCTTTCTTCTGCATTACCACATCGCATGGTCACAACTTCCCTTTGAAGCACTACAGAAATTCATTGCTGCTATCAAAAAAGAGCCACGCGAGTTGTATCATACAATGATGACATGGTACAACACCAAGGATGGAAAAGAGAAGTGGGGCAACAGCTCACTCATGGAGCGCTGCTCGGATTATGTATGGACACATCTGAAAAAAGAAACAAAGAACAGAATGTTACATTTTAGTGTGACAATTCTCTTGACACAAGACAAACCACCAGAAATACGATTAAGGGCACCTAGCGTAGGGGCTTCGAATCGATTCTTTCGGAAGTTTGGTCAAGACCGCTTCTTGGAAATGAAGTTGAGTAAAATGTCACACCCTTCTCTTGTTCGATCTCAAAAGGACTTTTTTCTAAAGCCCTTTCTATTAATGGGCCGAGTGTTTGAATTCTTGTTCATTAAAGATGACACCATTGTTCTCTTTGCCACTAAAGGAGACTCTCTGAAAGAGATAAGCATTCGAAAAGTCATTGACTGGCATATTCCTGTAGTAGAGAATTGGAAAATGACCCTACATAAGTTTGCAAGTCGAATGGGACTTGGCTATAGTAACAGTATTCCAACCCTTGTCTTTGAGCCTTCTGCCATACGTTATGTAGATGATATTCACTCTGGAAGAGCGGGAGAGGAAGAAACATGTATGACGGATGGGTGTGGCATTATTTCATGGGCTGCCATGCACAAAATCATGGCCATTGAGGGAGCAGAAGCACTTCCTTGTGCGATTCAAGGCCGTATTGGTGGTGCCAAGGGTATCTGGATTCTGCCTCCTGTCTTGGATTTCAACTCGGGTGAATGGATCGAAATCCGCCATTCACAGAATAAGTTCAAGACAGGAATTGTACAAGCTGATATGAACACAGACCCACTGCACTATACATTTGATCTTGTCAAGCGATCTATTTGTATCTATCCAGCAAGTCTAAATACTCAGTTCATACAGTGTCTTTCATCAGGAGGAGTGCCAGCCGAGGTGTTTGTCACGCTTTTACAAAACTATATTCGTCGTCTTGTGAGTATGATCACAGATAACAACGATATTCGACTGCTACGAGAATGGGTGGTGAGTGAAGGTGGACTCATGCGGGCTCGTGCTGAACTGGAAGATATTGAGAAAGGCGTGTGGACAGGCAAGAACAATCAAGATGTGTTTGAGGATTGGACAGTGGAAGAAGAGACCCAGGAACCATCTACACAGCGCTATAATAATGACGGGAAAACCAATCAGTACTCGGAACCTCCTTCTAGAGTGCATGAGACATTGGTGCGTCTCTTTGATGCAGGCTTTGACTTGACCAATGCTTACGTTGCAAAGAAAGTCACTCGGGTCTTTCGAGACACCTTGTTCAATTTAGCAACCAAGTATAAAATAGAGATAGAGAAGTCCTGCACAGTAACTTGTATTCCTGATCCCACAGGCCAGTTGAAAGAAGGAGAGATCTTTCTTCAGCTGTCCAGTTGGCGTATGCAGCAGTCAACAGGTGTCCGACCCAGTCTAATATTGGGAGACATAATTGTTACTCGAAATCCTTGTGGGCTTGAGAGTGATATTCAAAAGGTTCGAGCGATAGACTGTGAGGCACTGCACATATACACCGACATTGTTGTGTTTCCTACTCAAGGACATCAGTCTCTCGCCAGTCTCTTGGGAGGAGGAGACTATGATGGTGACATTGTAAGTAACTAGACGCCATAGAAACAGAACTGGACATTCTGTGGATAGAGCAGTAATGGTATAACTGACGTGTACTCTCCAGATCTTCTGCTGCTGGAATGAGGCCATTGTGGAGCCATTCCGTGCCTCACCAAAATCATCTTTACCGGAAAAGGCATATACAGCATTTGATCATGACAAGCAAGCAGTTCGACATCTTGTTTCTTCTTGTAGAGATGAACATCAGCAACAGAGTGCTCTGAAAAGCGAATTTATCTCTGTATCTTTACCTGAAACTATGCTTGGCCTCTACGAAAATTGGAGAACTGTATTAGCAGAAAACAAGTCATTTAAAGACGAAAATGTTATTTACCTTGCCCATATGTGTGCTAAGCTTGTAGATGCCTCCAAACAAGGACTTTTGCTTAAACCCAGTGTCTTTCAACGAGACCAAAAGGACTTCTCTTCACTCGTATATCCACGTTGGTTTGTGGATAAGAGACATAAACAGAGAGAAAAGAACTTTGCACTGGGAGAGAACCATTCAGAAAAGAGCTCTCGAAAACATATTGCGACCACAACAATGGATCATTTGTATGTCACTTTGCTAGAAGAAACAGATATATTTGCGAATCATCTCAAGAACCTGGCCCTTGATGACATAGTGTCTCGGAATGATATTGATCTGTCTTCTCCATGGAACTTGCATATGGACAGAGCCATCAAAGGGGGGAACACTGATCTATTGAATGATATGAAGGCAATAAAGCAACAAATAGACGAAAGTTATGAGGTTTACCGCCAACACTGTCGAAAGCACACGCATCCCCGAAACAAGAAACATGCACCGTCTGTTTTTGAGGAATCCCAGCAATTCACTACAACCTTTGAGCTGGAAGAGTACTTTGCCAGTATATTCGAGAATGTTACCTCCACTCAATCCAACTATCTCACCCTTGATAGCAAGGTCAATGGTGGGCGATTGTTAAAAACATTGAAGGCAAGTTATGCCTACATACGTACTATTAAGGATGGAAAACATTCAAACTACTGCTATGTTGTGGCCTTTGATTGTCTGCGTCGTATCAAGGCCGATGCATGTACACGAAAAATAAAAAAGAATGGTCTTTCTGAAAGTATAAGCCCTGATTTATACATAGCCATGACGATCGACCGTACCTGGTTAAAGCGTCTAAGAGCTCTTCATGTGACAGAGAATAGTATTTCTGGAAAATGATCCTTTATCAATAAAAAGGTAAATATGATATCTCAGTCTCAAGGTTTGATACTCTCTAGCCTACCACTGCCCTTGTTCACCTGTATGTATTATTCTGTGGTTTGTTGATAGAGCCCCACTGCAATACCGTCATCAATGTGCATATCTATGGAAAATGAAAATGAAAAACTTGAGTTCTTTAAGAAATATAATTAAAGGAGGGCAATATCAAAGTTAGCCTGTGGTTGGTATGAAGAAGGCATATTCACTCGTAGAATGAGTAAAGAGATTCATTTTTCTCACTGAATTATTCACGGCAAAGCATGAATATCAAAGCATGAATAGAAGATATTTTCTATTGTAAGCATTTGTAATTTAGTAGACCATTCCTACTACAAGACAAACAAGCAAAATAAAAATAAGTGGTTGCTTATATTCTACATCCAACTTGCCATGTTGGTTTATTTTTAATAGATACTTTACAAATACTTTATATCTATAAAAGTTTCGTGTAGTATATGCGAATAAAAAAGCTATATCTGCCATGGAAAGTAGATGAAAAAAAATACCATGAAGCTTAGAGTATTTACAATAGATATATCAAAAGAAATATAGTTTATCTTTTTCTCTTCTATCAGAACTAAGTGTGATTTTATAATAATAATAATAATAATAATAATAATAATAAGAGAGAATATTGACTGATAACTGTTTGATCATTGTCCATATTGAAAGAGTAGATAATGTAAATATGAGATGGCATTGGTATTTTGAAAGTATGAATAAATAAGACTATTCGTTAATTTCAAGAAATCCTTTTACTAACAAAAGGCCATACAGTTACATTGCAAAGAACAACTTACACTTATTCTACTTGACTCAATAATAGAAAAATAGTCTCTTTTTTCTCTCTCTTTCTCTTTCTGTTCCATTGTTACTTATGAACATTTAAGAGTAAATAATTCAATTATTATTATTGTAAAGTAGTATTTTAATGTATACTTTTATACGAGATCTTATTTTTTTTATACTAATAAATGTTATTTTTTACAATGCATTCAATGAAATCATCTCATTCTTATATGTAAAATAAAGATAGACAATACTTTAGGCAGTCTACTCTTGCTGTAAACAATCCAGAAGGAAATGATACCCATAAAACAGTATTTCTTTTCCCCATCCCTCACTCGTATACCCCTGTCAGTAGAATCGGGTGTTGAAACAATGAAGCACACCTCACATGAAGCTGCTCTCCTATTCATTGTACTGCCGCACTTTCCTATGGCAAAAACAGAAAAAGCTAAATATTAGAGAGAATTCATTCTATATTTATTTATCAACTTTATTCTGTTAAATTTGTCCAATAAATATTATTTCTATTTTCCAGGCCTTTTTCTTTATGTAAATATATATTTATGTATGTATGTATGTATGTGTGTATGTGTGTATGTGTGTGTGTATGCTTTATTAGCCATCAATGAGTCACCTACAGAAGAAATATCTTTTTTTTGTAGGACAAAATGACTTAGGAGAATGAATGAATGCTACAGAATGTGACTTAGTTTAACTAAAGGTCACATTTTGCATCTCAGAACCTTCTTTATGACGGAAGATCAAATGTGACTTGTCTAAAATATAGAAAAAAAACTATAAATACAGGAGGTTTCCATGGCCCAGTTGTTCTACATTCTTGTGCTAGGGCATAACCACGCGTGTGAGGTTTCTACCGATGCTGGTTTATTGCTGGTTGAAAACTACAACCAATACCCGTCTGCTGTACCTTCGGGTGCGGTGGCAATTTTTGGCAGGCTCGTGAGGGCCTCTCACCTATGATATAATAAATGAAAATATATGTATATATATTATTATATATGCATATATATAAATAATAACCTGTTTTTCTTGTGTTTATGTTTTTTTTTATGTTTTTTATATATCAACTGTGAGGCAATTTTATTCATATTACATGATACAAGTTGAATATTTGGTCTGTCTTTGTTATATCGGACAATATACGACAATTCAGTGGATCCCATTTCTTGGTTACTCTTTTGCACTGTTTATAGTGTATTCCTCTAATGAACTTTATAGACTAATGAGTTTGATGGACTCCGATGATTGTCATTTTTCTTTTTTATTTGCTCATTTCTGCTAAATGGGCTTCTTTTAATGCCAACTCCTTCTTTAAACTCTCGATGGACGTCTCGAATCGTTTCTAAACAGCCACCATGAATAAACAGTCTTTTAGAATAGACACTTACCTTGAGCATGGCATTGGGTGCTGTCATCAAATCGCGTATCTTGCGCTGTATAGCCTGTTTGATTTCCGCGATCTCTTGTCGCTTTTGCTCTACATTTTTAGTAGTTACATTCACTAGACACTACTTACCAATTTCACCTGTCTTGCCACCTTCGTCTTCGTCTTCGTCTTCTTCACTATCATCATCGTCATTATCATCGTCATCGTCGTCGTCGTCATCATCATTGTCTTCCTCCTCCAGTTCTTCCAAACCACGGTCAATAGCAGCAGCAAGATCCTCGTCACTCTCACTCTCAGCGTCACTCATATCAATATCAATGTCGTGGGTGCCTGCGTCTGACTCCAGCTCCAGTTCCATTTCACGGTTGTCCACCACCTCTAAATACCCTATAAGACATCAACCGACACAGCAGTAGAGCTTACCGTACTGCACATCCTCAGCTGTAGCGTCCACTTCCAACAGTCGCTCTACCTCTCGCTCTACTTCTTCAATAGCCTATGCACGCATAAATACACCCATGGACAGTGCGATGCCTTCTCTTTACCCGTTTAGACAGCTTCTTTCTAAAGCGTCTTTTGCGAACATGCTTTAGTGGAGGTGCCAGACCGTGTTGGTAAGCATAGGGATCTGTACTGTGTTTTCCATTGGCAAGGGATGGTGCATTCTCCTCTTTTGAAGGGCCTTCCACCAGCAACATCTATCGGCTGTGTATTGGTATCTAGACTTCATTCATTGTGTGTTCTACCTGTGAAATATCAGCAATCTTATAAAACTGTTTTTTATCAAGTGTTTTCTGGGATTCTACAATGGTTGGCAGATCCACCAGAGTTGTATCGTATTTCTTGCCTTCCAAATAAAAGTAACCTCTTCGGTTGTCTATAGTTTAGACCCACCCAACCCACAGAAAAAGAAAAGATACAACAATAGTATTAGCCTAGGCACTTGGAATAGAATGAGATGTCACCTTTAAAATGGAGTCGCACGTCTTCCGGTATTTCTCGTTTTCTAACATGCTCATGGAGTTTGTCACTCATACTACTGGCAGGGAGTCGCAGAATCAAGTGTTCTTCAATTGCTGCCTCTGGTTCATCTTCATCATCTGAGCCGCTGTGGGTAGTTTCTTTGGTGGTGAGTTTTATCTTGATCGTCTTGTCCTGCAGTGACTCTGACTTGGTGGCTGTCTTTACACGCTTGGCTTTGACTTTGTCTTTTTTGACCTCCATGCTGGGAGGAATGAAGCAAGACGAAACCACCACTGAAAAGTAGGACGGCGATGTGACAGCGTTTCTGTGCTGCACTCACTATGCCTTGACAGAAGAAAGAAAAGAAAAAGAAGAGAAAAAAAGAGACATCGATAAGCTTATTGGTGCAGCATGTGGTTATCGAGTCAACTGGAGGCACTCATTAATCAAGCAGCTCATGATTATGACGAAAGTATAGCGGATGAACCTGTTCCACCAAGTCAGAATGAAGGAACAGCACGAGAGGCTACGTTGAATGCTATTATTGAAGCACAAAAGAGACAGAGAGAGACATTATGGAAAAGGCTGCATGAGGTATTCTGTAGATGAGCAGTGCCTTGGCTTGACGGTGTCTGCTAGCTAGAAGACGAAAGAGAAGCAGGTAGCACCAACGACCTATGCTCTGCTCTTGCAGAAGAGGAAGTCAAGGTACATCCATAGAAGGAGCAGAGACCTCGTATTTAACCAGTAGCTTCTGTCTGTTTATAGATGTGAGGAAGAAGCATTGATAGAAGAGGAAATGCATCTGAAGCAAGGTATATTGATATAAATACTATTGCCACCACTCTACTAAAAGAAGAAGAGGAGACATCTAGCCATCATGCATGTGGATAGATCTGTCAGTGATGATGTATTAGAAATACAATTCAAGGAGCAGCTTCAGAGAAGCAATGTACAGCTTCAAATGACATTAGACCATATAAAACAAGAATTGGCAGAGGCACAGCTACTTCTTGAAAGGTAATGTGTAGAGAGCGATATGTATAGGACTGACCCTTGCAAGTGAGCGTACTGTATTGAAAGAATGCCAAACATTAAAGACAGTCTATGCTCAGAAAGTAGCCATTGCACAATCCACAGGTGCATCCTCAGCTATAAGGTAAAGAAAGAGTAAGAAGTATTGCATGATTTTCATCCTTTGCCCAGCCAGTTCACAGAAAAGTCAAGGAAAATAAGAACAGAAATAGCCTATACAAGAAATGAGCTTATTACTTTTCTAGAGACCTATTATCCTCCTCACTTGGTAGATGTATGTCTATGCTTTAAGAATGTGCTAAGACGGATTCTTTTTTTAGGGAGAAACTGAGGAAGATGGAGTCAAATGTGATCTTCGTTTTATTCTTGAAGTAGGTTGGCTGTAGTTAGCATAGGATACATCCTCACAACAGAATGAAAACATCTAAAATACTCAATAACACCCATCTTCATATAACTTAGGATCTAATGAACAAGGGAAATGTACACAGCAACCAAGATCCTTACCTACAAGTAAATCCAGAAGACTGCTGGTCTCCTTATATCGAAACACTGATAAAAGCAGGCATTGCTACTTATCATCCTCAAGACGTCAATAGAATACGCCTTGTCGACTTTCGTTTATAATATACATGGAGACGTATTGACAAGCCATGTTTATTCCATAAAACCACACATTAAGAAGAAACAAGTACACTGTATAAGAGATGCAAACTCTTTCAAAATCAAACTATCTTTTTCTCTAGTCACTGTAACAAATATTAAAAAAAAAAAAAGACACTCTACTTATGCCCTGCTTAATCATCATCATCATCAAACTGGATCTCCATAGAAGCAGATACTTTGGAGAGAAGATCCTCATAGCCAGACTTGGTGGCTGTTGATCTACCCACCTGTATGGCCTCTTTACTCAGGGTTTTTGATATAACAAGAGAATGACCACTGGCACCAGGTGTTTGCTGTGGAGAAGTCCCAGGCCTAAACATTACTACCATCATTACTTGCTCATGCACTACTGCCTGTCATTGCCCATTGTACTTACGTTGACAAGGCCTGTTTGTTCTTATTCGCATGTGCTTGTGTGCTTGCCAAAAACGCTCTTCTTCGTCCTTCACTCTGACGTATCTCAGCCTCATGGACCTCAATACGATCCCTCTCTCGATTACGCTTGTTAAGATCAGCCCAAATATGCTGCCGTCCATCTGTGCTTATATGATAGCTTGCATTCTCATCCAATTGTTGAAGCATCTTTGTAATGCGTGCAATCTTATCTGCATCATTGTTGCTCTTGGCATCTCCCAGACGAGCCAACAGAGCAGCTTTCTCCATAGCACCATTGCCAGACAAACCACTCACTGCCTTTTTCTTGGCAATCATTTCAGCCACTTCCTTGTCATTGAGTACATAGTCAAGGGCATGCTTCATATCTTTGGTTTTTCTTTGGACATACTCAATTGTAGGTCCAGGAAGTTTCTCTGTTTCGAGAGTAGTACATAGTCGTGCATATTCATACTGGGAGGGTGAATCCTAGGCTGAAGAATAACGACTCCTTACCTGTTCTGGCAAGGAATTTGATACAATGTCCATAGGGAATACCTTTTCAGCATTCCCATGTTTTGCTTTGATGGCCTTGTTAGAGTAGACATCGGGGGCTACTTTATACACCTTATGATAAGAGACGATATCTAATAAGAGACAATGAAAGAAACAATGGTAAGGATAAAGACACACCCATGTTATAGGAGGAGAATAGAGTAGAAGAAAACAGACCCTGTACTTGGCAGAGTCGATACACAAGCTTCTTTGTCTGAGGATCCGGTCCTATCAGCAAACGTACATAGCAGCCTTGGTGATAGAGGATGAGTTCTTCTGCAGTATTACTGGGCTTACCAATGACAGTCTGTTCAAAAAAGGGTGTATGGAGCCACTTTTCAATCATCTCTCTCTTTAAGCAGATACTGTGCAGTTCTTTTAATGTGGGTTCTCTCTTTATCTAGACAGTAAGTACTGTGGCCCAAGGGCTATTCTTTCTCTGTTTACCTTTTTCACCTCATCAGCCGAGCCATCCCTCTCATCGTCACTGTTCTCATAGTCACTGCCTTCACTGTAATGGCTCTTTCTTCTCTTTCTTCGGTCAGGACTAGGAGAATCCTTGCGATGACGCTTGGAATGTCCTTTGCTCTTTTCCTCTCTTCTTCTCGTTAGTTCTGAGAGTGCACGCGAGGTTGTGGTTTCCTTGGCTCGTGTTGATCCTGTACTCAAGCTACATCAGCTTTGGACCAATGTCTTCTTGCAGAGCACTCACTCCGAGTTATGTCATCTCTTCGACCGTCCTTGAGTAACTTTCTCACTTCCAATCGCTCTAGATTACGTTGTCTCTCCTCAGAACGCTCACTAAGAATGCGTTCTCTCTCTACTTCAGGAAGAGCAAGGAGTCTATTGGACAGTATTATCAACCCATGCTACTTGTAGGGGTAAACCTTGTTTACCTTTTCCTATCATCTTCATCCCTGTAGAGATCAGGACCATACTCGTCCACCCCTTCGCTATTCGCTTCATCGTCTGAGCTTTTGTTATTGTTCTCGTCGTCAGAGTAAGCATTCTCTTCGTCTTCTGATTCAGAGATACTGTACATGCATACGCAGGACAATAACACAAGACATGTGAGGATGGCCAAAGAAGAAAAAAAACACACACTCTCTCTCTCTTTCTCTCTTTCTCTCTTTCTTTCTTTTTCTTTCTCCTTCTTTCTCCTTCTTCTTACTATTTCTTTGCCTTTGTACTTGACTTCTTTACAGGTGCAGGTGTCTCTACAACAGTCTCATCCTTGGCGGATTCTTGCTGAAAATCTTCCGTAGTAGTATATCCCACATCCCCCGGCTTGGCAAGAGAGAGAATAAAATCGTCAATAGTGTCCATGGAAGAGAGAGAGAATAAAGAAAGATAACAAGAACAAATGGGTTAAAAAAAGAACAAGTGGAGTTTAAAACGTCACCACTTCCCGATGTTCTTGACTTGACTGCTTTTGTGACGGTGAAGAATGGTAGAGACACTGTGGGACTAAGTAGGTGGCCTACTTGATGGCTTCTTCTGCTCCCCTTTCTATTCTTGAACAGATAGTCAAACCATTAAGCTGGAGAGAGCGCCACACCTGTATGCTAGTGTGCAGAGGGTGGTATTTTACTCTAAAGACACTTTATGAGGAAGAAGTAGTGATACGGAGACCTGATCAGTGGACATCACTGTATGCGTCTTATACAACAGAACCCAAGAATGAATCAATGAGTCAACATATACGGTCTCTTAGTATAAGGTGTGAAGTGGAGATGGACTCAGTGATAGATTTTCTGTCTTCTCTCAAAAGACTCCAGTATCTCTCTATAGAATGTGGGTTTCCTCTAACAGAGCTGTCTTTGCGAGACAATGAAAAGGTAGTAGATAGGCTGTGGTTTCTGTTTCTATTTCTATTTGTTAAAGAGGAATATGGATTTAATGAGTGTTATTAATCTGTTCATAGTCTCTAGTAGTACCTCGCCCTCTTTTTCCTACCCTCAAAACACTCGATATCTCTGTGGATATGCCTGTGGGTGTGATGGAATTGGAGACATTATATTCTCACTGTCCTCAACTTTGTTCTCTTACCCTGCGCTGCCCTACTCTTTATTAGCACTCAATGATGAAGAAGAAGAGAATGAAGAGAAGAATAGCAATGAACTTTCTGATTTCATTGAATCCTTTCCATTTCTCAAGTGTGTACGTCTTGTCATTATGGAATCTTCTTCAGATTCACCTTACCAATGGTTTAATTACTTTACACGTAAATTCCCTGCTATGGAGGATCTTTCTCTAGAGTACTTTCTTATCATAGAAAAGAGGATTTCTCTTGAAGGTTTTTCTGGCGCATTGTCCAGACTATTCCGACAATGTAAATCTCTACAGGCCTTGAGCTTGATAAATGCTCCTTACAGCCCTTTCTTACTCTATGTACTACATGCAGAGAACCTCCCTATCAAAAGAATATGTGTACATGATAGCAATAATAGCATGGCCTATGATATCTTCAATCATATAACAACGCTCTCATTTGACCATCTGACATCACTTTCAATATCAATTACTTCTCTCCAAAATGACATTGCACGAACATTACTCTCCAAGATGAACCATAGACATTTGAAGGATTTGACAATTACATGTGAGCCAGACCCCATTACCTATCAACTGCAAAGAGTCTCTATTGATCATCTACTTCAATTGGAGACCCTGACATTAATCAACGTGCATTTGGAAGAAAGACAATATAAAAGTGAAAACGAAGACTTCTACCCTTTAAAGAGATTGACACTAAAGGCCAGTAAGCTCAGTAGTGATACTCTTAATGACTTACTCTCGATGGCTGGCTCCTTATCTTACTTGACACTCTACCATTGTACTTTTGTATCTTCATTGCTCGAGAAAGAAGACAGCCACGAATCTATCTTTAATGATAACCATGTCTCTTTACACTCGAGACATCTCTCTCTACGTTCACTTGATATTCACCACTTGGCAATTTGTAACAGTGCTGCCATTCATGCTATTAGACATCCTTACCAGCCTGCCTTCTTTCATGTGACTCAAGTATCAAAACAGAAAGGACCCTATATTGTGAGGAAATGGACACAAGGAGATTGGTATTATAAGAAAAAGGACACTATTTCATGTCTAGATGAAGATGAAACCAATGTTGCAAAAGAAAAGATACTCCCACAGAGACGACAAACACTTACTAACCCTGCCTATTCTTACTTGAATGGTATAACTAAGGGCAGTGTTTCAATTATTGTCAAGTCATTGGATCATTTTTATATTGATGAACGATGGGTATTTTAAATAGAAATATAGAAATTGTATTGATTCTCTACAGTAAAGAGAAGGGCATACCCTATATATATATATATATATATATATATAAGACTACCATTAGTATCTTGGAGTGCGTGTTTGTGTGTACTCATCTACAGGTCTAATCTACACTAGCACTATCTAGTCTAACTTGCATAAAGACCACTGCATATGTATCTATTGTTTTAGTGAATCAAGAGATAGGGATACTATCTATAGACATATTAGAGTGTAATTATAGCCTATTAATATAGAGATCAGGTAAGAATAGATATCATTAAAATGGAAAAGAGACTATTATTAGTCGTCTATTCATCTTGCAAAAAATAATAATCAGTGGTTGGCATGAGCCTGTTCATGACTAGCACGAAGCTATGTTATTGATAAACTATACCACATTTTTTCTATAGTATCAACTCGATTTATTTATCTATCTATGGATATTCCCTCCCAATGTGATTACACCAAAAGGTATGTGCACGGGATCATCCGGATTAAAGTATAAAATAACAGCAGCAAAAAGAGAAAGACACGCTATTATACTATTATTGTATTATAACAGTTTAAAAGAGTGTGGAGTACTTGTACTTATCTCGTGGAGCGGCCATTATTACAAAGGAACAGGTTGTCTTATCGAATTAAATAGGAGCCTTTTTACTAACGCAACTTGACTTGGGTTTTAAAGTAGCAAACTATGAGTGCCATCGACAGTTCTGCTGTTGTGTGCTGGTTACATTGTAGGCAGATGCCCACCATACCAAGGTCCTATAATCATCTCTCTAATAGAGTATAATCAAGAATTTAACCGTACACAAGCCCTAAGTATGACTCTACATTGAAGAGAGAGAGAAGAAAAGAAGAGTCCATTGACCATGCTGACTCCATCTCTTTATAGATAGAAACTACCCATCTCTTTATAGAAGATATCTTACATAAGTCTGTGCTGTGCCATGTTTATTCACCAATACCCTGAATACTCCACGAATGGTGTCAGTAAGCAGGTAGGTTCAGGAATACAACCGAATTGGAAGATCGGAAATGGATGTTTTATATGGTTCATACCCCTTGATATTTTATAGTTCCACCATTCTCCACTGACTATTACTATAATTTACATTTCTAATCTCTAGTATGGCGTGATCGACAATAATTAAAAGTAGGTCATTTTGTATTGGCCTTAATCTATAAACACGTTGGGATGTGTATTTACTAACAATCCAATAACAGAAACAAGAGAAGATTAACAGTAGTAGTTCTGTCTATCTATTCATTTATCTGTGTATGTGTATCTGCCCACAGAAACATCAATGTACATTTATCATCAAAGCAATAGTGCATATCAATATTAGTGATAGGTGTTTGGTGTTTACTGCCTCATAGAATTCATACACCATAGAGCGATCAATTGCCTAAATTACAACTCATCGGCTAGCTTGAATAGAGTGTGACAATCTGCGTAACTGTTTCTTTAGCAAGGGTCTAGTAGTTATAGTAACTTGTGCATGTGCAATTATTGCCGTTGGGGTTTTAACCTTCAATTATCAATGAATTGACTTTATCTCTTCTGAATTTTATAATTTTGATAGAGAACCTGTTCCATGATTTGCCTATTTGAATATTAAATATGGGCATAGACCACCTATCTAACATTATGGAAACCAACAGTGAAGTAAGACAAGTGCCCTTTTTGTTCTCCGACATGATAGTTTAGTATTTTCTGATTTGGTGGTTTAGCATAAGAGAACAAATAAAAGAAAAATATAAAGTGGTATCACAAGATATTTTTACTACACACCCAAAGATTTTCTGGTCTTTAAGCGGTGATATCTCTTTCCTGTTAAGTAAAAAACTATTACCTTTTATGGAACAATATTTAAAATCAAAAGGTTTGTAAGTATCCAATTTATTATTTTCTTTTGAAGAATATCTCAATATCAAATTATATTATCAATGGAATATAGTGTTGATGAATGAAAATGTTTATTGTAATAGTATAGCTAATAATATACTATTACTATAGCTACTGCATAAGTACATTCCCTTCATAGCAGTAGAATCCACACCCTAAAGGTCTTGTGCTTTATCCTTGGGAGATAGATAACTATGCTCAGGAGTATACCCTATACACCATTGATAGTATAGAAGGAAGAAGACCACCTGAGACTAACTTAAGAGTCTTAACTTATCTAATAGCAGAAGGGTCTATTAGTAATAATTCAATCAAGAGAGATAATAGGCCATATATTATCTATTAGTAGAAGAGTCAGTACTATGTCTTGTGGAATACAATAAACTCAAGCCCAGATAAAGACACTACTCACCTTTTTTACTTTCAGAATAGCCTCTAGTGGTGTCTATCACTTATTTCTATTGTTTTTGTTTGTTAATAATGGCACATTACCTTGCTTAATTATGTTCATCTTTACAATTAATTAAGTATCAATTTGTATGAACCAGTGAAAGGTGTTGGAATAAGAAGAATGTTGAAGAAAGAAGGGTTCAAAGTGTTCCTTATTGATGAGTTCAAAACATCCAATTTCTGTCCTGCCTGCGAGAACAGTGAGCTTGAGAAATTCAAGAAAGTGCAAAGCCCAAGATCCTTCAGAAGAGAGAAGAACCCCGCAGTGACATCTCATGGTCTTTCAAGGTAAAAGGCTTATATATATGAAAGTCAAAGAAAAGACTAATAAGTTTATTATTATTTTTATTTTGGTGCAAAAGCCAACAATGTTTGAAGATCATGACTAAAACTGCTGGGGTTTCTTATGAGATGATTTCTTAATACTTTTGGAATCAGGACATGGCAGCAACATTGAACTTTTGTCATGTTCATTTTTGGGCTAAGAGAAGAAGGCAAACAACCCAAATGCTTTTGTCGATTCAAGACAGTACAGTCTGTTGGTAACAAAAGAAAGGAGTCGCCCTTAGCTAGTGGTAGTCGACCTACCAAAACATCAAAAAAAGAATCCGGTGTAGTTATCACTGCACTAAACTAAGATAACATAAGTCTTTTTTTGGAACCATACTACATTTCTACACTATTTTATTTCCTCAAAAATACACCAATACTTTCTGAAAATAGCTTTTTAAAACACATCAGCCAATCATAAAAATAGTGTTATTTTATTGTCCGTGTATTTACTTTTATATCACAAAATTCTTTAGGTGTGTACAACACTCTAATCTTAGCTCATTCTCCAACCAGACTTTGAAGGATTGAATAGAGATTCTGGTGACAAGAATGGAATTATAAATCCATGTAGTTTTTCCGGGAATATATCTTATCCAAGGTAATTGGTGTAATTGAATAAAAACAGATGAGAAAGAAGACGTACGTTCCTAAGAAATAAACAGAGCGTAGTGGTTGTACTTGTTACTGAAAATAGCAGAGCAGTGCACGTTTCATTGTTCTTTAAATACAGTTTTATTTTACAGAGGCTGTGTCTATTTTGATCTACGCACCCACCCCCGCTTTATACATTTGTACCCTCTCCATGTCGTATTTCTTCTTTTCTTTGTATTGCAAGCTTGTTCTTGATCTATTTTATTCCTATAACAGTTATGTTCTGCTAATAATTGATTGAGTTTTTCCTCTTCTCTCTTTCTCTCTTTCTCCTCCTATCCTATTCTCTCCATCTATTTATTTACACTTTCTATAGTGTCGCCTGTCCTTACCTAATCCCTATCCCAACGACCAGAAAACTTCTTGTCTATTATTTTCTATTTACTCGCACCAGACAATTCCTAATACCTATCATTCCATTTGCCTATCATGCTTAAAAAATTCCAACTTAAACATAATGAAACAACTCATACAGAACCTTCTCCCAACTCATTTACTTATATAACTCCCAACTCAAGGTACAATGATGCAGCAGCACATCACCAAGATGACACAGTATGCTTATTATGGTAACATTGTTTTTATATAGAAAGGTACCTCTTCCACCAGCACCTAATGAGGCCTATGTAAGTCTTCTCATATGTTCATCTGAGAATGAATTAAATGAATTAAGCTAATCCCGATGGTTTGGAATGCCTACTTTAGGATGTTCACGGTTCTCCATGGCAACAGGTAACTCATTACAGCTACAACAAAAGTGCTTACTTTTTTCTTTCTTATAATAGCATCCTCAGTACTCTTTCTTTGATGAATATGAGGAGCCTAGCAATGATGTTCACAAATATAATACATTTCATGACCGCGAGTCATTAATAGACTCTAATCCTCGTCTCCCCTCTAATAAAGCCTATGAGCAATTGATTGGTAAGGTTGAATTGAAAAGAAACAGGAAATATTAACCAATTCTGCAGACTCTAGCCAGTCAGATCTTCATTCTACAAGACAGGCAAATCAAGCCAGTCCTGTACAATGGACCCAACACCAGGAGGCTCTTGGTGCTACATCAACATTGTTCAACGTCAAAAATCTCCATTACACCAATAAAACAATGCCCTCCGATCCAGAAATCAGAACAATGGAGCCCCCCACTCCAGTGAGATCTCGTATGCACACCACTGAGCACCAGTCTATTCAAGTAGAATACAGCTTTGCCAACATAGCAGAGGCACTTGCTGCCTCTGTAGAAGCTACATTTATAGATCAGCCCATGTCTGATGTGTATAAGAGCAACCCTAGCCCTCCATCTTCTGATGGTCTTTTTACGCTTCAACCTGCACCTTTAAAAAATAAACAAAATCAGCCTGTGCGCACAAGCAGCAAGCCTGTTTCCTCTACACGCCAGCACCCTTCTCCCCTCGCACCACTTGTGATTCCTCCTACACCCAGCCGACTCACCTCACCCGCTGCACAATCAGGAAGAGTCATGATGCCTTCACGCTCATCCTCCATCCCAGATCTCCTTCCACAGCTCACTCCTGGATCACTCACTCCTGGATCACTCACCTCTACATCCTCTGGAGGCTCTCTCTCTCCACTGCCTTCTGCTGTTTCTGTTTCTCCACAAACCCCCTCTCCACACTTCCAAATCCCTGTTTCTCCCCAGTCAACATCAGAACAAAAGCAAAAAGTAGCCGATCAAAAGAAACAGCCCTCGGCTACATTGGTAGAGGAACTGGTGGCGGACGGTATTAAATTCCACGAGGCAGGACAGTTGGAAAAAGCAACAGAGCTCTTTCGACAGGCCGCTACAAAGGACTTTCCCATTGCAATGTTCCTGTACGGTGTATCTCTTCGCCATGGCTGGGTAACTATTCAACCATTTTATATAAATATATATTTATATAAAGAAAACAACAAGAAAAATAAACGATTGTTTAGGGTTGTAAAAAGAATGAGCACTTGGCATTTCAATACCTGCAAAAAGCAGCTGAGTATGCTGTATTGGATCTCAATGGTCTTACGAGCACTGTCAATACATCTGCCTCAAAGGGTGAATTGATTATGGCCATCTATGAGCTGGGTGTTTCTTTCCGTCACGGATGGGGCGTAAGTTATTTAATAGTTTTGATTTATTTGGAGACATGGCCCTAAGCCCAATGCAATGTGTCTTATTTGTATCCATCTTATTCTAGTGCAAAAAGAACAAAGAAACCGCATTTTACTTTTTTAAAATTGCTGCTGATCTTGGAGACCCCGATGCTCAGAATGATTTGGGTCATTGTTATTACAATGGTCATGGAGCAAAGAAAGACCTTTATATGGCTGCCAAGTATTACCGTCTTGCAGACAAACAGGGGCAAGGCATTATGGGAAACTCTTGGATTCATAAAACTAAATATGATCATCCTAAATAGACACTCAAGTACATACAAATGCAATCCTCTTTCTTTTTTTCTTTTTTATTATTATTATATTTTTTTTTATATTCCTACAAGCTCCTTCTGTATGTGTAAATGACCCTTAGATCCCATACTATAATCTATTATCAAGCTTGTGCTCTTTTTTTTTTTAATTATTATTCTATATTTATAAATAATACAAAAAACATCTTAAAATAGTCTGTAGACCGCCCTCTTGCCATGTATACTTCACTTGGAAAGTACCTAACTCATTTTGGTATAGTAGTAGTCTGTGGGGCTGACTTTCTACCACTGCACTTGTCGTGATATTGAGAAAAGCACAGGTATACAACGTATGTTAAATTCTGTCTTGTTCGATGCAGTGTCGTCTGCAGTGTTTTATTGCCTGTTTCGCACTAGAGAGGCATCAGTATTCCACACATCGTAGAAATGCAAATTCAAAAAGACAAGTTTTGTTTTTGTTACTTTTTAATAAAAAAAATATACGCGTCGTACTGTATTTATACTTTAGATTCTAATAATAAAATTCGATACTTGTTGTATACACACACACACACACACACAAGTGGACAAGAATAAAAAAGAATAAGATATTTATTTACACTAGTATTATGTAATACATATATGTTTTAATACTTTGTTTGTTTGAGGAAATGAGGTAGAGAACAAGAGGTTGAAAAAAAAGAGAGTCAAGGAACACTTTTCTCAAGTATGTCTGCACCAGAATTCATGGCAAAAGCGAGTAATATCAACCCCACAGTATTGACAAAAGGTAGAAGAGATGGCAGCTAATTCTTTTGGTTTATTTTGGGCTTGAACAATAGGCTGATGGCTAGTAGTAGGCGCTGTCCTGGTAGAATTGGAATCTGATTTTACTGAAATGTACATTAATTATAAGTTCTCAGTCTGAAGAGAAGAAACAATAAGTGTATTTTTGAATATATATAGATTTGTCCATAAATGTTCATATGCAAAAGAAAAACCAGAATATCAGTCAATTAGGTACTAGCGCATCTTTTTTCTTCAAAAGCAGGCATAAATCGTCGATTGTCAAGATACTGTTGATGTCGATCGAGAAAAAAAGAAGAAAGAAAAAAGGTGCAAGTATAAACCATTGCTTTGTGATGAGATGTAGAAATTGTCAATATCTTAACTTGCATTATTCCATATATAGAAAATATCCATTAAAGCCAATTCTGACAATCGATAATTCAATGACAGATAGTTTGAATGCACTAAAAGAAGGGTGCTTCTGAAGAAGAAAAATCATATTTACGGTTTATGCCGGAATAATCAAATCTTTATCACGAGGCATCTTCAGCATATGTTTAAATGTCTATGCTTGACCAATAATTGCACAAATAATTCTGTAATAGAGTGGACCTTGTTTTGTAGAAGACCAGGTTCTTCTACAGTATAGAATACACATTGCAAAGTATGCACTGAATTAAACAGAATCCATCGGAAGAAGAAAAAGAAAAGTAGGAAATAACTAATGTGCTGTATGTCTCTTTGTGTGTATGCCGGGAATGTCTAAAAGTAAATACTTACGGGATATACTATTGAATTATTGAAAGGCGATGGCATACAGATACATAGAATGAATTCACATATCTCGATAGAGGTTGATCACAGGCCTATCATCATTCTCCATACTATACCACGGGATTTTCATACTCTATTTATGTTTCTTAGAAAACTGGTCTATACTTTGCCATTACATATTGGTTTTATATTTAAGTAAATGAATCAGTATGGATTTACAACCTATACAATGATTTAATGATCTATCTTTATTATCTTATCCTATTTTCTGTAGGTCCAATTCTTTATCTGTTTGTCTTATTATCAACCTACTTGTTTGTTTACCTACTTTCTTGTTTGTCATTAAAATAAATAGAAAGATTTGATTTATGCATAGACTAAATTCTTTTTTTTTTTAGTTGGCGTTACTCTTAACGCATGATGATTTACTATGAAAAAAACCCGATCCTGCCTAGTATTATTACTCGCTTGGATTATTGCATTTGTAGCATAAAAATAAAGGCTCTTCCCCAATGAGTTCAAATGATTTCACCAGTTTCATATGTTATAGACTAAAGTGTTCTTATTCTTTTATCAAAACTCGACGATGTCTATAGTTCCCAATGACCCCGTCTTATTCTTCTAATAGTAACAGCTTGATATAGATATATTTTTCATCTTGAAAGATACTCTAACCTCTATTAGTTTAGTACTTGCCTTGTTTTTTTGAGACCTTATGCCTTCTCAGGGTTGACTTAATAATTTAGCTCTGAGTAGTTCAGTGAAAAACTTTCCTATAGATATGTCATCTGCAATGTATTTTAATGATAATTCTAAACCCGATGTTTTAGTTGATTTAGTGATGCCAAGACTTCCGTTGAAAACAGGAGAGTAGAATGGATCCTTCACTCCATTATGTTTTAGCAGTTTGTGGTATCCACCGAAAATAAATAAATACATCTACAAATCAGGGAACGATAAATCAAACTATCCTTATAAGACTTTGTATATTATGTCTCTTGATGATCTCAATAATTGTGGCTGTGGTTTTCATGGAAGCATGGTTTCACTAAGCCTCAGGGATACCACTTGGTATAGCCTCAATATAACATAATACCCAAATAGATGTTTTGAATTAGAACTTTATTAATACTCGAGTTTCGATAGCAAAAAGATAGTCTTTGGTGGAGCTATGGCTTATACATAAGAAAGATGGACACACTGTCAATATTATTCCTATCCTTATGAACACAATAGAGTGGTACAGAGACCATACACTTTACAGACAGCTGGGGATACTTGTTAGCTGGTATCATCTTTGCAATCTACTCTTCTTATTCTTTGTATCAGAAAATAAGATCTTGGATAAGAAGATTGTTCATATTGAATCACCTATCATTTAACTTTTATTTTTTGTATAGTTTAGCAATGATCTCTTAATGAAATCATTAAATCTGAGTATTTCATCCTTTTCACTTTCTATGGGTTATTATCCAACTTTGAAAATAGACAAAATGAAATTACAGCCTTATCATTTTCTCCCTGTATGCTCAATTTGTTAATTCAATACCTTTAGAAGAAGAAAACAGCCATTTATTTTTTGTTGCAGTAATTGACTTTTAAAATCATAGAAAATACGCTAAATGTTGATACTCCTCAAGTTTTTCCATTGCTGAAAAATCACGTTTTAAGAAGGGTGAATCCGGCTTCAAGGTTGCCTGAATTTCATACGACATAACCAATACACACTGAGAATAGATGTAATAAGTAGTATACAGGATGCTGTTATCTGAGATATTGTATTTTAAGAAACAAGAAACTAACAGTTAGCAGTTCATAAAAACAGATACACAATCAATGGTCTAGAATGAAGCATCTAGGATAAGCTGGAGTATATTTGAATATAGTGGATAGATCTTTTATAGATAGTATAAGAGTACAACAGCCTACATTAGAATATATAACTTCTGGTGGTGATTTCTTCCGAGTTCTTCTATCTGTAGTCATCATTAGAATAAAAGAATAACAAACAAGTTGAATAAAAAAGAGCAGAGTTAATTGTAGGTTAACTAAACCAATACCTTTGAACCTAAGGAGCTATTGACAACACCATAACATCAATGGATGATAAATAATAGCTGACACTACTCAGTGTCTCTAATAA
Source organism: Spinellus fusiger (assembly GCA_025094145.1). Taxonomy (NCBI): domain Eukaryota; kingdom Fungi; phylum Mucoromycota; class Mucoromycetes; order Mucorales; family Phycomycetaceae; genus Spinellus; species Spinellus fusiger. The sequence continues at coordinate 155,435 of JALLLS010000022.1, read as the reverse complement.
AATAACTATTTATTTCCTCTTTCTTATTGTATTTCTATCTATTCTTTCTGAACTAAAGATTTTATTCAGCCAACAATATACAAATAAAGTAAAAAAGATATAATATGTTTATAGAATCAATCTAATGTTCTTACATGTATTTGATATTTATAGAAGACTATAGCAAATTCTTCGTGTGAGAATCCTACCAGAGTAATGACAATCAAGACATCTTTACGTGATACTGCTTGGATATCGGATTATCTACCTGTTTTACAATATCTGGTCTATAACATCAATACCATTGTTTCTCATACTTGTGTATTCTCCAAGTATATATTGATCCATCTACTCGAAAATGAAGATGGATCTGCTTTGAATGAGTGCATAACTAAGGATTTCTTCCGTGAGGTGTTTTTGTCGCTCATTGATAAGCAAACCAGAGAAGGTAGTACTTCCGGCAAAACACATCTCACACCCAAGGTGCGTCAAATAAGAGAGAAGATCAACCCTCTGAAGAATGACTACTGTCAATATGCGTCCTACACTCCAATCAAAATAACCAATGCTCAACAAATCTCCATTTATGAAAGCACCAAGATACACACATCCTACATTAATAATATTGTGTCTCAGTTTGGGAATCGTCTTGGAATGTTCTTCAACATCATCCTACGACAAAAAGAAAGGATTGCCACATTGACCCATGCCATGAAAGCCAAAAACTATTCTGAGGAGGCCATTGCAAATATTATTAGATTAAATGTGTTGGATGTGTGTACGCAAATCAAACTAGACATTTTGACAAAGACTGTTCCCAATGCACCCGTAGATTTCTTGAACCAAAAGGCCATTAGCCAAATACAAGAACTGCTAGCCTGCTATCCTCCCAGTTATAGATTTGCTAAAAACTCCATCTATTATGATGTTAAATCCAATCCAGCCAAGCACATGTACGCATTTGCTAAGCTGGCCCAACTATGTGAAGAGAATGGAAACAAATCCTTTAGTTGCTTCCCACTTTGTAGAAGCTTCATTCCCTCTCACATTACGATAGATACTAAGATACTCAACCACCCTATCTTGAAAAACAAAAGCTACACGGGCGAAAAGTTTGATCTTTGGGGTAAGTCGTCAATCTAAAATCAAAGGTGTTCAAAAGTCAAGGTATAGATAGGTCAATGAGATTCCAAGGTACAATAGAAACCGATGGTGTGGCAGTGTCGGTGATCAAGCAAAACTTTATGTCGAGACGTTCCTCAGGTGGTAGTCGCAAAGCACTTATTGATGAGGATCACATTGAGTCTATTGAAGAGTTATCTCAAGCTGCATTAGTAGAGACAAAAGACAGATGCGTACTCATCGATCCGAGTCGTCGAGACCTATTATTCTGTATGCAAGAAAACAGTACACCCGATAATAAATCCATCTACAGGTATACACGTAATCAACGAGCCAAAGAAACAAAGTCAACCCATTTCAAGAAGCTTCTACAGAACCTCAAGCCTCCATCCATCCAAAGACTAGAAGACAAACTTAGTCAAGGTCCTGCTTCAACAGTAAAACTCAAAGAGTTCATCAAATACATACAAAAAAAGCAAGTGTGTCGGAGGACTTGATATTGTATTACGGCAATGAAACAATGAAGGATGATAATGGGCAAACAAAAGACAGTAGTGTCAAAGAAAAAGGCCCCTCAAGTGCCAATTCTCTTATTATGAAACAATCGCTACTACCATTTCGAAAGATGAAGCTATCGAGTCATATCAATAGATTGCAGTCTGATAAACGACTAGCCCGAAACATGAGAGTCAAGTTTGGAGAAGATCCGGTGTTGATCTTGGGCGACTGGTCAAGCACAAATATGAAGTTCCATGAACCAATAAAGGGAAAAGACATGTGGAGGATGTTGAAGAAAGAAGGATTCAGACTCTATCTTATCAATGCATTCAAAACATCGAGCCTGTGTCCTGAGTGCAAGTACTCGCCTTCAAAGATATTTAAACATGTCAAGAACTCCAGGCCCTATCAACGAACAAAAATGCTTCAAGTTAAATGTCATGGTCTTCTCAGGTCATTTCTTTTTAATTTTATATCAAAAAAGAAAGACTCCTTTTTCTCCTTTCAAATAGATATTCAAACTAAAAATTGTATGAAAGACAAGAGATTGAGGCTTTGGAATCGCTATATTGCTGCTACATTAAACTTTAGACATGGTCTAATGTCTCCAAGGGAAAATGGTACCCTCTCATAGTGCTTTTGTAGATAGAACAAAAGAGAACAGAAAGATACACCTAGAACCAAGAAAAGGTCCAAGACTTCTGGTTTATTCTCCTCCTCCCCAGTGATCACTGGAGCCTCGGTTAACTAACTGACGGAAGCCCATGATATAAGTAAACTATCTAAAAAGTGATAATGAAGTGTATCTTATTCGATTTTGTCATGCAAAAAGATATTATAATGTCTAGTATGCACTACTAAACAATAGAAATGAAGCCGACATGAGAATGGTTTTCTCTTAAATCATCATCATAGCAAGGCGTGGTGTGTTCTTTTACTTGACTTCTAAACTAGACTTTGGAATTTCCAATGATGGCTATATTTCTCTACAGATATCTAATTTTACACAAAGGAAAGAAGATTGTTTATATTCCTCCTTTTCTTCTTTTCATTGCTACCCTTTAGGATGACATTTCTTTATGAGATGCCTCTTTTATTTGATCACTCAAGTATTTAGTACCTATCTATTGTTTACGTAAGCTGACTTTCCATATGTCATTATTACTGCATGATTATTATTATATTTCTCCTAACAGTATCACTGCGTTAGGTGTGTTTTCATGACATAACCCAAGTCCAACAATATGTAAATTACAACAACAGCAGTAGCACAAAAGTAAAGGAAACAAAAAACCAAAAGAGTGTTCTTCCCAAAACATTATTTCTCTTCTGAACTGATCAAGATATTTTTATCTGTCCATTGTCTTGTTGATTCTATAATGTAGAGTGCATACTACTCATCCCTTCAATGGAGATTTGCTGCTTTCTTAGCTACATTTGTGTCATTACCATTATCCAATGCCTTGTGTTTATATTCTTGGCATGGCAGAGATCCTTTATAGACTCTATATTTCTTTTATTTATAAAATGACACGTAGCTTCACTATGGGATTTACGCACTATGCATGCCAAAAGAAAATACACATGCTTTAAGTTGTAAGATGACTGATTCAACTAAATAACCAGTGTAGCACAACAAGACATAGGGTAATGAACCACTTGATTTCTTCCAGGATTCTAGTTTGAAGTGTAGTGAAGATGCAGGTAGATACATGTCATTAGTATAGTACTCAACATTAGCACAAGGAATGTATTTGTGTCTATATCAAAGCTGAAGCAAGAAGATTATGGCAAAGGGTCCAACACTCTTTTCTTATTTATTTATTTACTATATTATTTTTATGTTAGGGGTTTACATGTTATTATCACTAATGATATTTGTGATACTACTGATGTGTCTGATGTAAACTAAAGTAGTTCACTATGAATAAAGTATCACCAACATCTTTATGTAGTTCTTAAATGCTAGTTTATGCACAATGTTATAGTATAGATACATGTCAATGCTTTACAGTACTTTATTTCCTTCTACCTGTGTATTACATATAATATAATATTATAAACTCTTACTGATATATTCTTTTAATTAAATAAGAATAAAAAATAAACAATTCTCTTTAAAATTCTATCCTAATTCATCTATTCAGCTTATAAATTGAATGGCCTTTTTTATCACTTTCTGTATTAATTCACTCTGTTGATTGTTCTCTCAATAACCATTTGTTACACTTTGTCAGCGAATAAAGGAAAAAGAAGATGTGTGACTGTCAATCAGTAAGGCACTTCATTGGTTCCAACCCCACTATTTCTTATAAACCAATCTCTTTTATAGTCCTTTAAGAACATCCAAATAGATCAACAGCACTTGGTCCTTTCTTTCAAAAGACATTCTCTGATTATTCTTTAAAGAAGATAACTACAGAAGCATAGAGAGTGTTCTTTTTCTTCATTCTTCCTGTTCTATCTGGTGAAATTTAGCTGAGTTGATAACTTTTACATTGTTAGACTCTAAATAAGGCCTATCTGAGCCATTAAGTCTCTCAAAACTCAAATATAAAAGACTAAGACTAAGAAGCAGAGGGGTCAAATAGCACGCCATTGGTTTATAATCTAGTGACAGACCTTATCCCAAGAAGATGCTGTGATTATCATTTCAATGGCAGAAAACAAGAGAGCAGCAAAATACCAAAGCTCTATCCTAGATTTCATTGGCGCAGACAGCTTGCGTCTTACGTTTCACAGCCCACACCAGTGGGTTACTCTTGTATCTCGCTCCTTGTTCTTCCTGATGGCTAGAAGAGTAAAGATATGGATAGGCAAAAGAGTAAAATAAATAAAAAGACGTAGAGATATTGATATATATATTGATATATATAAACATCAGGTCTAGAAAGAGCCATTTCCTACAATACAAATGGTGTGTTACCATCTGGTCTTTCACTATTTCCTCCAACGACACACCCAGGGATGGTTTCTTTTGACAATAGAGGCGGTACAAAATCCTTATCAAAAACACTCTAAATAGTATTTTAATCCCTATAGGCTCTTCTAGGTCAGACACCATAAAAGATAAGTGGACATTCATCTTGTTTTCTTTCTTTCTCTATTTCTTACAAGAACAATGGGTGGAGTGTTTTCATCCATCGCAATTGCTGCTATTGGTTGGCTAGTAAGCCAGTCCATGACAGGTACCTTGTGGGATAACAAAAAACCAGACGGGTCAGACAAGAGTCCATGGCCAGTCAGTCCAAAGGGATTGCCTTATTTCTACAATGGCTACAAAGACATTGACACACACCAGTACCATGCATTCACAGAGTGGGCAAAACAGCTGGGGAGTTTGTTTTCAGTCAAGATTGGAGGCAGACGTGTGATTGTCTTGAACGAGGGAACTCTGGTGCAAGAAGTCTTTGTCAACCAAGATCAAAAGAATTCAGCCCATGTGGTGAGAGACACTGTGGAGATGATCATGACAGACAATGGTATATAGATACACATCTACCTGTTTTAATATATATATAAGAGATGGGGAAGGGGTAGGTGGGTTGCTGAGAAATATGTCTTACTATTCTCTCTCTGTTTCTTTATTTCTTTCAATGGGAACTGTTACAGGCAAGACCGTGTTTTCCTCTGCATTTGATATGTATTGGTCTCGTCTCCGTCGTGCCATTGTCATTGTCATTGGCACAAGCTATGCAGAACAGTTTGATACCCTGTTCTCATCTCAAGCCAACAAACTCACCAATGGTATTGATCTCGAGACAAAAGAAAAGGAAAGCAAAATCACCCTCAATACTGACCAATTGCGCAACATGGTGGAGATGATTGCTCTCGACACTTCATTGGCCATGGTGGTGGGCGAGAAGCACGCAGATCCATCTCTCTTGCTGACAGTGACTCAGTTATGCAAAGAGGCCGAGAATGTCCAGTCCAACACATGGATTCACTACGGACGCTTCTTTAACTTTATCAAGAGCATCTACAGTGGCATCAATCTACTGAGAAGCAAGACCCCTGGTATTCAGCAACGGGATGCGCTGTTTAACATTTTCCTTGAATGGCTCCAAACTGCCCTTGAGCCCAAAGACACACCCACACAGAAATGCCCCACCCATCTCCTGGAAAGCTTAGTCAACATTAGACCTTCTAAAAACGACCTTGAGCCCGTCCAACTTGCCAATGAAGAAGTGCTTGTCAACATTGTACACCTGACCCTGCACAGCTACGCATGCCTTGCCTCGGCGTTGTTCACCATGATACAACGTCTTTCTGTCATGCCCGAGTTGCAGGCACAGATCCATGAGCAACTCACCACTGCACCCGACACAGCAGCCACAGTAGACGACTGGCCACTGGTCAAGGCCTTTGTGGATGAGTCCATGCGCTACGAGCCCCCCATGCGCATGTACTCCCACTCTTCCCGTGTCTCGGATGACATTAGTATCAAGGGAGTGAATTACCGTGTAGACATGGACACAGAGCTCGTGGCGAATCTCGACAGAATCCACTTTGATGAACGCTATTATCCTGATCCTCACACGTTTGATCCCAAGCGCTTTCTGCCCTCTGAGAAAGAGACAGTGTCTCTGTTGAACCCGCCTACACGAAAGCCGCGTGCTGCTCGGGATCATTTGGCATTTGGTGCTGGTCGCCGGGTGTGTCAAGGAGCCAAGGTCAGTGAGCGTATGCTGGCAGCTGTGGTGGCTCGTCTTGTCAGGACCTATACATTGGAGGGAGGCAATCCACATGCCAAGGTGGATTATTCTAGTAATCTTTGGTCTTGGACAGGTAGAACAGAGACACAAGGAGAGGCTGTTACTTTTGTAAAGCGCTGAATACAGTGCAGGTCGTATAAGAGGAGTGAAGGGATGTTGCTGTGAAATAAGGCTTAGGGTTCTTATTCTGCAGGCTTATTTATTACACTATTATTACAATTAATAAAAACCTACTATGACTAATTTCCACTCTTGTTATTCAAGTGTCTATTTTATGGTGTATTTCAAAAGAAACATTGGGACGCATAACATTGCAATGCTATAAAAAATAGATGAATGGATAAGTAAATAAACAAACATCGCACTTATTATTATTATGATAATAATAATAACAACACTAATAATAAAAAGGTATCTGTTCTCTCACAAAACCATTTCACATCTAAATATATATAAATAATAACATGTCTATCTGCAATAGATCAATAGAAACCCTCAGGCTTGGGATGCATCCACACCTTGTCTATTTTCACACCCACCCACCCATACATATACATATACACACACACACACACACACACACACATCCATACAGCTATAAACACAGCCACCGACCGTCTGGCTCTCAGTAACCATTGACTTCTGACCGTGCCTCAAGCTCCATGGTCTCCATATAAGTACTATTCCTTGAGTTGCTGGGGAGCTCATTGTACTCTGACTGTATCATAGCAAAGCATACCGCAAGTTTAGCTCGAATCTTTTCCCGCACCGACTGATGCTCCTCTGTATCTTCATACAGCAGCCGAGATGACAGCAGCAGCACATTATAGGCATTCATGGCCAAAGACAGATCAAAGAAACAGGCATAATGAGGACTGGATCTCAAGAACTGCAACAGCCGAACAGTATTAATGGCGGCATTGACGGCAGATTGGAAAAGAGCCACCTCCTTGTAACTGTTTCCTGGAGTCATGGACTTGTACACCAGCATTCTGTACTCTTCTTCTGACCCATCGAACAGGGTCCATTCTCGTGTATGGTTGAATCTTTCATACCATTCCTTCTTGATGTCCTCTGGCATTTGATCTTCACCCAGCAATTTTCCTGTTGACCACCAGTAGGAAAGATGTTCCTTATAATTGCAGGGAAAGTCCTTTTGTTTGGGAAGATAGCATTGGGCAAGAATAAGGAACTCTCTGTAGGCAGCAAGAGTGGTGATAAAGGGAATAAGCGACATTGCGCATTCCTGCTCAATCACAGCATAGTACACAGCATCGTCCACCGCTCTTTCATAGAGGGGGAGACTGAACCTGTCGGTTTCCTGGAGGGTGGAGTTGTACCATGTCTGAATGAATGTCTCTGCCCTATCGCCAAATCTCTGCATGACCATCGGCACGCCATAGGATCCAATGGTGTCTGATAAATGCCGAAGGTCCATCTGCAGAGTGATGATGCTGTTCTTAATATTCACTGCCTTGGTTTCCTCCTCAGATGCATCCAGGTCCTCATAGATTGTCTCTGAAGGAAACGTGTTTCTATAGTGGAACATGTTGGGTCTGATACGCTGTCCCTTGGCATCACGCATCACTGGAGGCTTGTTCTTTCTTCTGCGCATCAGAAAGCATGCCTCTGCACAGGCACTGATGCTGTAGAAGAACCTGCACAGACGCCGAAAGAAGATCCGCTGTCCCTGTGTCTCCTTGTCGTTCCGTAGGTGGGTGGGGGTTGCATTGATGGCGACTGTCATGAGAGCCATCCGACTCTCTGTCATGCCCATGTAGGGGTCGTTTTCTCTCAGGTGGCCTCTCTTCTCTCGGTAGCAGGTGAGGAACACACACGCAGCCAGGGTTTCTATTGTGACTTCTTCCAGTCTTTCCGAGAGCAGTTCCCGAGCCCTTTGGTAATAAAAGGCCCCATAGAGGTTCAGACTTTCTCTTGGCAGGACACGCGCACTGTGTTGGCACCGGAGGGAGCACATCATGGCACACAGCGACAGAGCCATCAGACTTTCGCTCAGCCGGGGTGTCTGGCGGATGATGGATAGAAAGGTGGGCACATGGATGGCCAGTTGCTGGAGATGGTGGCATTTTGTATAGAGAATGAGCAGTTGGCGGGTGGTTTCTTCAAACGACCCTGTGTTGGTGTCAATGGCCATGTCTGTGGAGTCCTCCTGCGCCCCTCCCAGGGACATCAGGTGGTAGACAGGAATGGCACTGGAAATATGGGTTATTTTATAGCGTTTATGCACAATCATGTTGAGAAAGAACAGGATTCTCCTGGGTTCCACATGACTATTCCAGGTACTCGGTAGGCTAGTCTGAGTATGAAGTGCTGATGCCATGCGGTAGAGTTGGTGCTGGAGATCTTTGTGTGTTTTGATATGTGTTTTGATGGCAAAATGTCCACGCGAAAGAGTCACCTGCCACTCCTTGCTGTTACTTGTGTCTCCCTTCTGCACTGTGACTGTGGTCCCGTCTCTGCACGTCACTACCTTGGTCTGTCGGCCTACTAGCTGGGTGTTGTTGTTGGTGTTGTTGGTGTTGTTGGTGTTGTTAGTGTTGTTGGTGTGTGTGTGCATGGATACTGACGCAGGTACAGCAACAGGCGACAGAGGAGGGCTTGTAAGTCTCTGCCATTCCACACGCCTCTCCTTGTCATAGGAAGTGATGTTGTTTTGTGTGTGTGGTGTGTGCCTGTTCTTTGCTGCATTGCACGTTAATTCTGCCATCTCTTTCTGCATGGCACTTATTTGGCTGTTCAGCTGATGAATGTCCTGCAATAGTGTGATGTTTTTGATGTATTCCAAGTCTTCGGGAGAATTGATTCTGATATAGACACACTCCACCTTGGCCTTGGCACACCTAATATTCTCTTTGAGCATGAGCATCTGTAGTGGACAGGAAGCCACACCTCACCTCTCACATGGCTGCCCGTACTGACAGCGCCGTTTATGCAGGCGACAATCTATAGACCGAAGTCCATTCCATAGCCCATGGACAAACAGACAAATCGACAGACAGACAAATCGACAGACAAACAAAAAAGAAAGGCAGGTTGAGTAAGTTTGAACTAGGTTAAGTATGTGTGTATATGTATATATATATGTGTGTGTGTTTTTCTTTTTTCTTTTCTTTTCTACTTTATTTACATTCACAGGGCAGTTTTTTGGCCTTTAAATGGAAAGTAGACATTGGAGGAAATAAAATAAAATAAAATAAAAAGTCTGTGTATTTTATAGGTTTTCCAATAAGACCAACCCTTTTTTAGTCATTGAGTTGAATTACACCCACCCACCCACATATACACATATACACATATATACACATATACATCTATACACATATACATCTATGCACATATACATCTATACACATATACATTTATACACATATACATCTATAGATATATACACATATACATCTATACACATATACACATATACATCTATAGATATATACACATATACACATATACATCTATACACATATACACATATACATCTATAGATATATACACATATACACATATACATCTATAGATATATACACATATACATCTATACACATATACATCTATACACATATACATCTATACACATATACATCTATACACATATACATCTATACACATATACATCTATACACATATACACATCTATATACACATCTATAGGCATCTATTCTCTTTTTCTCTCGCTGATTTACCAAGAATGGAAAGCGCTATTCCATCTGTGGACACATCTCTTCTGTCCGCAGCTTCTTTGGCTCTGTTTCCTGCTCCTCCCGAAGAATCCAGTGACTTGCTACTGTCGTTATCGTCGTCGTGGTTCAATAGACTCTGAAGCATCAGCCTGCGTCTTCTTTTGGCTGCCTGGTGGATGTCAACCATATTACGCAATAGGTTGCCTTGGAGCCCTAGATTGTGTGGACCAATGATAGACTGGTGGACATGTTCAATGGACTTGAAGTACTTGACCGTCTAAGTCAGAAGAGACAGAAATAGATCAGTTCTGGACTGCAGTCTTATGCTGACGTGTGACTGTCATTATACCTTGACATGCAATTCCAGGGTAGCATCTTCATCACACACAATCAGGCCTTTGGGGTGCATTTGTATGCAGGACACTGTCCACATATGGTTGACGCCTTGTTCTATGCACCGAGCCAACGCAAGACTCTTGTGGGCGCCTGTGATGACGATGACCACCTCTCGTGCATCCATCACTGTAGCCACCCCCACTGTCAGGGCCAGTTTGGGCACCTTGCTAATGTCTCCACCAAAGAAACGAGCATTGGCCATGATAGTCTCATAGGCAAGCGTCTTGACACGAGTGCGGGAGGTCAAGGAAGACCCAGGCTCATTAAAGGCAATGTGGCCATCAGGACCAATTCCTGGTGTGGAGGCATGCGTAGAGATAAGGAGAAGAAGAGAAGAAAAGAAGAGATGTAATTATAATAAAGAGGTATATTTATTGGGATTGTGAAACAGGGTCGAATCAACAGAGGATGCAAGTTCACTCACACACACCCTCCTCTCATCTACTCTTATTTCGACACCGGCCTTACCTCCTAAGAACAGCTCAATGCCACCCAATCTTACAATCTCGGTTTCAAATCTACGGCATTCTTCATCCAGGTTCTCTACATTGCCATCAAGGATATGTACATTTTCCCTTTTAATGTTGACATGTTGGAAGAGGTGATTCCACATAAAAGTACGGTAGGATTGTGGGTGGTGTCTTTTATAGAACAGTGGCGTACAGAGAAAGAAAAGAAGAGACCCATCAGTGTCCCTTTTCTCCTCTTGTGTGTGTGTGTGTTCTTTTACCTGGGAAGACCCACATATTCATCCATATTGAATGTCACTACATGCTCAAAACTCAAGACACCTGCTTTGTAGAACTCCACCCACTTGTGGTATACACCCATAGGAGAGGATCCTGTGGGCAATCCAAGCACAAAGGGTCTGTCTTTGGTGGGTTCGAATTGGTTGATACGCTCTTTGACATAATTGGCTATAGGAACAGAGCATCCCAAGGAGGGTGCAGACACATCAATAAGAACACACACACACACACACACACAACTACTGAGTGGCCCTGTCAACACGCCTATTCTGTTTTGCCTACCCGAATAAGAGGAGACATTTTCGTAGTCTTGCCGTATAATTAGACGCATGGGAAAGAGGGAAGAAAGAGAAAGAACAAAATATCTGCGCTTAAAGTGTTCTCCACCAACCAAAAGGAAGAATAAAAGGAGAAAATGGCTGTCAGAAGAGACAGCAGCAACAACAACAGCAGCAACAGCAGACCAATAGGCGTTGGTGGAGAAGAACAAGACACTGTGTTCTGACTTTCTATCCATTATAGAACCAATGGATCCTTCTTCTTCAAACTCAGACAGCAATAGAGACAAGAGTATGGACCTTGTACAGCATAACAATGCCCATGCTCAAGGACAAGGCCCAACTACTTGCAACAAGTGACTTGTGTTTATTTCCTTTTTCTAGTTGTTGTGTTCCATGGCCAAGACTGCTATCTAACCAAGGATCTTACCAAGGATCTAACCAAGGATCTAACCAACGAGTGTATAGATAACATGGAAAGAGAAAGAGAAGAAAGAGATATACAAGATATATATATATTTATATATAAGATATATACAAGAGATAGATAGATAGAAATAGATAGAAATAGGATATATACAAGACCTATGGCTAAACACTAAGAAAACAAAAACACAACAAAAATACAACAGCCAGACGACTACTTCCCCCTCTCTATCCCCTCCTCTTTCTACGGAGAGGCTCAATGGCACGGAAGCTCTTTACATGGCGAGACCGTGACTGGCGGATTCTCTCATAAGCATAGAACAAGTTGCCCACATCCTTCTCTATAAGTCACAGCAAAAGGACTTTTCCCTGTTCTTACCTTGATCACCACCAACAGACACCCACTCGCAACATTACGCAGAAATGGATCTGGAAGGTACTTTCTTATGGGCTTATAGTGAGCAAGACACCTAATGAAGCGAGACACGCACCGGGAGTCAATGGGGATGCTGTCTGTCTGTCTCTTCTTACATACCTTCCTAGAAGACTGCTAAGAACAGGCCATAGAAGAGCACCCACACACGTCATGCCCAACCCTCCAATCTCCTCGCTGTGTCTTTCCTGCTGTGGACTGTCGACATCGTGTTCTATCCATGCAGAAGAAGCACCCACATCTCGATGGGTGGCCTGGCTTCCTGAGGATCCTTGGACCAGGGCCACATACCCACTGCGTCTTGTGCTGGAGGAAGAGACAGGGGTGGTGATGGAGGTGTGCACTCTCCTGTACAGTCCATTGTAGGCCAATCTAATTCCCATAAGAAGAGGTGGGTTTTCCTTCTTTTTCTTTTCCTCTTACCTGATCCACGGCAACATCCCAAGAACAATGGCAGGAGAGGGAGGCCATCTTGGCTGTGAGGGACTGAGCCTTAGGAAGAAGGTGGAGGCGATAGGGAGGAGGTTGTCTCCCCATGGCGATCGAGAGACCACTAGTGCCAGTGGAATAGCAGGCAGTCCCATCCATGTCTTCCATGACCACTGCAGGGGATGTCCTATCATGTTCTGTCCCTGCTGCTCACCCATCATTGTCATGACCGTCAGTGCGCCGTATGTGGTGGAGACCATGAGCACAGAGCAGCCAATGCCCAGAACAGCAACGATGGAGGCTGTGGTGTGGACTGTCTTTTCCATCAGGGCAAGCAGGACGAGGGGGATGCTTTTGGATTCACTTAGCAGGTAGGGTGAGGCGCACTGAGGACACAGCACCTAATAGGGACAGTCGTCAGTCCATGCCCTCCATGCCCTCCATCATCTCTCTAAAGATCGACACATACCTTGGGCGGAGGTGCTGCACTGGACTGGGTCTCTTGGATCCACGCCAACAGACACTCCTCATGAGACACCAGAGAACACTGGCACGGATGAATCCACCTTCCTTGCGAGTCCTCCTCTTCTCCAAAACATATCCAGCACCGCATGGCATCTGTCTCCTGAGTGGGCGACTGGGACGAGTCCCTGGACACTGCACTGTGGGAGAAGCAGGAGGACACACTGGAGTACGACACCACCGAATGGCAGTCGCTGGAGGAAAGCGCAGTGTCGGGTGGGACAGGATCAAGGACCACTGTGACTGTTCCTGGCCGTGGGTAGGCATAGACACCAGCAACACCTACAAGAGAAGCACTTGGACAGCGAAAATGAGACATGAGGAAAGAAGCAATACTCAACAAAAGGAGGAGAAGACACACTGGCCATGGGGAACAAAGAAGAAAACTGTATTCAATACGATTCACTATGACGTCAATGGGTCTTAAAAAGGAAAAAACAAGGAGGAGAGGGAAGAAGAGGCATCATGTGTGTATGTCTTGTGCAAATGAAAAAAAAAAAAGAAAGGCTACAGGTCAATCACCCGGAGCCGGCCAATGATTCTGTCCATTTCTCCTTTGACAGTCACCATCACCTGCTCATGGTCACTGCTGTCGTCCGATGCGTCCAGTTTCCTCTGCAGTGTGACTACTTGTGCCTGGATGGCCTTGATGGTCTCGAGATGCTGCTTCTCGATCTTCTCGTGCTCCCTCTCCAGCTCCTCCACGCCCTGAGTGGGTGTCATGGCCTTGATGCGTGTCTGCACCTCCTCCTGCACTCTGTAGGCATCGTTGGACGCCTCTGCCAGCTCCTGGTACGCCTCCATCATCACCCGACGCAGCTCCTCCTTCTCTGTCTTGTACTTCTCCTGGGTCGATCGAATCTGCTCAATGACCTGGCTGTACTCCTCCTGGGCACACTTCTCAAGCGCCTCCTGCTCCTGCTTGGCCTTTTGCAGCTCATCGTCCAGCTCCTTGAGATGGCCCATGCCCTGTTTTGCTGTTTCAATCTCATCCGTGTACTTTCTGACCTGTCCTTCAAAAAAGAAGGCGGTGGCCTTTGCGTTTTCTGCTTGGCGGTCTTTGCGGTTGGCCATGTCCGTCAGGGTCTGGATCTCTGTCTTTAGCTTCCGGTTGGTGCGTCCACTCTCCTGGGCATGGAGCTCGGCTGCCTTGGCCTGTTGACGTGTTTGGTCGAGTTCGAGGCGCAGTTGTCCCAGCTCGCGTTCTGCCTGGGATATCTTTTGTTGGAGCTCACCAATGTCGTTTCCTGTAGAGCGATTGACTCTGCCAACATCTGCAAACAAGGGATCCACAGAGAAGAATAAAGAGAGAAGCCCAGGCTGATAGATGAGTGGCCCTGTTCTCCTAGGGATCAAGCAGATGACTTACTCTCACGTCCATGGTCTTCTTCTGCCATGGTTTAAATACAAGAGAGAAAAAGAAAGAAAAGAGCAAAGAGAGAGTAGATGTGTGTTTTATTCCAAGAAAGGTGCAGATGAACAAACAGGGTGCGTTCTTTTTTTTCTTTTTTTCCTCTTTTCTTCTTTTCTTCTTCTGCTAATGACGGGTGCAAAGGAAGAAAAATAAAATAAAATAGAGAGATAAAGAATAGGGAAAAGAGTGTCCAAAAGAGGAGAGGTTGGCGTAGGGATCCATTCAAACCCAGCACACCTTGAGGAAGGGAGACGGGTCTTGCTGGAGATGACAAGTGCCTTTTTTTTTTTTATGAAAAGAAAAAAGACAGTCCTGTCCGCTTGAGTTTTCTTCTTTCTTCCACTGTAAGAGGGGACTGTTTTTTTATATTTTTATAGATATAAATATTATTAAGAAGAATAAGAAGAATAAGAAGAATATTATTGTTATTACTTTAACACTGAACTTTCTCTTCTCTCTTCTCCCAGCTCACTCGTATTGACTGTATTTGCCATGAGCCACGCCAAGTCCAACGCTCTGCCTCTCAATGTGTCTATTCAAGAGTCACATGTTGTCTCGATTAGTACAGCAACAGCAACCCTGGATAAATTCCTACACGACGGAGTGGCTATTCATGCGGCCAACAATACAGTAGCAGCTCAACTTCATCAACTCTTCCAAGGCCTCAAGGAAGAAAAGAGACGGCTAAGAAGCACACACGCTGACAGCAAAGACTTTTAAAAAGAAAAGAGAAAAAGGACTTTTGTACGGCTCTTTTCTCATTATTATATTTGGATAAACAATAACAAGCAACATAATAAACCATCCTCTCTGTAGATACACACTATCCACTGTTGATTTCTGTTGTTCTCCCTCCCTCTCCCTCTCTCTTTCTCTCTCTTTCTCTGGGTGTGGGTGTATGAAAGAAAGAACGAGAGAACGAAAGAACAAAAGAAGGAGAGATTAGATAGACACTCTGTGCTGGGGAAAAGGACGAGGCAGTGTCAGTTCTTCACCACCACCACCACCACCACTATGGAGAGGCTTCTCAGTACCAGAAAGAGGTGTGTCTTTTGATTTGGTAAACTCAAGAGAACACGTAGAGGCAAAAGGAATAAATGCAATGTTGGAGGCAGGAGAGTGGCCTGTGAGAGCAATGGTGTTGAGCAGATACACACCAGAAAATAGAATAAGGAATCCACAGATCAGACTGGCAATATTGATGGGCGTGGTGGTGTACTGTCCTTGGTACATAATGGCAGAAGCTGTGATGGTGGCTGTTGTAAAGCACACATAATAGATGGGATTGACACTAATGATATGTATACTGCCATTAATACTCTTCCACTGAGCTACAGAAGAAGAAAAAGAAAGAAGAAAAAGAAACAAAAAGAGGGGAGAGGGAGAGACGCCCTTGCCCTTGGAATGACTTACACATTAGTAGAAAAGACATCCAGTGCCTTGTTAAAGTAGTTGATTTGTGTCAGTACAAAAACAAGGCACAAAAAGGCAAAGATGTAGGTGGAGGGTTGTGTGAATTGGTTATTGCCAGCCAGCGTCAGTCGAACAGCAATGCCAAATGCCTTGATCATCATGACAGACAGTGAACCCACAAGGGAGCAGACGGCGATGTAGACAATGACCTTTGATTTGCCCCACCTTGGCACCGCCTTCCATATCAGCAGAAAGACAGTAAGTGCAACAAGGACAGCATAGGTAATAAAGCCTATAAGAAGGAAGGATCCACAGAGATGAGATGAGATGCAATGCCTTGAAAGAGGCCTCTTTCTTACCTGACTGCAGCATGTACCCAACCAATTCATGAACACTCTGCACATCAGGATCCTCAGGTGCATGCAGAACAATAATGACAGCACCAAGAACAGAAAGGAGACAGCCTACAATGCCAATAGGGCCCAGTTTCTCTTTCAAAAACACAGAAGCAAGAACAGCCCTGTGGAAGAAGGGAAACTGGATCATTCATAAACACACTATGCTTTTCTTTCTTATACTACTCTGTGCTGTATTACCCAATAATGACACTCAGTGCTCCCAAGGGCGTAATTAGAATGGCAGGTGCAAATGTATAGCCTATATTCAATACAGTACATTGAGTCTTATGTATATGTATATGTATATATATTCTTATAGAGCAGTGCTATTGGAGTGGACAGACAATAGTTACCAATAAAGTTCAACAGCTCACCACCCACCATAGTGAGCAGACCTACCCACCAGATGGGATTCTTCAAGTAATTATAGGAATCAGATGCATAGCCTAAGAGAAGAAAGAGAGATACACATGAATAAACAAGGTTATCCATGCACCCATGCCCTCACTGCACAAGACACTACCATTTTCAGTGGAAGCCCTTTGAAGGCCTTTTTTTGTTATGACAAAAGAGATGCCAATCAATACACTAGAGAGAATGGCTAGGATCAATCCAATGAACTTTCCCTCAAGTGCCATAAAAGAGTGGTGTCTATAGGCACCAAAAGAGAGAGAGAAAAAGAGAGAGAAAAGAGAGAGAAAAGAGAAATAGAAATAGAAAGAAAGAGAAAGAAAGAGAGAAAGAAAAAGAGAAAGATCAGTGTACACCTTGAAGTAGAATCAGTTGGTAAAAGGAAGAGACAAACAACAATTGAAGAATAAGGATTTATGCAGGGGAAAGAGATCTTGGAAATGTAGCAAGTAGGATGTATCTTGCCTACTATGCATTGATAAGATACATACTAGAGAGAACAGTCTACCATCAGAATACAGTCAGAGCTATTGTCTGTGACCATCAAGAATAGACACTTGCATAGTATTCCATTTCTTAGTCACCCTATACACATATACAACATTGTAATAATAATAAAAGGCGTGTCTTTGCTCAACGTAGAAAGAAGAGGGGTGTGGGTGTAGTTCCATTCACCTGTTGAGTGAATACAAAAGATCCAAAATAGACACTTCCCCTAGTACATCAACACGAAAAAGAGAGTTGAAGATCTATCCGTAAAAAGAACAAGACAACCAGGGATTTACAGACACTTGTCTCTTGGTTACAAAAAAAATAGGAGAAAGATCTGGTTTATTTATTTCTTTCTTTTTGACACTTTTTTAGTGCCTGCAAATGTCTGTGCATAAAGATGAAAGAGAAGAAGTAGTGCAGGGTGGGTATAGAAAAGACAATAGAGAAGTTAATCTATGTCCATCCCAAGCCAATGGACCAGGCCATTCTGTTATTATAGTTATAGTTACTGTTATTATTGCTATAGTTACTGTTATTATTATCACCCGTATTGTTAGAGGGAAGTATGCTTTATAAATTCCGTCTTCCTAATTCAAATTGATTCTAAAAAGAGGGACGTAGCCCTCATATAATCACCCACAACAGTCCGAAGCCCTTGTCGAAAGAATCCCATCTCTGCTGGCATTTCATTCAAGGGCACAAACACATCAAGCCTAGAAATCTCACCTAACTCTAAAGTAGCATAACTCTGATTCATAATAGCTAGTACACACAAGAGTCACTTGTAAGATCTTTTTGCTTTCTTCTTTCTTCTTCTACTCTTATGCAACTTACTCATGACTTGTTCAGGTGAAAGGTATTTTACTTTATGTGTTGCTTGCCATTCTTTGATCGCAGGATGAAAGTGATTGCAAATGAGTCGGATATTATTTAACTCTGAGTACACTTGTGCATTGGTGCGAGTGTTTGTCTCGGGGATTTTGTCCAAGGAAGGATTGGCTAATGGTCATCATGGTTATCATCATAAATGGAGAGGCCTCAGTAATAAATAAATAAATAAATAAAAATAAAAAAAAGGTCACTCACCTAGCACTCGGTTCAATGCTGTAATATCAGTCGATGCACGGATGATTTCATAAAATAGGAGATCATAGCTGTTTGTGTCTGATAAAAATACCTCGCCATGACTAATGCATACATTCATAACACATAAGAACTATTCATACCCATCACAGTAGAATAAATAAATAAATATAAAATAAGGCATAGCAATGGGTACCAGTAAAAGGGAGAGGGGATGTTACCAGTGAAAGAAATGTATCAAACCCAGGACGATTCTGTAGCTCTTGAAGATGAGTGACAATAGAGTGTAATATAGAAGCCAATGTAGGCCATAATGTAGTCCAATGATACTCTAGTGTGGTTTTCTTGGATCAATCGTTGGTGTTGGTAAGATACTTACCAAGACAAATACGATGTTTGAAGAGATGGAACAAAAGACGATGAAGAATGGCAAAGACAAGTCTAAGTAGTGGATGTCTCTCCATGTTAATAGATTCTCTCCTATTTCTTTCTTTTTTCTCTTTAAGAAGAGCAATTTACTTACGCAAACATAGATATATTCATCTTCTTACGGGTTGTGTGCTTCATAAATAACTGCATAGTGTCCAATAAAACTCCAAAAAATGAACGTGGTCCATTCACCTGTGGAAGGGGGGGTAGTTGCTATCATCCACCCATAACACAACACAACATAACACAACACAAATAAGAATAGGAAGAGTACCTCGCTATCAACCAAGTATAACTTACTTGACGGCACAATTGGACATCTATCAATGCCTCTTTCTTTGCCATACAGTCCAAAAAGGCAGGTTCTTCTACTAGACGGAGGTAGATGAACAGCACCAATCGTGTATAGACAGATGAGTTCTTACACCGGTTGTTTTGGAATAGATACGATGAATACGATACAAAAACAGCGATAAGAGAAGATGAGTCGGGTTCCCTTTTCATTGTTTGGGTGCATGTACGGATTAACATGTTCATAAACTGACTGTTTTTATAGACTAGTTCGTATAGCACCAGTAAAAGAGCAGATTCAGGTGGAGGTCTTTATAAATGTAAACACCAACCAATAAACAAGAGAAAGAAAATAAACATGAGATTCATCCATAAAGAAAGAGAGAGAGAGAGAAAGAAAGAAAATAGTTTACCCAATGGTAGTTGTATCCCCCATGTCCACTTCCATACTGTGGGAGGAAGGAGAAGAAGGAGATACTGGGGAAGAAGGTGCAATTGTATTTGGAGAAGCAGTTGCAGAAGCAGAACTCCATAGCCAACGTGAAAAATAAGACATTACAGACTGGGATAGGGTGGTATCATCTTTTGTATGCTGTTGGTAATGACTTGGCCGATGAGTACTCCTAAGGATAAGTCAATAGAACCTACCTTTGGACTTTTCTCAGGACATTCAATAGAGTAGATTGGATAGCCTTATAGATGGATTGAGTATTTTCTTTTCTTCAGTCGTTGATCTATCCACTTATTGATCTATCTATTCACCTCTAATACAGCAGTATCTTTGCATGTGTGTAGCCTTATCAGATAGTCATTGCGGTGCTCATACTTCTTGTAATTAGCCAAGAGTCCCCATACCATCAGAGCATTCTGACATTGATCCACTGTGGATTCTGGATCAGCAAGTATCTAATAAA
The DNA here is from genome assembly GCA_025094145.1 of Spinellus fusiger. Taxonomy (NCBI): domain Eukaryota; kingdom Fungi; phylum Mucoromycota; class Mucoromycetes; order Mucorales; family Phycomycetaceae; genus Spinellus; species Spinellus fusiger. The sequence goes on along the minus strand of JALLLS010000022.1, from coordinate 135,342 downwards.
GAAAACGAATGCCTTTATTATTCTCTGTAGTCATACTCTATCCACTAGAAGAGTAAACTGACTTGCCTGTGTCAGAGTAGTGCATAGATTGTTCTGCATAAAATACCTAATATTCCATCTGTTCAGTGCTCTACTTCTTATGAACAAGAACTCTTACTCATTCAGATTGTTTTGATTGATATGGTGGTTGCCAGAGATAAGTACAAATACCAAAACTAGAGCCCAGGACCTTGTTTTTGACTGTCCCATCAGCCAATCGAGTCTTTGTACAAGTGTACCAAACACATTGTCTGCCTTATCAATACGAGTGACAATGTGGATGATATTCACATGGCTCAGTCTCTTCTTAGCAAATAGACTGTGGAATAAACAGGCGAGGAGTTGCATAGCATGCTTTTGACGGATAATGTCACTAAGAATGTCTGTGGGCTGTAGGAGGTCGACACAGGTAGTGAACAGTTGCATAAGGTTGCCCTGGATACTCAGCAAGGCTTCTTCCGACATTTCCTCAATTGTACGGGTAATATAGCCTGTGTTGACATTGAGAAGAAGATAAGTGTCCCAAAAGGCAGAGGGGTCTTTAACAGTGAGTGGAGCCTAGACACAAAACGATAAGAGTGAGTACTGCCAAAGAAGAGAAAGAGGAAGGACTGGATTTTTTGGAAGTCCAATGCTTATTTACTCGAAATAGCGTTTCACTAAGCTGTATAAACTTCTCCTTCAGTGGTGGTTTTGTGTTCTGCATAAAGAAATAGACTTTAAAGAGGAAGAAGAGCAAATCCATAGCCCAATAAAAAAGGTATCTGTCCAAAATAGTTCAAAGAGCGACAGTGCTTACTTTGGCAGGTGTCCATGGCTACTTATCCAATGCCATGCGACAGTGCAAGGATATTTATTCCTTTCTTGCTGAATTATCCATTTTATGAGTCACTTTATTAATTCCCTTCTTAGGCTCTTTATTTAACACTGAATCAAGGATGTAATGAGGTGTAGAATGAATGGCTCTACACACAGCCAAAGAATCTTCTGGCCTTAAAGAGGGAGGGGAAGGGCACGACCCTCAATTTATAGTCTATTATATTTCTTTTTATAGTAATCAATTTAATATGAAAGATAGGAGGGCATCCAATTTTTTCTTTTCTTTTATAGACTACAGCACTATCGAAGTGTAGTATTTACAAACTATAGTGTTGAAGATGCTATCTTTTCATCTAAAGAATGGCCTTTATTAGTGTCTATCTCCTTCTTTTGTTTTGCTTTGTTAACAGTAGCAATTCAACTTGTTCAGTTATACTTGTATTGAGAGGTGTTTAAATGTTTGTTTATTGGTTATTATGAGAAATATCAAAAGGAAGAGAGTATCAAAACAAATAATATATTTCTTATTTTTATTGAATATTACACTTTTAAACTCTACTTTCCTACAATTTATCATGTCCAAACAGTTCATTCTTTTTGTTAGACATTTGATATTTAGTCAATAAATGGATATGCTATTCTTAATATTATTAAATTCGGTTCTCTCTCTCTCTTGGATAATGACCACCGGAGTTAATACCATGATTTTTGTATTCAATACACTTTCAACAGTGCTATATGCCTTTTGCTGTGAGCTTAAGGATAACATTAAGAGAAGAGATGTAATAACTGAGTTTAAATAACTGAGTGATTTTAATTACATTTATTCTTTTTATGGTCAATTTTATAATGATGAATTCTAAAATCAGTTATTATTGCTAAAATAGGAAAATGTATTTTGAAATACTCTATTTAGACAGCGAAGAAAGCCTTTTCAAACACATTAGCCAACTTGGAGCACTCATTCTATTGGATAGTTCAACTATTTCTTTATCTACCTATAGAACTACAGATCCAAGATATCTTTAGGTGTGTAGGAGGTATTCAGTCAATTTATATCGGCGCTTTTTATTTATTTAATTCTCAGTCACAGAACTGTGTGTTTTATTTGTGCGGAATATGGATAGATCGACATTTCATTATCGGAGATTATTGTCTCTTATGTTCTTGTTATAAGTCAAAAGAAAGACGTTCATTATCCTAAATAAGAATAGAGAAGAAAAAGTCTATAATTTATAAGGTGGCTTTACAAGAGAAACAGAGCTAATAAGATGGAAGAGGAGAAGTATGAGTATAAAGTGACTGTAGAGTAAAGCAAGAACAGATGTTTTTTTTTTTTTTTTACCTTTGTGCACTGGGACTACTACTCTTTAATTCTGTCAATAAGAACTCCATGTCTTTACGTGTGCCTTTGATGGGTCGTTGGGGAGATGTCACGGAAGGAAGGCTTTGCATTGAGTCAGTGTCACGCTCATCACTCTCACTGCCTGATGTTTGAGCAGCTACCACAGCGTTAATAAGGTGTCTTGTCATGGACTGTCTATCGTCTATAGAGAGTAGAATGTGTATGGCTTACCCAAGGCTTCTTTCAAGTTCTCCACTTTAACAGGTTGTGTTTCTTCTTGGCTGTCTCTTTCCTAATCAAAGTTATAATAGATGAATAGGTGCATATGGACATGGATAGAGAATACATTACACTTCAATGAAAAAATGAAAAAATGAAAAAATGAAAAAATGAAAAAATGAAAAAAAAATGAAAAGGAACACTTACTGCCCCTTGAGTGCTTGTCCATGGCGTAGTAAGATGAGGTTTAAGATCTTCTACCTTTTGTGGGACACTAATACGAAATGCACGTTCATGATTCACTGTTATTCCTCATGGACATTTAGCATCCATATCAATCATTGCCCGTTCCCCCCTTGCACTTACAAAACAACTTGTCACTCCACTCCACCAACAATTGATGCTCAAGATCCACCTCTTCAGCCGCCTGCCACTCCTGCAGACTACCCTCTGCCAACATAAGACGAACGACCTTTGCACGATCCATCCAGATCTCCACTGGCGTTGTGTTCTGCTGTTCCTGAAGACCCCACACAAGCAGTGTCTCTTCTTTATTGCCCTCGTCTGTCCATACCAATGTCGAGTGCTGGTGGCTGGACCGACGCCGTTTTTCCAGAGAGACCATATACTCCACCAATCCCTGCATGTCATGGTACTCTCCTATCCTCTTACAGTACTGCACCAGAAGAGACGCCATGGCCCGCTGATGGTAGGGGAAAGCCCATACAGCACAGAGCATCTGTTGTTGCGCATAGGCCTCGAGTTCAAACACCAGTGGTAATGTCTCCACAGTACCACGGTCACCGTACCGACATGTCACTAGACACAAGAGGCGGTACAGTGTCATCCCATCTGCAGGTGTTAGTAGCGACCGTATGGAGGCACCCGCCATGGTCTGGTGTAGTGCATGCATAAACCCAATGTCCTCATGGTCCATTGGCTGGTAGACCCATGGCCGTAGTGCCCTTTGCTGGAGGCTGTGGCCCATAAAGGCCCTGAGAAGCCGCACCCACCAAAGACGGGTGGTAGGAGAAGAGCAAGAGGGGTCTGCTAAAAGTCCTAGACTGGGACTCCAGGTAGACAGAGCAGCTGTAGGATGGTGGGAATGGTCAATGACATTTTCCAGACACTCCAGGACAATGGGCTGGTACACGTCCAAGGCAAGACCATGCATAGTGTCTGAGCCTGTGCTTGCTTTGAGTTTAGAGACAAGGTAGCTGATCATATCACTTTGTTGGTTCTGGTAGTAGGTGTGTGAGACCAGACCACAGATGCAGTGGCTCAGGCTTTTGTAAGTGATGTATGCATAGTAGGACTGTGAGGACTGTGAAGAGGAGGAGGAGAAGGAGTCTGGGGCTGTTGTGTGTAGTCCGTGGCGCTGCACCCATTGAATAAGATGACTAAAAATCGAGTGGAACATCTCCAGGACAGATAGACCCACCAGTGACACCTTGGCATTCAAGAGACAGTCAAGAATGGAGGCAAGAGAGGCTTGTTTTGTGATGGCCATGGATGAACTGGCAAAGTCCAATGGATGAAGAATCTCAGAGACTAGCAAGTACCGGTGCTGTGGCTAATAGAAATCCCATTTCAGTGCACCATGGTGACAATTCATCCCCACCACAGAACATCCCCAAAGAAGCATACCATTGACACGCCTATAGATCAGTAGGCGTTGATGGCTCTCATTTTTATTAATATTTACCTGAAGTGAGTTCAGGACCAGTGTCATCAGAGACACAGCAAATTGAGGAGGCCACCACTTATCTTTGGTGTCGAAGAATCTAGAAAGATTCATAAAACAGTGCCAAACAACAGCTTTGCTTACGTCAAAAGTGGTTTAAGAGAGGGTCGGATGGTGGCCCCATTGGGTTTAGCATAGAGGATAGCCATGGTCTGCACTGCCAAGACATCAATGGTGTGACTATCAATGGTGGTGTCCTTGACTGATTTACGAATGTCCACAGAGGGCTCTGCTGTGATGAGGCGGTGAATAGGAGTTTTGGAGGTGGAGAGACGGGCAATGTGGGGTGGAACAATTGTATTCAGCTGAAGTTGGAAGTCAGAAGCATAAAGGGCTCTTGAAGTGACATGGGCTTGTAAAGAGCGAAATCCAATGTACTGCATTCTACCAGTGCAAAAATGAATGAAAGAAAAAGTCAATGCAAGATGCAATTAAACGTCTCACTGCAGTGCAAGGATTTCTTACTGAAACACTAGGGCCTCATCTGTATTCATATAGCTGCAGAAATTAGTGAACTTTTGAATCAGTGCCTCGAATTCAGCCGTGAATTCAGTGTCCACACCCAGAGTAGTACCATCATGGTGATCACAAAAGACAATGAACTGGGCAACAAGATCCATCGATCCATAAGAATCCATACATGTCAATAACAACACTACAGTAAGAAGGAAAACAATTACCGTTTCACAAGTAAGGTCAATCAGCTCCAAGTCTCTTGTATCGAGAATCATGCTTAGAATATTGACAATAGAGGTGGAGAAGAGATTGAGGTCGCGGTGACAGGTCTGTATGAGTGCCTTGAGAATGGACAGCGAGACATGGTTATTTCTATCCAGCACATGTGTTTGTATTAAAGAAGGCCCTAGTGACTATGGGTATGTGGGTGTGTAGGTGTGTGGGCTTACTGTCGTCTGCCTTTGCGAATATCTTTGTCCACTCGTTTCTCGAGGTAATGCCCAACTTTGGTCAGCTTTACAGGTCGGGAACTTGCATAGAAAGTCAGGTAGCTTAGTTCAGAGGAGCGAGGGCCTTGTTCATTCTCTCTGTCAGGATAACAGCTATTAATAAGGGTTGCATGTTTAATGTAATGTCGACAGAGCATAATATCAAGGCAGTCTGGCATTCTATCAAGATAAGTAGCAGTAGGAGGAGCAGTAGGAGTGATAGTAGCAGTGGGCGGAGCAGTGCTAAATAAAAGAGAGAGATAAAGAGATAAATAGAAGCTGCTGGTGGTGCTGGTGGTGGTGTTAGAAGAAGAGGTCTGGTAATGAGTTAAAGAGTCAATAATGGCATGATGACCAAGCAAGGGAAAAATAAAGAAAAAAGGCAGTGAGAGGGATTTGGGAAAGAGAGAATCGATTGTTAAAAGGGAGCTCACAAGAAAGCGGAAATGAAAATAGAAAAATAGAAAAATAGAAAAATAGAGTGAATTCTTTTCTCTATCTTTTCTTTCTTATATTTCCGCTTTCTATTTTATGATGAGATGGAGAAATACACTTGTTATCGCTCATAGGAGACACATACACTAAGGAAAAGACACTAGGCTGAGGTGACTGAGATAAAGTAGCAATCAATACACACTTAAAGATTTCTGGGATATATAAAGAAATAAACGAACTATTAAATTATAAGATGTCTTTGATTGGCTACTGTGTTTGAATAGAGATAGAATCGATGTTTTAATAGATGATTTCAAACTCTATCTGCCTATTTTAGCAATGACTATTGACTCTGCAATTGAATATTATTAAGTTGGCTATAAAAGGAATAAATGAAGCCAATATTGAAACTCGGAAACTACATTTATTGTTTAACATCATGTGTTATCCTTAAGCCCATAGTATTTGCAGTATGACACTGCTTAAGAAAGATGTATTATAGAACACACTGAATTAACTCTAGTGGTCATTGTCCATAAAATAGAACCCTATTCATTTGTGTTAATTACAGAATAATCATTCATTGAATCCATATCCATAATCACCTTAATTATCTTATTGTAACTGGTATTAACAATAGTAATTGATGACAACAAGGTATTGTTTCTAATACTGGGCTTTAGGCTCAAGACAAATAGAGTGTGAATTGTTTGACTTGTAAATCTAACTTATGAATTTTAACTTAATTATAGGAAAGTAAAGGCTAAAGTGATACCTCACCAGAATGAAAATATTTTTTATTCTTTGGTCTTGTTATTATTCTGTTATTTCTCACACTACACATACAACTTAACATCTAAGTACTCGTCAAGATGAGCATAGATGAGCAAGGTAATGTACTATTATTAACAAAGAAAAGTAATAGAAGGAGGTGATGGACACTACCAAAGGCTGTTCTTGAGGTAAAAAGATAAGCAGTGTCATCATCTGGGCTTGAGCTCATTGTAATCCACAAGACACTCATTGAATTATTATTAGGCAAGCAAAGACTCCTTTCAAGTTAGTCTCAAGTGGTCTTCTTTCTTCTATACTGTCAATGGTGTCTAGGGTATACTCCTGAGCATGATTTTCTATCTCCCAAGGATAAAGCACAAGGCTTTTAGGTTGTGGATTCTATTGCTATGAAGGAATACGCCTAGAACAGCAGTAGCTATAGTAATAGTATATTATTAGCTATACTATTATAATAAACAATTGTATCTATCAACAATTTTATTCATCAACAATATATTCCGTTGATAATACAATTTGACATTAATAATACAATTTGATATTGAGGTATCCACAAAAGGAAATAATTATTTGGATATCCATAAACCTTTTGATTTTAAACACAGTTACATATAAGGTGAGTTTTTTCTTTTATGTAAAAGGAAGGAGATATCACCGCCTAAAGGCCAGAAAATCTTTGGGTGTGTAGTAATTATAATAGCAGCAGTAGTAACACTAGTAGAGTGCAGTAGAAAGTGAATTCTCAAGTATAAAAATGTAAAGGCTATTTTCTATTGTTGAAGATGGCAAATAAAAACGTGCTTCTTTGGGATTACCCTTTAAGGTGGAAAAAGACAAACACCCAAGGGAGAAGATACCACCAGTAGAGTGACTTGGCAATAGCACAGTCATTTGTAACAGAGGCATTCTGTAATGATGTGGCCTCAATTCTAGCACATGCGGAATGATAGAGGGTGGCTGGAAGATGTGGATCTGACACTGTAAAGACTACTAGTACCGTCTGTCCAGTAAGAGAGTTGGGTTGTCCCGGGACAAGAGTGGAGTGTTTGCTCTTGATACTGCCTATCCACTGTGGGTGGGCGGTGGCTTCAAACGAGGTCGTCACTACACAAACCCATACATAAACACATAGACTCATAAACAGACTTCTAATGTATTTTTACCTGATATATTCTCTACTGAACCACAGTTGGGTAGGAGAAATGGCTCAGACTGACATCTATCAGAAGGAAAGCTGCTGATACACGAATGGCTACCAGGGAAATGACACTGTAACGAAGATGCATTGACAAGAGGAGGTAGACCCGTAATCCATGAAAGACAGACATGACCTGGCACAGGAAGATCTATTGATACTGAATAGTCAACATGGTCCTTGTTCTGTATGAATAGAAAGGTCACTACAGCATCATCTTGGAAGGAAAGAACGGCCTGAGCACTTGGACTGCTCAAGGCCTGTCTCTTTGTGACGATAGTGGCTGTGGTCATAAAAACCATGCTATGGACCCACAGTAAATACCGAGAAAACTGCATGATAAAGAAGATGGATAAAGTAGAGAAGGATCAAATGGTGAATAAATGCATATTCCTGACAATGCATATCATACTATGCGTATTATAGACAATGAGCATTTTATGATGACTATACTATCTTATTTCTTATTTCTTCTGCATGTTATGTCTTGGCCATGCCTTGATATGATTTTTAACCACTCACATTGTCTTTCTCTTTCCTCTGCTCTTTAGAAGCCTCTCTTTTTATTTATTTTATTTTATTTTCTAGTTTAAACCTGTATGTCCATCAGTTGTAGATGAAAAAAAGGACATCTTTCTGACTTGACACTCAGACTACACACCAGGAGATCTTTAGGATATAAAAGGAAATAGTCAAACTACAATTGTTTAAAAATAACATCGATTTGAAAAAGAGCAAAAAAAATTATGTATTCATGTTAGTTCTTAAATAAATAAAGATTATTATGTATGTTTACTTGTAAATATCTGAATCCCGAAGGAAACCACCTTCGATGTGGTGATGTATAATATGAATACAGATATCTATTCTTTTCTATAGAATGGAGCTGGTGGGTGGCGACCCTTTAAACACTCTTCTGTGATTTTATAGATATTCTTTGATGCATTCACATCTCTGTTCCAAACAATTCTGCAACCTTGGCAAGCGTGGATACTGTTGAAATTTATGAATACCTCAGTGAGGATATTTGTGTTATAAGTATGGCAGATCTTGAGAACAAAAATAAGAATAACTGTTAGAGGAGCTTTTCATATTGGGTGAGAGGTCAATCCTGCTTACCCTTGATGTAAAGAACTCATCAACATCAACCACAAGAAGATCTCCACCCTTTTGTCTCTTTTTTCAATGATTGATATAAAATTATTGCCAAGCCAACACGATGACCTTTAAACTTGGCAGCATCTTTTACCTTTATTCCTGTGCCATAAGCAATGACTGGCAGCTTGGTAGGATCATACTCCAATCCTTTTAGGTGCCAATACCCCTTCTCACTAATAAAACAGTAAAAATAATTAGTTCGAGACGTATCAACGTACTCTATATGTATGTCGTATTACTCTTGCACTGGCACCTTCTTCTTGCCTTTGCCTTTGTAACGGATTCATTGGGTTTATTATAGTAAAAGAATATACAATAGAAACTGACCAACATGTCAGACATAATAAACATATACTCACCATATCACAACTGTTGGTTTATATGCCAGACAAAGGCAAACAAGTTAAAGATGGAAGTTATGAAGAACAACAGACAGTGTGGTTGGCAGGTATTAATATCCGAACATAAGAGAACAATACGAATTTTCACAAGTCATTTACTTAATCAGAACTACCAAAGTAATGCAGACTACAATAACATTTTAAAATGAAAAGAATTGCTTAAAGAACAGTTGCCTAGTTACCCATTGTGATCAAATTGTATACTGTGTTCCTGTTCATGTACCCTCTTTGATTTCTCTAGACCAGCCTTTGTATCCAATACTCTATTTTGTTGTCCCTGCTAGAGACCAAACAACTACAGATGTATCTCTCTAGTTGTCCTGTTGATAACCACAGTGCCCTTTATTGCAGAATAAAAGATATATTTTACAAAGTTACATAGTATAGATCTTGAGGCTACTTTTATATATTTTTAAGCTATAAGGATCAAAGCTATACGATAATAACATCTCTGTAAATTTAGAGATGGATCTCATTCTCTTGTCCTATGTATGTTTCAAGGGAAGAGAGAAACTTTATTTACAATAAAATCACTTTATTGAATTCTATGGCCTTGAAATACAGGACCAAGATTATACACACTGTAGGATAGGGCAGCCACCTTTCCCAGTCTGCTTGGATGTTCTATGAAAGCCATAGCTATTAATTGAGAATAGCAAAATAGTCAAATTCATAATCAAATTCATAGTAAAAGAAATGCCAAACTAACATAAAAAGTGTAATTGTCTACATTTTTAATAAAATAGACTTTGATCTGAGCAGATTCCTAGAGTATAAACAAGATAGGCTTTAAGGACTTGGACAGCTGACTGTTTCTTGTTCTCGACTTTTCTTTCTTTATCTCCGCATTGGTGCCATTATTATTACAGCCACTAGTTTGCCTTCTGTCACTCCATACCCTTCTCTTCTCTGTCAATTCCTGTGTGAGTAGCCAGCCTTACAAGGTCCTGTGTGTCTCCTGTCTCATAGCAACAGAAAATTTTTGGGATATAAAGGGAAATACATGAACAATATAATCACACTATTTTTCTTATGGGCTAATGTGTTTAAAAAGAACATTTTCACTGTCTGTCTGTTTTAGCATTGGCTATTGACTGTCCAATTAAACACTATAAAGTTGGATAAAAGGGAGAAGTGAACTTGACATTACAACTCAATCACTGCATTTAATGTTTAACATGTGCTATCCATAAGCCCACAGTATTTGCAATATGACACTGTTTAAGAAAGATTTATTGTAGGACTCACACGGAATCAACTCTAGTGGTCATTGTCCATAAAATAGAGCCAAATTCACTTACATTAAGAATATTATAGCCATTCATTGACTCAATATTCATAATTGCTTCAACAGTCTCATTGTAACTGGTGTTAACAATAGTAATTACTGATAACAAGGTACTGTTCTAATACTGGACTTTAGGCTCAAGGCAAATAGAGTGTGAATTGTTTGACTTGTGAATTTGACTTAAGAATTTTATGAGTGGAGGCTAGTGTATACACTATCAGAATAGAGAGAGAGAAACTATTATTTGTTTTGACAATCCCGTCCTCTTGTTATTTCCCACACTGCATATACAACTTAACACCCAAGTACTTGTCAAGATGAGCATAACTGAGCAAGGTAATGTGCCATTATTGACAAAGAGAAACAATAGAAGGAAGTGATAGATACTATCAAGGACTATTCTAGTGATAAAAAGGTAAGCAGTGTCATCATCTGGGCTTGAGCTCATTGTATTCCACAAGACACTTATTGTATTATTATTAGGCAACTAAAGACTCCTTTCAAGTCAGTCTCAGGTGGTCTTCTATACTATCAATAATGTCTAGGGTATACTCCTGATCATAGTTATCTATCTTTCAAGAACAAAGTACAAGGCTTTTAGGGTGTGGATTCTATTGCTATGAGGGAATATACTTGGGCAGTAGCTATAGTAATAGTATATTATTAGCTATACTATTATAATAAACAATTGTATCTATCAACAATTTTATTCATCAACAATATATTCCATTGATAATACAATTTGATATTGAGGTATCCATAAAAGGGAATTTTATATTATGACATAAAAGGAAAGATATATCACCGCTTAAAGGCCAGAAAAATCCTTGGGTGTGTAAAGAAAGAGACAAAAGAGAGACAAAAAAGAGAGACAAAAAGTATCTCTCCATAACGACGTCACGCCTGATATCAAAGACTATGCTCAGTGCGCCCCGGTAAGCTCCTCTTCTTGTCACTACATCCACTTGGGCTGTGCTAACCCCACCTATATATTTATATTTATTTATATTTATATTTATATAGGTTATCTTACACCTCTCTTACACTTATCTACATTCTACACCTGCACACCACAAAAGACAGAGAAAAAGACTCAGTGACTTTGTTTGTGCCGTTCTTCCCAGCTAAAAACACCCTTCCACTCCACCACACTCTCTGGTATTCATTATGCGAAAGGCAACGTCCGTCATGAAGAAGACCTTTCACCCGGGTTCTCCTCCACCTCCACCACCTCCACCACCTCCACCACACACACCACCCACCCACTCCACCACCTCCACCATACCTCTTAGCACACACCCTACCACACACCTCAGTACAAACAGCTCCTACATTAGTCCCATCGCAGAGACAAAAGAAAGCAGTGGAGACACCCTCGATTCACACCTTTTGGAAGACATGCACGAGATTCTTCGAGTCAATTCTACCACCATCGACACCCATGGTCCTGAATTAGTCGTCCTTCCCTCCACCTCCACCTACACACTTGCTGGAAAAGAAGACAAGCCAGAAAAGTTAAAGAAAAAGGCAAAGAACTTTCTAGATGAACGACAAAAGACGAAATCAAGAGCACAGAGCTTATGGAGTTATATTGGCACGTAACGGATAATGAGCCTAGACACTCTATGGACACTGCGCTAAATTCCTTCTTCTCTCTCTCTTTCTCTTTCTCTCTTTTATATTTTAAATCTGCTTGTCTATAGACGCTACCAACTCATTTGACCAAGCACGCTTCTTCCAGGAGAACGCAGAACAAGTCTTTGCTGTGTTTTATGATACATGCATTCACCAAATAGGAAAGATGAAGCGTAAGAAGATGAATGCATTGATTCATGCATGTATGGATCGATCTTCTATTGACGCATGCCTCTTATGAAATCACAGAAAAGAGCGAACGCCCCCAGTCATGGAATGCAAAAGAACTGGTCAACCTGCAAAAGACTCTTCTTCTACTGAGAAAGATATTTTTGTTTGTACCAGAACTCATGCGCAATGGCTGGCAAAGAAAAAACATTGGTAAGCAAGATATATCCTAATCACAACTAGAATAAATAAATAAATGGTGAGATTAGCCAAGATATTGGCCCATTTGCTGGACCATGGCAACCACATCCGACTGCGTGCCTTGGGATTCCATCTCTTGCTGCTGTGGATGAACGATCAAGTGGTGGAGTATCCAGAGTGCATGGAACTGTTCTCTAATGCTATTTCATTGGATCTGTTTATTCTCGATGAGATCCAAGCATTTCCCTCCAATTCAACTCCTCCCGACACAGCCCATGTGATGGAAGACAAGGAGACCAACAAACTTCATAGCAGTGTTCAGTTTGTGAAAAAGTTGGGTGAGCGTCATTCTGATAAAGGGAATCACCATCGATTGGAAAGAGACGAACGCATCAAAAAGAGTCCACTGCAGTTTCGCCAGTCTTTTATTCTTGGTGAGCCAATGTAGCCTGTAGGTGGATACAACTAACACTGTGTAGGCGATGAGACGGCTCCTCTTTACCCTAATCCTACACAGCCTTCCTTCAATGACTCTGTACTGCTCCTTCATATTTTCATCTCTAACCTTGTACGCTTGGCCTATGTGGCTGCTGGATCCCCTCCTCCTCCTGATGATTATGAATATCCTGGCGACAATGCAGAGTCAGACGATGGGATTGCGACAGGCATTGGTATCGATGCAGCCACCGCCAGTGCCAAATTCTTATTTCGTATCTTCCGCACCTACTACCTCACCAAGTTTCTGCCGGGTGTAGCCAGAACATTGGCCATGGGAAGTACAGACGCAGCAGAACAAGGTAATAGAAGAGAGAAAGAAGAGATAACATTGAGATCCACTCTTCTTACTATATATATAAATACACACACACAGGCATTGGATTTCCACAATGTCCCCCGAGTGTGTTGCGTTGTTTGTTGCGTTTTCTTATCGGCTATTGTCTTGATAACAACTCAAGTCCTCATACATATTGGCCTCATGTCTCCTCCACCCTGACCTCTCCAGCAACACCTATTTTGAAATCCATTGTACTATCATCACATGAGACACGGGAAATGCTACATGAAGTGCTTCGACAATGCATGGTATTGCCCTGTAGTAATCCTTATTACCGTGATATCACACGAGGCGCCCTTCATATCATTGGAGTGTGGATTCTAGGCAATGAAAAGGAACGGCCGGCCTTTCTAAGAAGAACAGGAGGGACTTCTACAGGAACTATAGGTCAGACCAGTACAACAAGATCCAGTAGTGTTGCTTCTGTTTCTACGTGTAAAAATTCAGTGACTGAGCCAAAGCCTCTGACGGTCTCTCCTACTACATGCACAGCTCCTCGTGCTGAGAAGCAAGAGAGTGATTATGCAGATGCTAACATATTTCTAAGACGGTATTTGTTAATGATCAAGTTACTATTTGAAAGTGGCGGCACCCACTATGGCAAAGAAGGGTGGAATGCAAATGGACAGATCATGGATGGGGAAGGACTGTTGGCTCTTTACAAGGATGCAATTAATGTCTATCGTGCTATTACAGTGGCGCAAGGGGGTGTAGATATGGAGTGGGAGAGTTGGTAAGTGTGCAGATAGAAATAGAGAAAAATAGAATGTATGATATAGAACATAGAACATAGAACATAGAAATAGATAGAGAAATAGAGAGGAAATAGAGAGGAAAATGCATTGGTTCTCTTTATATTAAACAGTAGTGTGTCTATGCATGGATGGTTAGGGAACTTCTTTTGCACTGTCTTCTTGAAATACAAACATGGTTTATGCACCCTTCTCAGCCCATGGACCGAATGCCAATGCAGGCCTTGGCTGAAGATATGGCTGATTTTATTTGCGAGGTGATATAATCTATAGCTCTATTGATCTGTGGATTACTGATATGTTCTTCACAGACACTTCTGCATGCCTTTGTTAGAGCTCAAATAACCCACATGTCCTTATGGGTAGAACTCAAAGACCATCTTTTGGCTTCCATCCAATGGAGTCAAACACTTTCTCAGTGGATCGTAAGTGATTCAACAAGTGTGAACCTTTTTTTTTCTTACTGTTTGTTCATTTATTTATTTGTTTGTTTGTGTTGATGCCGTAGAAAATCATGCATAAACTTACTCAATTACTATCGCTTCGTCTTTACCAAGTCAACTACGACTCACCTACACTAGAACCTTTGCCGCCTTTGGATGAACCTTTAAAGAAACGCCATTCTGCCCAATTCACACACACTATAAACACCCATCGTGGCAGAAACAAAGTGAGAACACGACATCTCAGTATACAGGGCGATCGTTCACGTACAATGGCTAGTCGTGCAGCAGGAAGACCTCTTTCTGCAGGTGGCAGTGAGGGTCAATTAGTAGAGCCCACTGTCTATGATAAATCACAATCAGCTATTATGGACCGCATGGATGTCTATGACACTCCTTCAGAATCCATAACACCTGCCAGTCTACACCACAAGACCAGTATGCCTTTTATTGAAACAAGTGTTTCTGGGGATCATCGTGCTACTAATGTTTCCACTACAGATATTCCTCAGATTGAGGGACTTCAGGAAGAAGGGCTTTCTAGCAGCAATAGTACAGGAAGATCAGCTGCTGATCCTAGTACTGGCACTGGCACTGGCATGAGTGGAAGCAACGGTAACGGTAATAGCAATAGCAATAGCAATAGCAGTACCAGTACCAGTAGCAAGCTTGGCATCAAGCACATCCTACCTGCCACTTCTTTTTCTGCAAACACTACACCCGTACCTTTGATCTCTCTTGCTCCTCCCACCACTCACCTCATCACCACCAGCAGCAGCAGCAGCAGCAGCAATGGTAGTGCCCAGGGGCATCTTCCTGCAACGTCCGGAATTTCGGTAGGATCAGGCCATAACAAACGGTCCAGTGGCCGTCGAACTATGAGCATTCATCAGCTCGATTCTCTGTGGCAGGATTCTAGCAGCAAGTTTCTTAACCTTGTCCACCATTCTTCTGTTTCTCATCATGAGAAGCATCAAGACACATCTGTCCATGGAAATAAAGCCCTGGGGTCTGGAAAAGACGAGGAGGAGAATAAACAATTGAAAGGACCTGAGTGGGATGCTAGAAGTACAGCAAGCTCCATAGAAAGAGGCCACGAGGATGGCGTCATGCCTTCTGGCAAGGTAAGCTCTTTTTTTTGTTATATAGAGTGAACAAGGCTCCTTTTTTTTGTTTTTTTGTTTTTTTGTTTGTTTTTTTGTTTTTTGTTTGTGTTTATGACTACAGTCCGCAAGAGCGTTTGCTATGAGTGCAGTACCCAAGGAACCTATTAGACTTGTGTCGACTATTTTGACTGTCAATGAGAAGCTTCCAGATGGTCTGGGTGTGTTTGAAAATCAAGAGTTTCTTAGTCTTCATGGGCTAGATTTGGATGGCCAGGAAGTATTAGAAGTGTGGAAGAATATGTTATGTGCTGTTGGCAATATCAATGATATTCAAGTAAGCATCTTTAAGACACTGTGTTATATATATACATTGTTGTTGGATAATATAATCATACTTATACTCGTACTCATACTCATAGGATCCTCGAGACCATGCAGTTGCCGTGCAGTGTAGTGTTGATCTCTGGGATATACTCAACTGGGTAAGAAGACATTATTATCAGTAAAGGCTCATTACACTAGATTCGTTCTCAACAACCATATCGCAATGTACCTATTCCTGCTCTGTACGAAATAACCCCTTGGTTGTTGCAATCAACAAAACTCTCAAGGCAAGTGTCTTGGGGATCAATACTATTCTGTGAACATTTTGCCAGTAGACCAATGGGCTCATAGTAATACTCTAGTGCGTATGATGCTGGAAAGGCTGCTGCTTTTGGCTGTTTGTGTAGATTACTGTCAAGAAGACCGGAAGAACCTCTGCCTTTGGATTACCATGCCCATTTCTACAAGGCTATTTTGAAGGTAAGTCAATAACAACACTATTCTTCTTTCTGTTTTGTTATTCATCTCATCTATTCTTATGTAACAAAGGGCTTGAGTTCTAACGACACAGTGATCATACAAGCCATTCTCACCCACTCAGATCGCATCTTTTCATTTTGTCTGCCTGGCATTCATCTGCTTGTTCCTCCTTTTATAGATGCTATTGAGAAACAGGTAATGGTATTTTGTGAATAGCGTGTTGAGTTATGCCCTTATATGCCATTTCTTCTTAATTTGCCTGCCAGCTATTTGATAATTCAGTGGCAAAAGAGGTGCCCATTGGTCTTCGAAAGAGCTGTATTACTATTCTTGGTTCTCTGGTGGCAGTAACAAACCATTTGTCAGATACAAATGTCACCATGGAAGAATATAATATCACTTGGATTCAAAGTTTCCCGCCTGGAGAACACTCGTTCAAAACTGTAAGGTGTACTATATGTTGTCTTGTGAATTAAAAAAAATGTTTTTTTGTAGACTAAAAGAAGACTAAAGAGTCTCCTTCTGCGTCTTACTGACCAAGGAACCAGCGTCGTACATACAGAAGAAGATGCAGAAGTCTATTGTATGTTATTAGGCGCATTGAGCTCACTTGTTCTTGATGAACTCTTGATGTGTAATGAGTAAGTAGGATCTTAATGCTACTAATATTACTACTCTTTCATCGTTGACACTTTATGTTAGGCCAGATCAAAAGAGTGTTCATGAAAGCATCCTGGCCATCTGCAATAGTCTCTACTGGTGCAGTGTGTCTGTGCTGAATACTGCTGTAGACTGTCTTAATCTAATTGCTCACATTTATAAAGAAGAGCTCGATCCAGAGGGGGTATTTATGATATAGCATAGCACAGTATGCCTGTATTTAACTGGGAGAATTAGATCATTGTGCAAGAGGTTCTTACCAAAGTCATTGATTCTCTTAATGTACATCTTAAATCATATGAACGCAACAATAAGAACGGAAGAGGTAAGTGGATAAAAGAAAAGGAGCAGGTGTCTAATGTATAAACGATATATGGGCATATAGGCTTCATTGTCTCCAAGTTATTTAGTTGTCTCTTGGAGTGGGTAATGGCCATTGAGCCAGCCATCCTTTCTGATACTGAGCTGTATCAATTGGTATTTGAGGTTCTTGGGTATGCCATTCACATTGCCTCTGTAAGCATCTTCTCTCTCTCTATCTATGTCTTTATGTTTCTATGATATGATGTAATGCCTTACATTGCATGAACTGTAGGAAGATCCCGAAAAAATGCTTCCTTCAAGGCCTGTGATGCGTTCCAATACATCCAAGAAGAAGGAACTTCCTTTCAAGTTCAAATTAATGAATGAGAAAGGACCTTCTGCTTCTCATAATCATGCTACTATAGTAACAGACTCTGAGATCCTAGAGAATGATCATTGTTATATCAAGGTAGTATCAATACAAAGCCTCACCTAACTATCTATAAATGGTTAGGAATCAGCAGAAGCTGTTTTATTGCACTTACTACACCACTTTAATAACTTCCCTCCTCCTTATGGCCCTGCTACTTTGTACAGCACTATTATTGGCCCAGGTGTGGCTGTGGATGATAAGCAGGATAAACTCCACCAGTACCAATACTTTTCACTGAACGATACCACTATCATTGCTTATGTAGAAATACCCGCTACTGATACAAAAGGTAAATTCTATAGTATCTACAATTGACCTTATAGCATATATATATATACATAAATACATAAATACATATACATATACATATATCATCTTATCTAGGTCCACAATCACGAATGATCATTCGAGATTTGACAGGAAGATATGTGTGGGATTCTCAACTAGAG
Organism: Spinellus fusiger; assembly: GCA_025094145.1. Taxonomy (NCBI): domain Eukaryota; kingdom Fungi; phylum Mucoromycota; class Mucoromycetes; order Mucorales; family Phycomycetaceae; genus Spinellus; species Spinellus fusiger. The sequence goes on along the minus strand of JALLLS010000022.1, from coordinate 117,174 downwards.
CCCCCTTCAAAGGCATTAGACACAAGTCCACTCAATTCATCTGAGGACAGTGTTCTTGACCCATTGAAGGATCAAAGCTTTAAACTCGGGACTCATAAGACAGTACGAGAAGAGGCAGAAAAGTAAGTGAAAGAAAGAAAGAAAGAAAGAAAAAATAACGCTTCTTATTCTCTATTATCATTCAGCACTCCTACAACACAATCTCCTGATTCTTCAACCATGGCAGATGCTTTAAGCAGTTTTCTCTCAAGGTAAAGAAGTGTGTCTGTCATTGCATGTCAATGTATAGAGAAAGACGCTAATATTGATCCATTTAGAATTGGAGAAGAGAATCCTGACTGTGTGTGGAATCCACGTGTGCCACTTCATCAACCCTCTCCACTTTCTTCTCTCCAAACAAACATGGTTGGAGAATTGAGTCATCAATTGAACAAGTATCTGGCCAACGAAACAAAAAATAATGAACAGTATGGATCCAACATGTAAGGATTGTCTTTCTTTCTATCTATCTATCTATCTATCTATCTATCTATCTATATCTATATCTATGTGTGTGTGTGTGTGGGATGGCTCTTCTTTCTCTCCCTGATGGGTGTTATTATTCTTTCTTTAAATCCATGAGAAGGAGCATAGCCAATACACTCTGACTTATTTTCTTTTTTCCTAGTCAACTGTGGTATTCAAAAATGAATGTATTGCGCCAAAAGGAGGCAGCAGAAAATGTTGCTGAACGTGTGGACTCCATGCATGCTCACCTCATGGCCAACTTCTCTTTACAAAAGGACTTTCTACCTGCTTTTCCACATGAATCGGAAAACCCCAATGTCCCCTTCCAACAGTGCCGTCTGCTGATGAGTCATCTGGGATTGATGAACTATGAGCACTTGAAAGACGGGTCACTTCGTATGCTGAACAAGTCATCGGGGCTCTACCGGGATTTACGTGGGTTGGATAGAAAACATGGGCAAGTTGGCATCGACTATAAGACAGTAGGATAACACAGAGTAGACGCGAAACAATGAAGATGGCTGTGATCTATGTAGGTCCCAATCAAGAAGATGAGCAGAGTATACTGTACAATAGCAAGGGGAGTGCCATGTATTCTTCTTTTGTAAAGAGTCTTGGCTGGGAGGTGGATATTGCTACTCATACTGGCTATCTTGGTGGACTGGAGAGGAATCTGACCAATGGCATACGCACCAATTACTACTGTACTTCTACACTGGAGATTATCTTCCATGATGTGACTCAAATGCCTACAGATCAGCATGATTTGAAACAGCTGAAAAAGGTAAACAAAGAAATGAATCATTTGAGGGGGAGAAAGGGAGAAAGATCTTGTTACTGTACTCATACAGATTAGAAACGCCATATTGGTAACGATCATGTTCATATTGTATGGAATGAACATTACCGCGATTATCGCATTGGTACCATTGGAGGTGACTTTGGTAATGGACAGATCGTTGTTACTCCCATGGACAATGATCTGTTTGCCATCCAAGTACACCGTGATCCAAAGGTAATGTTTTTATTTTTTATTTTTATTATTATTATTTTATTATTATAAAGGATATCCTTAGGGAGTTGTATTCGAATGAGTTGGTATCTATCCTATAGATTCCATACTTTGGGCCTTTGTTTGATCGCATGGTGGTGTCCAGTGCTACTCTTGGGCCTCTTGTAAGGGCCACAGCTGCCAATGCATTCCGTGCTTCTGTGCATACCAATCTCTATTCATTCTACAAATGTGTTTATGCTCAGCGTGCTAATGATGTGCGCACTATCTCTCATCGACACAAGGTGGCCTCGTGGTGAGTGTAGTCTCCATGGCTCTTGTGTATTCACATGTCTATTCCAATATGATAGGAGTTATGAGCAGTTTATGGAGAAGATCTTTATGCCTGATGAATAGAATGAATCACTGTGTATCTATGGGGGAGGAAAGAGCAAGAGGCTATTGCATAAATAACCTGGGGCTTATCTATTTACCTTTTTCTCTTTCCCCTTTCATAGTAGATCCATCCATTTTTCCTTTTTTTTATATTTGTTCCTCACCCTTTTATTCTATTTGCACTCTTCCTACCTTTAGATGTTATTGAGTTTAGTTTCACTGCAGATACAACTTTTATTGATAAACATAATAAAGACACCTCTTCTGTTTGTATACAGTGTATATATATAGAATGTAGGTATTTATGCTGTTTTGTTTTAATAAAGTGTTTCTATCATTGGACCACTCTATCATTCTATCACTTGCCTATGTTTTATAACTTACTTGTTCGTGTGACTCCTTTTTATTATTATTAGCACATAGATGTATTCTCCAGTTCCTGCTATGCTTTGGATCAATGTCATCATTGTCATTGCCATTGGACTTGTTGATGTCTATGGTTATTACCCCTTGTCAGACCAGGCACTAAAGACACTGTCATTTCCATCGCAACAACTTGACTTGAAGGGCTCTCTTTTCTCGTCTCTTTTTGTGCCGCGTGTATCAAGCACACCTGGCAATACAAAAGTCCGTGAGTTTATTGTCGAGCACTTTGTTCAGTTGGGCTGGCATATAGAATTAGACAGCTTCACAGAAACAACCCCCTTTGGCACCAAGAACTTCACCAACATTATTGTCACAAAGAACCCAGACGCCACTCACAAACTAGTATTAGCAGCCCACTATGACTCCAAATACTTCCCTGGAGAAGACTTCATTGGTGCAGTTGATTCTGCAGTGTCCTGTGGTATTCTTATGGACATTGCTACTTCACTCGATGCTATATTGATAAAACAGACAAGGACACTGCAGATGATATTCTTTGATGGTGAAGAAGCGTGGATTGAGTGGAGTGCCACTGACTCCATCTATGGCGCACGGTAAATGAATCTTGTCTTTTAGCAGTGACTGGGTAGAGTAGTAAGGAAGCTAATGGCCCCATCTTAGACATCTTGCTGCCACGTGGTCAAATGCCTCTCCAGAACATCACACTCTTTCACGACTGAATCAAATTGAGCTGTTTGTCTTGCTAGACTTACTAGGCACAAAAAACCCGAGGATCCATAATTACTACCAAGAGACCAATCATCTTTTCTACTCTTTGGTGGACTTGGAGCGTCGGCTTGACAGGTTATCATTGCTAGAAAGGGTGGCTAAAGATGGTTCTCGTCTTAAGCCCGTCTTCCACCCAGGCACTCCCATGACATTTCAGGGCCATGCGATTGGAGACGACCATCTCCCCTTTCTGGAGCGGGGTGTCCGTGTCTTACATATCATTCCGTTTCCGTTTCCATTTGTTTGGCACAACAGCAAAGTAAGTGGACATAGGAACAGCCTATCAGTGGAGGCATTAGAGTGTGTTGATTAGTATTATCAGAATGTGCTACAGGTGCATTGTCTACTGTGTTGACTCTGGTGGACTCCATTGTAGGACACACCAGAACATGTGGATCCCGGTGTTGTGCATAACTTTGCCATTCTCTTCCGTGCATTTACGGTGGAGTATCTGGAGTCTGCCCCTTTGCTGCATACTGAATTATAAGAAAGTAGCTCTTTCTTATTGGTACTTTTACCGGTCGTCTGGTTGAGATCCATTAAAATCCACATGTTGGCTCACTACATTTGGGTCCATTTTGTAACACCAGCAGAGAGAACTCCCTTTCATTTGAAGCTCCAATACATAGTGTTGATGTGTGTAGGTTGATGAATATGGGTGTCGATATGGGCAGTCGTATGTGGGTGTGCGTGTGTGCGTGTGTGCGTGTGTGCGTGTGCGTGTGTGCAGGTGGGAGATTAGGCGGACAGATGGCTCTAATGATAAAGACCTCTTTCTTTTCATCAAAGAATGAAGACTTTCTTTTCTTCTATAGACAAATGCATGGTTCATTCTCCCATGAATGTTGGTGTGAATTGAGACATTACTCTCGAGTATAAAATATGAATCGAGCCATGAGTCTTCATCAGTGTCTGTACAAATATCCGTACAAATATACACTGATATATACATATATATATATATATCTATTTTGATGAGTCTTTCTTTTTCTTTTCTTTTATCTCCTTTCTTTTTCTCTTTCTCTCTTTCTCTTTTTCTCTTTCTTTCTACTACCTTTTCCCTCTTGTTTTATATCTCTTTTTAAAAGAAAAAGAAAGAAAAAATGGCTGATGTTCCTGTGGATGAAGTTTTGTTTGTCATTATGATGGTCATTGTATTTTTCTTGGTGATCATTTCTCTGGTCTGTCTATTCAACAGAGTGACAAGACCTAGCCAACGCCAAGTAGAAGAAGAGGCCATGGCACAACTACAATGGGTCACAGCTTCTCAACAAGAGGCCATGCGTCCCTCTCTATTAAAACAGTTGTATGCACAACCAGCTCCTGTGAGTTCCAAAAGAGGCTCTGTCATGGAGAAGTTGCGGCCTCCCACCAAAAGCAACTCTCGAGCAAGCCAACTGGCAAGACCTTTGTCCCAGTTGATGGTGAATGAAAAAGTGACACGACCTAGTTCCGTACGTCAACCTTCCTTCAAGCCAATGCAGTACACTGTACACCCACATTCAAATGTACCCTCTATCATTGTCAATGAAGATCCAAATCTCGTGAAACCAATGCTCTACACTGTGCCTCCTCCAGCATATGGAGATCACCGTGCATCAATGCCTGTACGCTGTGACGATACACCCTTTGGATATACTGGCAAAACAACACGTTCATAAAGTGTCATTTAGAACTGCTTCCTTTTTCCTTTTTTCTTCCTTTTTCCTTGCTGTTCCTTCTCCCTTCTTTCTTCTTTCCCTTTGTCCCTTTCTGCTTCTGCTTCTTTCTCATTTTCATATACAGTCTGTTTATAGCATTGTTAAAAAATAGCATTGGCAATAGATGGAGATGTAGGTCTCTCGCCAAAAATAAACTTACAATCAATAGAATATAGACATTGAGTTGTATATTCTAATTTGGTTGTTGTGTATTATTATCCCAAGTATCCTCAGTAATATTATTTTATTATTGTAGATAATATTATCCAATGTCACTATCATTAATCTGAGATGAATAAATGTATATTGCATTCAATGCCAGCAAATGATATTGAAAGCAAAGGTCCGTACTACTTGTACTATCTACACTGACCACCTTTCTCTGCTCTGCTCTATTCTGTTCTGATCTGTTCAAATCAACCAAACTATGAACAGATCAAGGGAATGGGGGTGGATTTTCATGTTGACTAAAATTGGATAAGGAAGAAGCAGATCTTTGCACTGATATGTAAATAAAGTTTTAAATAGTCCAAGAGAGTAGCATGGTATGCTCTGCTGTATAAAAATGGTGATTGTGAGAATGGCAGTTGTTTCCATAAAGATAAAGATAAAGAAATAATAATAAAGATAAAAGTGTATTTCTCATCATGCATGGAATTTATAAAATACTGAAAGATGACAATATCATTGCAGTAGTGTAGTGGTTAGATACATTTATATAATAATACACTAATACAACAAGACAAATACACAACAAGACAATACAAACAACATGGAATTACAATGACTCTTTGCAAAGAATGAAATCATCACTGCACCTTGTATGGTATTGACCCTAAATAGTTTCACTCGAAATTAATAGAAACAAGATGCGTATTTGTTATTCTACTTATCAAATGGACATTTTGTAAAGTCCATTGGAGACAAAGTAGCACCAGGGTCAGGAAGGTAGCCTAGAATGGTGAGAATGTTGGGTGGAAGTAGAGCCATGAAGTAATCAAGGAGGAAGAAGGGAGGGAGGGAGAAAGATGGGTAAGTGGATAGGTAAAAAAAATAAAAATAAAAATAAAAAAGTAGGCAAGGAGTGTCAGTATTAGTTTCAAGTCAAGTATGTTTTGTGATGACGAGTGTCTTTTCATTGTTTACGATGAAAGAGTGAGAAGGGAGTCCATCTCAAGATGTGTTTGTATGGTGTTTATGTTTGTATGGTGTTTATGTTTGTATGGTGTTTATGTATTTATGTGTTTATATGTCTATATCCATGTCTATATCCATGTCTATATCCATGTCTATATCCATGTCTATATCCATGTCTATATCATATCCATGTCTATGTTTATGTTTATGTGAAGATATATAAATTAAATCAAAAAAAGTAAGGGAAAACAACAGCATTTCTACTACATCAATGGCTATAGTACACTGTATCCACAAGCTATATACCTCCTGCGTGGACACATACATGGAAGAGCAATTGTCATGACAATGATTGTTGTTTGACGTGGGTTCACCAATAGAAAGCGTTGCATGAATTGCATACGCCTTGAGTGTGTATGCAGGAGGTTGTCCTTGGAGTGCTCTTCGTAGGAGACCTCTTTGGAAGCCATTTGAACTTCATGGGGGGTTGTCATAATAGAGCAAGACAAAGTAAAGACCAAATCATCTATCCCGCTTCTCCCCTTGAAGTGCTTGTTATAGAGTGCGTGTTTGATGGAGGGTATTTATGTCTGTATGTTCATATTGATGTGTATGTCCATAGTGATGCACATATCCATCGTAGTGTGTCGTTCGATGGATAAAGATACATGCAAAAGATGTATGTGTATGTAGAGATACAGACGAGACTGTAGGTAGGCGCCCTCAGTTCAATTCATTGCATTATCTTGTCTTTTTTCTCTTTTTTATTTTATTAAAATAATAGAATATAACATAATAAAATCCTTACCATAGCCTGTCTTGAGCAAGTTTACCTGGGTAGACATCACTCTGGTGACTGAAACCTATTCCACTTACTTATGCAATTCATGCTAGGCCCCTGCACCACCAATGCTTCTACTTTTTTATATATTTATTTTTCACTCAATTCTCCTATTCAGTATACTCTTATTTCTCCTGTTGCTTTATAGCAGTGGTGATAATCCCCTTGTAAGCCAGTATAAATAGGCTGGTATGGAATGTTTTTTAAATAAAAGTATTCCGTCAACCTTATCCATCTCTCATTCACTTTATTATTATTAAAAATCTGTACATATATTAATATATATATATTGCTATATATATATATATAACAATGCCATTTATGAACCCACAAAGACCTAAAAAATCAAAATGGACAGCCTTAATTACCTGGTTCACACGAGATGTTTATGGAAGACGAGGATCAGAAAGCAGCACTTGTTCTGATATGTCAGTACCTGCTTGTCCACCAAAGCGTTCGTCCACTCGATCAAAAAGAAGATTGTTTTACCACCACCAACAACAACAAGGAGAGACTTCACTTCTCGACACACAAGACCCCACCATGACACCACCTACATTCTTTCAAAGAGTAAAACCTCGACCTGCAAGTATGAACATTGATATTGATGAAAAAAATGAATATTTGGAAAAATTGTATGGTTCTGCAAAGTATGAGGTGACTATCTAATAGTGATGATAGTGCTTGTGGTGATCATAATAAGAAATAAATAATAAGAAATAAGAAATAAGAAATAAGAAATAAGAAATAAGAAATAAGAAATAAGAAATAAGAAATAAGAAATAAGAAATAAGAAATAAGAAATAAGAAATAAGAAATAAGAAATAAGAAATAAGAAATAAGAAATAAGAAATAAGAAATAAAAACAAGAACGACATTTACTCATACGATTGGTTCTACTCACTATAGATACGTTGTGCAGAGGATTCTCGAGGGTCACCTTACTATTCAGGAGATCGAATTACAGCAAGAGAAGCCATTGATGAGTTTACAATGAAATACGTGGATTTGCTTAGCGTTGTTTCCGATAGCACTTTACGGTGCAATTTACAATCCAAAACACAGCCTAGAATTGCCGAACTCTGGGAAAAATACGATGGGCTTGCTGAAGAAACCCATTAAAATAGCTTTATTACCATTATCCCTGCCATTTTTATTATTACAATTCTTACTGCCTTATTCTTACTATTTCCTATTTCCTATTTCCTATTTCCTATTTCCTATTTCTTATTTCTTATTTACCTCTTCTTACTGATACTGTTTCCTTGATGCTCTGTCATTGTATATATACAATATACATACCTTACATTACAATTTCTATCTTTATACCTCTTTAATATTATAATATAATGTCATATTCTACCATTAAAAACAAATGTCTTTAAAATGATAAGAAATGATCTCTCTAGGGTTGATATATGTGGAGTGAGATCCCAAGAATCCTAAAGGGCACTCCTTGTGCTTTGGACGCCAAGGATCGTCAAGGGCCCATACATCTATCACCCTCCACATAGAATTCAATCACCCTTCTTTTTGTACTTCAAAAGCTTATCGTAGGAAGAAGGATTGGAATGTTTTTTTTATTGAAAAGATCGGGCCACTTGGTCTAGAAACACATTCCATTTATTGTTTTTCTCTTATTGTGTTTTTGTGTTTGTGTCCATGTCGAGTGTCTAATGTTTTTCTTGTGTCCTGGTCCTGGTTATGGTCCTGGTTATGGTCCTGGTCTGCCTATTCATTCAATATGTGTCCTATTCTCTTCCTCCCACCTTCCTGCCTTCCCGCCTTCCCGCCTTCCCCTTCCCTTTTTCTTTTTCTGCATGCCAATGACACTGGGAAGAGAAGAATGAAATATAAATAAAGAACATGACTGTAGGTAATCTCTACTATGGACACACACGATAAAGGCAACCTCTTCTTTTTCTTTTTCTTTTTCTTGAGATGACACATCTTGCTCATTCAACAAAATCCTTTGAAACCTCACACTTGATGTGTCCGGCCATAGAGACAGTTGAGGAGATAAAATCCAAAGGCCTGGGGAGAAGAGGTCTACGATAAAGTCACTTGTAATTTAAATTCCGGCCTAGAATGTCATGGTGCTGATAACTGGGGCTGTTCATTCTAACGCTAAAAGAAAGAAGAAAACCCTAGGAAGTAGGGTATACTTTCTAGGATGAACACCTTCCCATCGCATGTACCTTGTCCCTTCAAAGCATTCCCTCTGGCTGTCTCCAATGCAATGGAATACAATGTTTTCAGGTACTATACCAAGACATTGGATCGCTTGTGAATGCACCCAAGCCCAGTCAACGAATGAAACTGAAAGTTGACTGCAGGCCAGCAAAAAGCAGAAAGCAAAAAGCAAAAATCAAAAAGACTGTAGGAGATCCAGCAAGGTCTCCTTTAATACATCACTGTGTTTATTGGTGGTGTGTTATAGACAAGAGATTGATGGGTGGGTTGTGTTTGAGGGTGTAACACAGGGTCTACAGAAAAGAAGGCAGAGGTGTTGCGCATAAACTATAATGAGTGTGGTGACATTGAGCAGTAGCAGCAATAAGGGCGGGTGGACTGCTGCAGTATTTGAAAGTGTAGTGAGGGTGTGTGCATAATTCAAGGTAATATCTGATTTTCTTTCTTTTTGTCTATTTTATACGATCTGACTATTACGCGGTATTACACACACTGCTCTTCTAATGCTATACTCTATTCTATACCACTCTACATGATCAGTTACCTGTTAGATTCAATGGACTTCTGCTAATAGCAGTCATTAGGATAGCCACAACAATAGCACTAATAACAATAGCACTAATAACAATAACAATAGTAGGTGCCCTTTTATTTTTCTTTGTTTTTTGTATGTCTTTCCCTTGCAAAGGAGTTTTTACAAGGAGAAAACGAGGGAGAAGACAAGAAAAATGAAAAAGTTTAAATGAAAAAATGAAATAATCTTGGAGTCATCTTTTTCACAGAATAAACCCAATCATCATCACCATCTTATACTACTACCACTAATAATAATAATAATAATAATAATAATACCACTACTACTACCACTATTCTCTTTGCCTTAAATCTATTCTTAACAAGGCCTTTGTCTCTTTTGGACAGATTCAATCCCAAAGAAAGACACTACAGTTATGCAGTCATGGTAAGAAGAATTATCATTGGCCCTTGTTTCATAGTCCGATAAGAACACTTACACTAGCACGCCCTCGCACTAACAAAAAAGAAAGAGTGGATAACTTGCCTTGTCTTTCTTCCTTTTGTCCTACGTCACTCTTTCTCACAGAAATGACACTTGCCACTATGCCACTTACTGTCTTGTCCCAGCACATACTGCCGCTCTTGGATGTCAAGACACTTCTCCAGCTACAGTCCACATGTAGGACCTTTTATGCGCTTGGGAGTGACGAGTATCTATGGAAACAACGGGTGTGTTGGGACTATAACTACTCTACCGATCTCAGTTTCCGCCACAAAGGCTGGAAAGTGCTTTATTCTCGCTTGGAACATGCCAAGGTGTATACATGGGGACAGAATGAAGATAGAAGACTCGGACACCCTTTGAGTGGTGGATACTATGCCAGACACTCCCAGACCTAGTAATATTCCTTCCTTCTGTCTTCTTTGCCTTGTTAGAATAGAGTAAAAGTGGAGTGGAATGAAATAACTCACCTGTAGGCATGTCCTCTTCTTTCTTCCTTCATCCTATGCATGGGGTGGGGTGGGGGTGGACAGTGTATCAACGCCCAAAGAACTCATATCACTACGCGGAAAGGGCATTGTTACTCTATTGTCAGGGGGATGGTCTTTTCATGCTCTTGATAAAGAAGGAAGAGTATGGATGTGGGGAACAGTAAGTTCTAGTTTTCTTGGAGAGAGTAAAGAAAAAACGTCAACTCTACTTATCCACTTGTGTGTATTCTGTCCCTGGGTGTGTTCAGATGCAGCAAGAATACGACGGTATCCGTTCTCTCAGCAGATACTGTGTCGAAAAACCCACATTGGTGGGGCTACCTCCAGGCACGCGTATTCTCTCTCTTTCTTGTGGAAGATCCCATGCCATTGCTCTTGATGACAATAATAATGTATGGCAATGGAACAACTGCTGGAAGGTACAGCGTGTTGTCTTTCCCTTTGCTGTCACTATAGCCCAAGTGTCTGCCAACTGGAAGGCATCGGTCGTCTTGTCATCCACAGGGACACTGTACACAGTGCCTCTTCCTCCTCATGTGGCAACGGAAGCAGACAATGTGCCTGATCTACTCTGGGAGGGTGCTTATTTTTCACTCGACAGATTATTACAAGACCCTACGTCTCCTCAGGCCACTGAAGTAGTAGTCACAGGTGTGGAGAAGGGAGACTTTATTGTGCAAGTGGCAGGATTAGAGACGTGTGTCATTGCCTTGTCGTTGTATGGGAAGATATTCAAGATAGCCACAGAGAATCCTGCTCTTCTTGAGTCCTCTCTATCAGAACAAGTGGCGCTGCTAGCTCCTTTTAGTTCTACAACACAAGAGAACAATCGGCGCCATCATAAGGGTGTGCGCAGATGTGTGTCTGGTGCATTTAAACAGTTTGCTGTATATACTACACAGGGTCCTGTAATGTTGGGGCATCAGAACAATGACGCAGATGCTGTCCCATTACAGAGAGAGGCACTGCAAGACGATATCTGCAATGTTTCTTTTGGAGAGTGAGTGTTTCTTCTTTTATTATTATTGGGAGGGTGAAGGAGACATAAAAGATACAAGAGCAGTGAGAAGTAGGGGCCATATAAACCAGAAACTAACAGTACATGGTTGTGTCCTTTTTCTTTTTCTTTCTCTCTTTTGTTCTACGTGTGGCTGGTATAAGTTACCATACAGGTGCTCTCACCCACCAAGGGACATTACTGACATGGGGCAGCTTCAGTGCAGGTGCACTTGGCCATGGAGATAATAGAGAAAGAGACGAAGAATCTGTGTCTCGGGTAGATGCCTTGGCCAATGAGTTTGTGTTTGGCATTGGATTTGGTGGCTGGCAAAGTGGGGCATTGACTATTTCCAAGGAGTGATATTTAAAGAGATGATCTATTCCTGGGCTATATTTTCTGTGCGTCTCTTTCTGTAAAACTGTGTGATGATAAGTAGATATGCTTATGCATGCATGCATGTGTAGGTGTAAGTGTATGTGCGTATATGTGCGTGTGTGCATATACATCTACATATATACATCTATACACATATACACATATACACATATACACACATATATACACATATACACATTTGTATAAACAATAGTAGAATCAAATAGCTAATGAAAAAGAAAAAGAAAAAAAAGACACTATACACTTTGTTTACTTAATATACTATAGACAAGGAGAGATGGAGAGACTGTATCAACTGCCATCAACATATAGTATGGATAAAGAATCAGATGAATATGATATTTATAAAAAGGCATACTTTTAATCTATATTTTAACATTCTAATGTGGGGATGTAGGTTCATTATTGCTTATCCTATATATTTCAATAAACTCTTGAGCCTAATTATTAAGCTTAAATCATAACTATCCAAGAAATACAAATACAAAAAGACTAATTTGATATGTGCTAAGGATATAGACAAGGTTATTTGTACACACTTCATCACTAAGCTAAAGAATCATTTAGATCCATTATGCATGTAGGGCCCTTTATTCATCTTTTTCTTTTTAGTAGAGATAGTAGTGGGCCATTCAAGCGATGGATCACTCTACAACTGATAGGTTAAACCACCTATCTATCACCAAGGGTTATAGTAGCTAAACTAACAGTAGCATGGATAGTAGAATGAATACTTATATTCACATGTTCTATTTATAATACATAAACAATAATATGTTTAAATGAATTCATAGTCCACTAACACATTCATGCCTAGTGTATCTATTTATAATTGAATCAACTCATACATCATCAGTGCCACTTGGTTAAAATGGAACAGATAGGAATTGTTTTAAATGGTATTTATAGATTTGTATCTTGAAGAAGACAAGTATTTTGAGCTCTACTATTGGTCTTGTCTAAACAATAGCAAATGACTGCCTACAAGAGAAAGAGTAGATGTACACTAACAAGTAAAGGTAGATGGCATAGACACCCTATCTATAATGCTATCCCAAAGCCCGGTTTTATATTCAATCGATCCTATTTAGGTTTGGTTTTAATAGTAATAATAGTACTAACAATAATAATAGTGATAATAATACTATTAGTAATAACAACATCAACAACAATATTATTAGATACATGATTATTAGATACAGGAAGAAGATTAGTATAAATTATTAAAAAGAGAAGACTGGCATTGGTATTAGCACTAGCACTGGAATTGGGGTTGGAATCAGCATTGGAATTGGATTTAGAATCAGCATTGGAATTGGATTTAGAATCAGCATTGGAATTGGGGTTGGAATGACCCCACATTACAGAAAAACCACACCCATCTTTCCATCTTCTCATGGCTAGTAGGATTGGGATAGAGTGGGACAGATTGAACTGTAACAACAACAAAAGATGGCCTTTACAAACACTGCTTCTTGGAGACTCAAGTGTCTTTTTGTTTTGTTTTGGACAAAACACATTTATTGAATAAGATTCTATAGTCTACAATATCACATTGATAATAGTATAGCACTATGGTTATTAAGTATTTAGATTGAATGAATCCTTCAAGAACAGAAAGTATGCATTCTTTTATGGACCTCACTTTATACACACCTTCCCAGCAAGAGACCCGCCTAAACATATACATACATACATACATATATACACACCTATACATCTACAGAAAGACAGTAAAGCCAATCAAAGGTCTCTGTCTTTCCGTTTATTGGTCTCTTTGCCTTTTCCCTTGTCCTTGCGCCCAGGCAGACACATTGCCCCAGGCTTTACTTCTGTATACCTCAGAGGAGCAGAAGAAGCTCCATGTTCTCTGGCGCATTCCCACATTTCCCAGGAAGCAGAGTCTAGCGCCTCACTTGTCTTTAGTCGTTTTTCGGGGGAATTCTCATCACAGCGCTGTCTCAGCAAAGGCAGTGCAATATTAATCTCCTCGCTTGCACTCGACGCTTGCCAGTCTCCCAAAGAACATGCGCTATAGGGACTTCTGCCTCCTCGGAGACACACGGAAACATTGAAGACAGCAGGTCCCTCTAGGCCTGAGAACAGACGATGGTCATCGGATAGCAAATGACCGCCTAAAGTCGTGATCCGTTGCTGTTCTACGACATGAGAAGTGATCTCAGCCAACCTGTACTTTAGATCAAGCACAGTGTGGTTGGGTGTGTTCTTATCAAACTCAACACAGACTGTGCCTATGCCATAGCAAGAATTGACAATAGCTTGGTAATTCTCGAGACGTGCCATGACAAAATGTGACGAGAAAGCAAGAAGCACTGGGGGAAAAGAGAAGAGAACAAGAAAGTCACATGGTCAAAAGTGATCTGAATTTTACTCTCCTGATTCGTACAAGCCACCCTTTGCCTAAGAAAGTGGCTGGTGTTATTTCCCTGTGGGATGTCCATGCCTGGTCTGCTAGTGCTATTGGAAATTAAGTGATAGACACCCTCTTTTTTATGTTTTATGTTTTTATTCATTCATGGGTGGGATATAGTGTTTTCGGGAGTTGGGATTGAATAAAATGCAATACTTTAATGCAATCACTGTCAAAGTGTCTTAAGATTGTTTACACTCGGGAGCATTCTCACCCTTGGTAGGTTGCTAGAAAGGAAGAATGAGATTAGTTACTGGATGTTGATGGATAGAGCGGGCTTATAGAGAGGGCTAATAGAAAGGGCTATACTTACAGCATTGTCGTCTTCATCATCATCGTCTTCTTCTTCGTCGTCTTCGTCTTCATTGTCGTTCTCATCGTAAAAGTCCTCTTCAAAGTCATCATCGCCCTCAAAGTCCTCGTACTCGAGTGCTTTACCAGTAAAGTAGTCCACAGCATGAGGGATGATCTTGTCCTTGAACTCTTCACCTGTCTCATAATCAGACTCCAACTTGGCATCAAGACCCTCGGCCTCTTCTTCATTCAGCTCATCATCATCATTAGGGAAGGCAGGTGGACTGAAGAAAGAGAAAAAGGTCTCAGCAGGCACAGTCAGCTTCACAACACGGGTCTTGTTGGTACCCTTGTGACGCTGCTTCTTGGTCTCTACTTTTACACTGAGGTTCTTGCCCTGCTTCCAGTGGATTTCACATCCCTCGGCATGGTCATACACAAAGTCACCGCCATACGCATGGTCCTGGTAGTAGTAGATCTTGCTTAATACTTTGTCAGTGAAGTAGTCATTCTCAGCAAACTCAAATTCAAGCTTGAAGCCAGGCTTCTCCATGTAGGACATACGGACATCCACAAGATGCTTCAAGACATGCTCATCTGTCTCTGTGATGGTATCAGCAACACGGGGGTGGTTCTTGAGAAGTGTCAGCCAGAACTCAGGAATACCCTTGACATCAGAGTCGTCTTCAATGTCTTCCTTTTTCTCTTCGGATGTCTTTTTCTCCTCGTCTTCTTCCTCGTCCTCGTCCTCCTCATCGACCTTTTCACCCAGAGCCACCTCTTCGGCGGTGGGTTCATACTGGCCGTTGATCACCTGTGCACGCTTCTCATACAAGGGACGGTACAGCTCGAGAAATTTCTTCTCAAGAGCAAGGACTTCTTCCTGGAATTTGTTTTCAAGTTCAGCATGCTGAGATTGTAAATACTTGAGGCCGTTGACTCTGCGGCGGACAGAGGAAGGAAGGGACTCGATATAGCCAGAAGGACGGCCAACAAGGTTGCCTAGTTTGCCTTGGAGCATGCTGAGAAGGGCAGGGTTACCAGTGAATGCACCACTAAGAGCGGACTGGCCAGAGGCTCCTGCAGAGGAAAGAAGAAGAAGGTGGGTGAGTATGTTTTATAGTAGAAAGTGATAGAGTAACAAAGTGATAATGATGATAATGATGATAATGAAGGGAAAGAAAGGATCTTTTTTCTGTTTTCTGTTTTCTGTTCTCTCTCAATCTCTCTCTCTCTTTACCTGGAGTAGTAATAGTTTCCATATCTTCAGAAATAGTAGTAATCGTAGGACGGTAGTTGGAAGTAATAGGGGCGGGATTAATGGGTGTGTTTTGAGGTGTGGGTGCAGTGAAAGGTTCGAGCTTATTTTTGATTTCTACACCAGAGGCTATAGAATTCACACAGACAAAAGAGTAAGAAAAAAAATACAAATACAAATACACACACAAATAGAAACAGAAAGAAAGAAAAGATAAACAAGAATCACTGAACCCTCACTGCAAATAAATAAAAAGGACAGAAAGTCCCCGTGGAAAAATTTTTACCTTGTTGCTGATCCATAGGAAGAGAAACGAACAAGCGAGAAAGAAAGAGGAAAACTTTGGGGAACAGAATATAGCCCGCGATGGCACTCGAAATAAAAATGAAAATGAAAATAAAAAAAAAAAATTTTTTTGGGGGGTGGATGGGTTGGATGGGTGAGTTTGTGTGTCTAGTGTGTCTAGTGTGTGTGTATCAGTGAACCTATCTATAGAGCCAAAAAAAGAAAGGGAACTGATAGGAGTGTAGACGTCCACTGTAAAAGTAGTCAAGTCCAACACCCATTTGCTCCCATTTGCCAGTCCTGCTCAGTTCTATCCAATCATACCTCCACAAAAAGAAAGTAGAACCCATGTCTATTCAGGAGTCGGCCACGGGTAAAGTAGTATGCTCTCTTCTGTGTTGATAGCCTACAGACAGTGGGTAGGTTGGGGGGGTCAATGGAACAAAGACAACAGAAGGATGTGCTGGGTGGTGTCTGACATTGAATTCTATTTTTTTGGTTGGGAACAAATCCACAAGAATTAAATTGATTGGGTTAGGCTTAGCCCAAAGGTAGAAGGACTCGTCTGTTTTTTAAGTTCTTGTGACGCTATGACTGGAACTATGGTTATGATTTTAAAGAGAGGGTGTGAGATAAAGAGACATTTATTGTTGCTAGTGGAGATGTTTTATAGTGGTGGTTAGTGGTTAGTTACATGTTGCTAGGTGGTTGTCAATAGCTACATGTTGCTAGGTGGTTGTCAGTGGTTACATGTTGCTAAGTGGTTGTCAATAGCTACATGTTGCTAGGTGGTTGTCAATAGCTACATGTTGCTAGGTGGTTGTCAATAGCTACATGTTGCTAGTTGGTTGTCAGTGGTTACATGTTGCTAGGTGGTTGCCAATAGCTATATGTTGCTAATTCTATACTGTTCATTGGGTTGCTAGGTGTCATTTGATAACCCTCTACTCTCACTTGATAATTGTTAATAACCCTGAATCACCCTAATTATTCCTTGTCACAAGCTATCAACTGAATTCATCATAATGGGTAGATTCCTCTAAATAGTTATTCATGGCTAGCTATTAACTCATCACTGCTCATTATTAATTAAATGATAACCATCAGCTATCAGTTAAAAGTCATTGGTTAGGCACTCCACATTAGCTAAGAAGGAATCAATACAACAGATCCACACAGCTTGTTCATGTCTAATCTACTACAGAAAACAAAGAGCTTGGCCATGCAATTCAAGGGTTGCATGGAAAACACAACACATCTTATCTATAGAAAGAAGTATTTATTGTCTTTAGTTGGAAGACATCCACGCTCTCTACTTTATAAGAATAACAAGCAAACAAGCAAGCTATACAGTGTCAGCTTATGTCTGTCCTACACTCATCTGCATAAGAGCTTCTTTTTTGATACACACTGTACTAGTGACTGATGTGATACACTTATACTTTATGATTTTCCTTACGTTTCATACAATAACAAGAAAGGCAAAGTGACATTAGTTTCTTTCTTTCCTTCATCATAAATAAATAAGAGAAGTAACAATAGAAATGAGAAATGATACCATTTGACTTTCTCTATGAATGAACACATGGATCTACAGAGAACATGATATTCATTTTCTGAAGGCTCTCCATGCAGATAACAAGGTCTTTTAGGACTGATTTTAATTCTCTCAACCCTTCATGGTAGCTGCTTGGTTGAGTCTATACTTGGCCTACAAGCATAGTATTTGAGTAGAATGTGAGTCTACACTTTAAGAAACAATGAGAGATGGTTTTTAAAAGGTATTCTCCATGTTCTTTATGATAAGTGACTGACTATTCTCTCATGGATTCTTATCTATCTATGCTGATAAAAAGTTCCTACCCAAAATAGAATCATCTCTGCCTATTATCATTGTATTGCCCAGTGTAGTTCTTTGATGTTGAATAAAAAAGAGAATAGATAAAGAAAAAGAAAACAGCTAAAAGTATAGGGCTTATTTTTCTTTTTTCTTTTTTTTTCTATCAACACATCTATGCTCAGGGACTGTGGATTTGTCTATACCAAGCTTTCTTTTTTTCTTTCTTTTTTGGTATACAGAAGATCTAGGGTGCTTTAGTGCATCTTAGTTTTACTTTTGATGTTCTTTGGGTTTGCTACCAACAGTAAAGAGTAAGACACAACTGATAACGAGTAGGGATCCAATGCCCTTGTAGGTAGTAAAGCCTTGAAAGAAGAAATCAAGTCCATAAATAAACCATTTCACTCACAAACAAATAGCATTGCCAACATTACTTACATTGTGTTGAGTCTGTAGAGCAGTACCATGCATGGCTAATTCCATAAACAAGCACAGCACGAAGCCCCTGAAGAATGCCCGTAGCCACCTGTTGATAATAAATAACAAGACATTGGTTTGAGGATCCACTTTTCTCTCTCCATTGATTCTACTTACACTGCCTGTTTTATCAATCAATTCATAGTAGTTCCATGCATGAGTACCATTGGCCACCATCACCAGTGCATACATTCCCCATACATAGGATATAGGAAGTGTGGGATCAATATGGATGAGTTTATCATAGCGAGGAAGTGTGTAGACGCTAATCCATACAAGTGATGTGATGGTGGCGTACATGCCAGTGTAGCAGCATACGGCGGCAGGTAGTGGAGGAGGAATTTGTCGAGAGAGAATGTAATCCGAGTACACATAAACACATGCTTTGATAGCAGGCATTGTGAATAGAGTCATTAATCAATAGAACCTGACATGTACTCTCTCTGTCTCTCTGTCTCTCTGTCTCTCTGTCTCTCTGTCTCTGTCTCTTCTCCTGCAACATCAATAAGAAAGAGACAGA
This sequence comes from Spinellus fusiger, assembly GCA_025094145.1. Lineage (NCBI taxonomy): Eukaryota > Fungi > Mucoromycota > Mucoromycetes > Mucorales > Phycomycetaceae > Spinellus > Spinellus fusiger. The sequence goes on along the minus strand of JALLLS010000022.1, from coordinate 98,244 downwards.
GACAGAGGGATATATAAAAAAAAAGAGGGGAAAATCCTTACAATAAAAAAAGGTGCCTCCCAATGTCAACAAAGTACCAAGCATTAGCAGTGAAGTGCCTAGAATAAAACAAGAGCAATGATGGGCCATGACAGACCCATAGAATAAATATAAACACAGGGCACTTCTTTATAGATTCAGAAAGAGAAAGAAAGAGAAAGAAAGAGAAAGAGAGAGAGAGAATATACAGTGAAGATAGGTATTGTATGCTTTGCTCTTTATCTTTTTATAAGAGAGATACACTGACACCACTAGACTACCGTGATAAGTTTAATTGGTTTTCTTCTTCTTACCTTGAGTGTCTTTGCCATGATTTCCTAATGAACTGACAGCCAGTCCAAGACTCACTCCAAAGATAGCTAGCCATTGTAACTTTCTTAGGGTGCGTCCCATGAATACATAAGAAAGAATAGCACACCAAATAACAACGCTACTGTAGATGACTTGGTACATCTACAGGAATAACGAGAATAGTGAGTGGATAAGTCCACTGCTCTTGTGGTGTGGCATTTGGGATAGAGTGAAGAAGTGCTGTGTGTGTTTGTGTTTGTGTGTGTATCTGTTGATCTGTACATTCACCTAATGATCTATCTACTGATCTGTCTACTGATCTGTCTATCTGTCTATTCATCCATAGGTGCCAATGTACTCACTCCACTCCCAACAATGGAGAATCCTACAGTAACGCAGAAGTTGGCCACAACATCCAATATGACCAATTGAATAATGGAGCGATGGTGGATAGGTCCTTCGAATACATCCACAGCAGGAGAAGAATCAAGTGCATTCATTTGAATAGACTCTCCCTGATGTGTATTGTCAGTGAGAGTGCTCTTGTCACTCTACTTTACATGGATCAAAACTACCTCTTGTTCATCAGGCATAGGAATAGGAGCATAGGCCTTTCTACGCTTATTGCGCATAGAAGGAATAAGTAGACCTACTAACACCATTCCTAGATACTGGATGACTTGAGCAAAACAACTGTCGCCCGCTGTCACTTTCTGTCAGCTCTTCAGTTCTTCTCTCTGTCCAGTGCGTGTTGGCTGTCTGTTCTGTGCACTTACTTGCTGCTCCCTTGTAAAAGAGCCACTGTATTCCAAGAGTAGTACATAGTCCTGTGAGAAGAAACAGTAGCTGATGACAGACAATGTAAGTTCTCTCGTAGTCCAAGGTGAGCATGAGAGGAACAAAGTAGGGACAGTTGAGAGAAAAGAAAAAGTCACGTTCCTATTTCTCCTATTTCTCCTCGCTGTCTATTCATTGTCTATTCACTGTCTATTCACTGTCTATTCATTATACCGAATAGACTATAGACTATTAACACTCTCTGTCCAATGGTATATGTCTAGACAGACCCTACAATCAATGACATTCTCATCTTTATTGTCTACAGTGGCAAATAGAATCCATCTTTGGATATTATCTTACTATGTTTTACCACTGCCAGAACCCTTCTTGTTCTCTCTTTTATCCATCATTAGACTTCCTCTCCTGCTAATATGACTCATTCCACTAGTGTCATTGCTGTTGGAAGGACTGCTCTCGGAACCACACAGCATACCCCCTCTCTTCCATTCACCATCATTCTGCACTATCATACGCTTTGTCTCTATTGCTTCTTCTTCTTCTTCACCCTCTGCTTCTGGTGCTGATCTCCTCTTCTGTCTCTGTCGTTCATGATCAGCACGGGTTGGAGGTGCCCCCAAAGAATGTCTTGCTCGGTAGATGGGTTCATACTCCTTTTATACATACATACACACACACACACAATCACACACACAATCACACACACATGTCAATGGTCTTCTTCACTAGAACAGGCGTCCCAGTCTACCTTGAGCTGGCTTTTGAATACTTCTTTTGGATTGATGCAGAGACGCTTGCTCTGTACAAAATGATACGCCTGAGCTGCTTCCAGATGAAATGTCTCCATAAGATAGGCAATCACAAAACAGGGACTGCGCGACATGCCTCCATTGCAGCACACGACGAGTTTACCGCCCTGGACCAATAACACCTCTCGGATAGAGGCACTGACACTGGCAAAGTGAGAAATCAGGTTTTGTGAATAGTCATCCGACACCTCCCTAATGCTAACATTGAAAACACTGATCAATGACTGTATGCGCTGGAAGAGTCTGACTTCATGGAGGTCCAGAAAGCATAGAATATGGGTGATGCCTATAGCTTGTAGGTGGATAATGTCTTTGCACACAGAGAGAGGGCCGAGATAGAGGCCGGGCTGTTGGAGGATAAGAAGGAGAATAAGCACAGGAGGACAGTTGTCTTGATGAGCTACTCACCAGTATTTCTTGCATGTCTCTTCTCATCTCATACTGCCAGTCGTCCAATGCACCTTTGGACGCATGATGAGCAAGGAATTCCTTGTCGAATAATTCTTGGGGTGGGCAAGGTGTACCATTATACATGATTTGATTTGGTGCTCTAATAATAGAAGGCTTGGCTGTGTGTGTATTGTCCTTACTTTGTGTCTCATAAGCTGTGTCTGTTCTACACCTCCATGCCCATTGCTGTGATTTGATAGTGTGTGATGTTTACAGTGTTTATTGATAAAGAGTCCAATGTAATAGTATGATGAGTGGTGTTATTCTATTATTCCTAGTAGTAGTGGTGCTATTACTACGAGTGCTATTCTATTATTCCTAGTAGTAGTAGTAGTAGTGCTATTATTACTGGTAGAAAGACAGAGCAGTCTACCTGTAAAAGAGTCAGTAAGAATACCGTTACAAGGCAGACAGATGAAGCACAGAACCCTTTCTTTTATTCCATCTCTCTCTTCTATTCTCTCTTCTATTGATGTGACAGCAGTATAACCGGTAACATTCTTTCTATCCATCTATTGGAGAGTCCTTTTGTCCATGGTTATAGCCACCACAACAGCCAACCCTACTCTATGCCATGGACTGTGCCTTGTAGGACACCTTGTAGGACATTTTCCCCTTTATAGCAAGTGTTGTCTTCCATTCAGATGGAAACACTGCAGTGGCTCTATCATCTGGGAGCCAATACGAGCGCACTTTCAAGAATAGAAGCCTTTCTTTTGGCTCCCTCTCTGCTTTGAAAAGAGAGACATGTCAAGAGAGGAGGCATAAAGTGACGTGTCTGTCTACACACCAGGAGATTTTTCTGGCTTTTAGGCGGGGATATCTCCTTCCTTTTACGTCCAAAAATATTTTGCTTTCTATGAAACTGTGTTTAAAATCAAAGGTTTGCAAGTATCTGTAATAAAGGGCACTGTGGTTATCAACAGGACCACTAGAGAGATAAATGTATAGATATTTGGGTCTCTAGTGGGGACAACGAAATGGAGTATTATTACAAAGACCAGTCTAGGGAAATCAAAGAGGGTACATGAACAGGGATACAGTATACAATTTGATCACAACGGGTAACTAGGCAACTGTTCTTTAAGGAATTTTTTCATTTTAAAATGTTGTTGTAGTCTGCATTACTTTGGTAGTTCTGATTAAGCAAATGACTTGTGAAATTTCGTTTTGATCTCTGCTGCTTGGATATAAATACCTGCCAAGCTGCCAGTCATTGCTTATGGCACAGGAATAAAGGAAAGGATGCTGCCAAATTTAAAGGTCATTGTGTTGGTTTGACGAGAGTTTTATATCAATCATTGAAAAAAGAGACAAAAGGGTGGAGATCTTCTTGTGGTTGATGTTGATGAGTTCTTTACATCAAGGGTAAGCAGGATTGACCTCTCACCCAATATAAAAAGCTCTTCTAACAGTTACTCTGTTTTATTTTGTTGTTCTCAAGATATGCCATACTTGCAACACAGACAGCCTCACTGAGGTATTCATGAATTTCAACAGTATCCACGCTTGCCAAGGTTGCGGAATTGTTTAGAACAGAGATGTGAATGTATCAAAGAATATCTATAAAATCACAGAAGAGTGTTTAAAGGGTCACTACAGACCAGCTCCATTCTGTAGAAAATAATATCTATTCTTATTTGTATTCATATTATAATATATTGCTATATCAAAGGTAGTTCTTTCCGGGATTCAGATATTTACAGGTAAATCTACATAGTTTTTATTTAAAAACTAATATGAATACATCTTAATTTATTTTTGCTTTTCAAATCGATGTCATTTCTTAAACAATTGTAGTTTGACTATTTCCTTTTATATCCTAAAGATCTCCTGGTGTGTAGGCAAGAGAGCACCTTCCCCTTGTCTTTTCCACAGCCCCACCCCAGCCCCACCCCAGTCACATTTCAGTCACATTTCAGTCACATTCACAGCAGAACAAGGCCATATGCCATTGATCTCTGTAGAATAGAATACAGGAGCCATGGACCAGAGAGGGGTTGTCATTGGCACTGTCTTGGGTGTGACGGGCATGTAACGTTACTCTCTCACCAAAGTGTCTGTCAGTGGCAGCCAATCCCCTCCACCCACTGCTTCTATTCCAGTAGTCTCTTGGCAGGACACTGTAAGGACTAATTTTTTTTTCTTTTTTTTTCTCCCTCCACTCACTCCTCTCTTGTTGCTATTCTATCCAATGAACTGTCTTGGTGATTCTGTGACAAAGAAAAAAAGACACTCGCTTGGGAATAGAAAAAGAAAGACAGGGAAATACCAACACATTTGTCCTTTTTGATTTATAGTCGTCGTCATACCAAGGGCACTGGTGTGTGTGTGTATTCTTCTGGTTGTATTCTTGGAGTCTGTGCTGGGTGCAAATCAACCTTCCTCCACTGAAACAGCCCTCCTCCTCCAAACGCACCACCCAAGAAACACACGCCTTTTAATTTTAATTTTAATTTTTCTTTTTCTTTTATTTTTCTTTTATTTTTCTTCTTTCTTTCTTCTTTCTTTCTTCTTTCTCTTGTTATTCTTTTTCACATGTCAGACCGTAGAGCAAGACTAGAGGCCCTTGCCTCCAAGCGTAAAAACACCAGTGAGCAGGCACCAGCAGCCAAGCGGTCCAAGGGCACTGACCGGTAAAGTCTTGCTCTTGCTCTTGTTTTCTATAAAGAAAAAGAAAAAGAAAAAGAAACTCATCTTCTTCCCATCAGTCCCTCCACCCAAAAAGCGCCTGCAAAGCGCACTAGAAAGGCACCCAAGCCAAAGGAAATTCTTTCTGACGAAGAAGACGAAGAGGAGGATTCTGACGAAGACGAAGAGGAGTCTGACGAAGAAGAAGAGAGTGAGTGGAGAGGGACTTGTCTTGTTGTCTCATTCTCTTGTCTCATTCTCTTGTCTCATTCTCTTGTTGAATAGAACCTAGAGCCAGCAAAAGCAAACCCACGCAACATAGAAAAGTCCAGAAAAAGGCAACAAAAGAGAGTGACGGTGAAGCATCAGAAGAAGACAAGGATGCTATTTCTGGTAAGGAGTCGCTTGTGCCTTTATCGCACACAATGGCTGACGGGTGGATGTGTAGAGGAGGAACTCCAGGCGATTGATACATCTGCCATTATCAAGGGAGGCCGACGGACGCGTGGCAAAAAGATTGATTATAAGCAGTTTGGTGCTGATCCTGAGGATGAAGATTAAATACAATAAACAAGTCCTCTTGTGTCCAAAGAAGGAGTGTAAGAGAAAGAAGAAAGGTAGATGTATAAGTAAGTGTAGGCACTACAAAGAAAAACAAAGAAAAAGAACAGTGGATGGGTGTGGCCTTGTTAAGCACAGTGCTTGGACCTTTTTTCTTTCGAGATGTGTGGGTCTTTCTCTTCTTCCTCAGAGACCAGTTGGACCTTTGCCAGTGCATCTGTAAGAACATCCACCGTGTTCTGTGCTGGTTCAGGGGTGGTTTCCTCGTCCTCGTCCTCTTCTTGTGGATCTGTCGCGGCCTTCCATTGGGCCTTGAGACTGGCATGGCCCAGGGTGTACAGTGACTCCAATGCATCCTTCCATCCCAACAACTCTGCCATACGCTCAACACCGTCATCACAGCTGCCGAGAAATGCAACATCTCTCCTTTTGCGCTTCCATTCAAAGTCAAATCCAGAGTGGGGAGAGGCGTGCTGACAAGACAGGCCGTGGTTGAGTCTTTCTTTCTTTTGTGTTTCTCTCCCATGGACTTACCACACCCGCCTTCTCCATGTTCACCAGCAATCGAGGAACATGGCCAGGAACACTGTCAATGAGTCCTGCAAATGGATGCACCTTGAGACTCGTCCCTATAACAATCAACAGGTCGGCTGTATCAAAGTCCTGCAGATGGAGGAGCAGAACACATCAGCCTTTCTCTCTCTTTCGTCTCTAGTCTCTCTTTAGTCTCAATGTTCTTTTCTACTTGCTGATACTTGCTGACATATGGTCGTGGAATCGCTCAGGCAAGGACTGGCCAAAGAACGTAATGTCTGGCTTGATCAGGTGCTGACACTGCTCACACCGTGCCACCTCGCCCTGTTCAATCTTCTTCTTTAGCCAGTCAGACGCCACTGCCAAATGACACCCAATGCAGGAGGCAGTGGCAAAACTCCCATGGGCCTCTACAATGCGCTCTTCCTTGAGACCCGACAGCCGCTCAAGCGTGTCAATGTTCTGGGTGAAGTTCCGAAGGAGGAGGTTCTTTTCATCCAGGAGACGGAGAAAGTAGTGTGTCTTGGTAGGAAGATGTCTTCCTGGGTAGAGTTCTTTGGCCAGAGCATAAAAGGGTGCTGGCGTTGTCTATTGGGGCAAGAACAGGCCGAGGGTTAAAGAGAAAGAAGAACGTGTCCTAGCCCCCACAAAGATGGCCCAGGGTACCTCGAAATAGTCAATATCAAAGATGGCCTCTGCATAAGGAAGATTGAACTTTTGTAGGTTGTCGTAAAGACCTGTGCCTTTGGTGCGGAAGTCGGGAATACCTGCACCTGTTGAGATACCTGCACCTGTCATGACAATAATATTCCTCACTGAAGGAAAGAAAAGAGGGAGGGATCGGGGGGGTTCCATGGCGTGCGTTGTGGTGTGTGTTCACAAGTCAACTTTAGGAATGGTGTCTATGTGTGTGACGTACCATTGGCACTTTTGATATAGTCCACTATCGCCTCAATGGACTTGTCTTTCAAGACATGGACTGTTTTTTTGGGTTTTATTGTTCGGGAAGCAGACATGGCAGAGGAAGAAGAGGAAACAAATGATAATAGATATTACAGTCAAGCATCGGACTTTAATGAGAAGGTTCTTATTGGAGAGCAGAGGAAATGGGACTTTTTAAAAAATAGAAAAACAAAATAAAAAATAGAAAAATAAAATAAAAAATAGCCCCAGTACGGAATCACTTGCAAGGCAAAATAGACACACATCTCTTTCATGTGGCAAGGATAAAGCACATACTATAACAAGACATGTTATCTTATATACTAAAAATTCTTGTGAAAAGTTGAAATGTAAAGCAGTCAAGTTTATTTTTTATTTAAAAAGCCACAACTACAAAGACATAAAGAACAACAAAAAAGATTCTACTACAGGACTGTTTTCTACTACACGCGACCGACCAGACCACTGAGTGACTGTTATTTTCATTTTGTTTGTTATTGGGTGGTGTGGAGGGGGAGAGGAAGAAGAGTAGTCTGAATTGAGTTACTGTCAAAAAAGAGAGAAAGAAAAGAAAGAAAGAATCAGAAAGAAATAAATCTCCTCCCTCTTCTCTTTTTTATTTTTCCTCTCTCACTCCCAATGTCACCAGTCTTACGTATTGCACTGCATAGCGTTCCCACCCGCAAGCCGGTTTCAATAGCTTATGTCTATCCACTCGAACCCACTTTCTCTACCCACCGGCCCTTCAGCAAGTAGCCCCTTTTCCCCATCGTTTATTACTGCCCCTGGCCCTACCAACTCAATGCTAAACAAAGAGCGGGACTGACCAACTCAGTACACAACAAGAAGCTGGGCTGACCAGGGATCAAATAACAAACGACCAGTAAGAGAGACACGAACTGAAGAGGATGGATGAGAGGCAAGATAGGCCAAAGCAGCGCCACAAGAGATATTATCACTGGTTGCTCACACTCACTTTTGCGAGTTGCCCGGTAAGAGCATTTGGGTTTTCCTCAGACCTTCCCACGGGTAATGTAATCCTGGAACAAGTCCAATCGTATGTTTGCCCGTAAACGTAAGCTTACTACCTTTCCCCCTCCACACAAAGAAAAAAGAAAAAAAAATAGGCCGCCATTAAACTGGCTTATTTATAGTTTTTTTTTATTTTTTATTTTTTTATTTTATTCTAGAAATCTTTTGAGAGAGAGGCCAATCAAAGGTCATAAATTTTTATAGATGTGACAGGCAGATGTGGCAGTCACAATGACTCATTTCTGTTGGCTAATGAGCACTGAGGGAGATGGAAGAATGAAAGATGCCATGGTTCTTCTGTCCAATAGAAAGCAAGTCTATTTCTTTCTCATTCTCTTTCTAAACAGCAGGATATTTTTCTGGCTTTTAATCAGTGACACAATCATTCCTTTTACGTCCAAAAATATTTTGCTTTCTATGAAACTGTGTTTAAAATCAAAGGTTTGCAAGTATCTGTAATAAAGGGCACTGTGGTTATCAACAGGACAACTAGAGAGATACATCTGTAGTTGTTTGGTCTCTAGCAGGGACAACAAAATAGAGTATTGGATACAAAGGCTGGTCTAGGGAAATCAAAGAGGGTACATGAACAGGAACACAACACACGATTTGATCACAACTGGTAACTAGGCAACCGTTCTTTAAGTAATTCTTTTCATTTTAAAATGTTGTTGTAGTCTGCATTACTTTGGTAGTTCTGATTAAGTAAATGACTTGTGAAAATTCGTATTGTTCTCTTCTGTTCGGATATTAATACCTGCCAACCACACTGTCTGTTGTTCTTCATAACCCATCTTTAACTTGTTTGCCTTTGTCTGGCATATAAACCAACAGTTGTGATATGGTGAGTATATGTTTATTATGTCTGACATGTTGGTCAGTTTCTATTGTATATTCTTTTACTATAATAAACCCAATGAATCCGTTACAAAGGCAAAGGCAAGAAGAAGGTGCCAGTGCAAGAGTAATACGACATACATATAGAGTACGTTGATACGTCTCGAACTAATTATTTTTACTGTTTTATTAGTGAGAAGGGGTATTGGCACCTAAAAGGATTGGAGTATGATCCTACCAAGCTGCCAGTCATTGCTTATGGCACAGGAATAAAGGTAAAAGATGCTGCCAAGTTTAAAGGTCATCGTGTTGGCTTGGCAATAATTTTATATCAATCATTGAAAAAAGAGACAAAAGGGTGGAGATCTTCTTGTGGTTGATGTTGATGAGTTCTTTACATCAAGGGTAAGCAGGATTGACCTCTCACCCAATATGAAAAGCTCCTCTAACAGTTATTCTTATTTTTGTTCTCAAGATCTGCCATACTTATAACACAAATATCCTCACTGAGGTATTCATAAATTTCAACAGTATCCACGCTTGCCAAGGTTGCAGAATTGTTTGGAACAGAGATGTGAATGCATCAAAGAATATCTATAAAATCACAGAAGAGTGTTTAAAGGGTCGCCACCCACCAGCTCCATTCTGTAGAAAAGAATAGATATCTGTATTCATATTATACATCACCACATCGAAGGTGGTTTCCTTCGGGATTCAGATATTTACAGGTAAATCTACATAGTTTTTATTTAAAAACTAATATGAATACATCTTAATTTATTTTTGCTTTTCAAATCGATGTCATTTCTTAAACAATTGTAGTTTGACTATTTCCTTTTATATCCTAAAGATCTTTAGGTGTGTAAACAGCGATCCCACACCTTGGAGGGCAGTGTGACTGGCTAGCATCCTTTAGTGACTCTCTTTACATTGGCAACTGAAAAGACAGTCTTCTGTCCCATGGATTCTCCCATTCATTTTTCATTCTCTATTTCATTCTCTATTTCATTCTTTTTAAAGGCATGTCTATCCGTCCAAGATGTTCATAATAAAGGATGCATAGAATAACACAAGATTTACAGTTGTTCTTTAACTGATCAACTGCATTCTTGTTATAAGAAGCAGTGCGTAGTAGACAGTGCGTAGTACCTTGCAGCAAAGCCTTTGTCTTACATCACAGTGGAGCATCTTTTTATTATTATTATTATTGCTTGATTACAAAGTGACCTCAGGCAATAAGAGAAAAGGTGGGTTCACTGTCCACTTATTACCCGGGACTGTGGAGAATGGAATAGTCTGTGATGAGAAAAGAGAGGGAGGATATATCTTTCATCGACCCCTGTACAGTGTGTAATTCTAATCCAATAGAATCCCTCTTTTATTCCATCCACACCTATTACACACACACACACATACACACTCGTTTCTCTTTCTTTTCTTCTAGGGCGCTGGTCTTTATTGATCTGATGCTGTGCTTGGTGTAAAGACCACCTTCTTCTCGGACCCTACCACCTGAGCATAGTAAGTCACTTCTCCAGGAGCTGTCTTGTGGGTGGCATAGCCAGGATGAGGGGAGACTGCCTTGGACTGATGGACAAGGGTCTCTTTGAGATGAGGAAACGTGGTGGAGTGTTCAAACAGTTGAGCCGCTGAGTTATTGACAGCTGCCAATGCATTCATGCTACAAGCAGAGTGAGTGTTCTTGCTGTGGGATGTCTTGTCACTTACAGCCTGGACTTCTCCCAGCGAGATTCTACTCGGGAAGCCACATAGAAATCACCAGGACCCTTGAGACGTACAAAGTCCTATAGTCCATAGTCCATAATCCATAGTCCATAGACATTACCATTAGCCCACACCCCTGTTCCTACTACTGTTCCTATTTCTTACCGGTGTCCCCATTACAAAAGCACGCACTGACTGAGTCATCTTGCGCAGGGTCTGGAGTTTAGCTTGGAAGGAAGGACTTTCTGCTACATGTCGGACCAGCGTATACTTGCGCAAGGGTGAATGGGGCGAAGGTATCAGTCGAGGGGCTGGATGGCATTGGACTGGAGATGTGCGGCGCTCCCATAGAACGAGATTTCTTATTCAAAGAGAAAAAAAGGGCAGCCCAGTCGTACTTTAGTCTTTCTCGTTTTCTTCATGCCATGGCCTTACCTTGGATTGGCCAGGTACTCTTCTCCTGCACTCAGTGAGAAGCGGTAGAGACCGCCGTAGTGTGTAATGGCAAGAGTGCCTGGGCCTGTGACGGTGTGCATCACTGCAGAAGAGAGTCCCTTGGATAGACACACTCCCATCAGCCTCCCCCTTCTTCCCAGTGCATTCTACATCTTACACACTCACCAGTGTCCTGCCCTGACTCTTCTCCATGCCCAAGGAGAGGGTCACCTTTTCTGTCTTGGCAAGAAAGGCGTCTCTGCGCAGACAGTATTTTGCACTGGAGCCCAGTTCAACAATGGCAATGTCACCCATGCGCTGAGGGGCCAGCAACACATCTCCACCCCTCTGCTGGGTAGTGAACTAGGAAAATAGAATAAAGGTCAATGAAGAGTGCATGTCTTTTTTCTTTCTATTTTTCTCCCTTTGCACTGTACCTTTTGATAGAAAAGTGCATCGCCTAACAATGCCTTGCTAGTAGCTTTGATAGCACCCCCTTCCAATGTCAATGCAGAGAGAACCTAGGCTTTCTTTGAGACTCCTCTTGTTGGTGAAGGGTCAACCACTTACTTTGCTGGAGGAAGCCACAGCACTTCCCATGGCAGCTGTGATTTCTGTGTCTGGAGGCAACTAGTCTATGTAAGCTCCCAAAAAGATAGAGTACACAATGGCTTACTTTGACCAGCAGTGCAGATCCTGTCCATAGAAAGCGTCAATCAACAAAACAAAACAAAAGAGAAGAAGAAGAGAAGAAGAGAGAGCGTACCTACGCCCGAGGAGATGATGTCAAAAGAAGGCTTGGTGCTGTCCACAGCAGCTGTGTCTACAGAGCATAGAGAGAGACATACACACACATTACAGTTATAACTATATATAACTCTTTCTCTATCTACAGCGTCCTATGAACCCTGGGCTCCATAGACAGAGCAGTGTACCTTGGCCCACAGAGTCAATCTGACTCGAGGGGGTGCCTGCAAACGTAGACTCCAAATAGCCCAGGGAGCGGTCAATGGTGGGGGTTTTGTTGGTGCTGAGGGAGGACGCCTTGTGGAAGGTAACAGAGACATAGGCGCGGTGCTGAAGAATAGGCCCCAGCCCCTGTTCTAGTGCATAGCCCAGGCGCGTCCCAAGGCACGTGGGGTGGAGCGACAAAAGACGAGTAGCCATGAGGTGCTGTGGGAGGAAGAGGAAGAGGAAGAAGAAGAACAAAAGCAAGAAGAGCAAGGTGACTGCAATAACAACAGTCACTGTCAGTAAGAACCCCTCCCCCAGAACCCTCACACTAGAGAAATACGACAAGCAACTGGACTTACTGTTCTATCCTGGCACTCAAAATGGAAATAATCAATGCACAGGCACAGGGCACAGCCATCAAAATACAAGCTATAAAATAGAGAACAAAGTCCGCTGCCCTCTCCCAAACCCAACTCACTGCCACCAGCACCAGCACCAGCACCCTACACCCACAATCACACCACAATCACACCACAGCTAAGCCCCACAATCACACCACGCACAGTGGCGGAGGCAGAGAAAAAGAAAAACAGAGGGGGTGGGTGCCAGGGAATCCAAAGACCGACAAGGCCCATCCCAGGAGGAGTAGCAGTGGTTTCTTAGTGTTCTCCCATGGTGAGAGGTGAACATTGACATGAGCTAATGGCGTGTGCTTCCTACAGTCAAACTTGCGAGGCTTTCAACTGCAAAAGGTTCTACAGCTGGTGGAGCTGACCCGGCAAAGGTAAAGAAAGAGAAAGAAAGAGAAAAACGCCAGGCCATGACTTAGCCACACTCGCTTATAGTGAAAAGGACGCCCAGCGGCTTCTCCAGTCTTCACAGTGGGATGTGTCCCGTGCTGTGGACATCTTCTACCGGACACCAGCCACCCCACAGGGGCAGACACCGTGCATGACCAACACCAAGTCCATCAACACCAAGTCCATCAACACCCTGTTTGACAAGTACCAAGGTAAATACAAGTCTTTTCTTTTCTTTTCTCTTTCACTTGCAAAGAAGAGAGGGTGCTTAGTGTGGCTGTCCAGATCCCGACAAAAGAGATAGCATCACTGTGGACGGCTGCATTCTTCTCTGCCAGGACCTTGGGATTGAGCCTACTGCGCTGGAGTTTCTGTTGGTCTCCCATCAACTGAACTCTGAGCGTATGGGTGAAATGACACGACAGGGATTTGTCGAGGGATGTGTCAAACACCACTGCGATACTGTGGAGGGACTCGCACAGGCCATGCAGACACTCAAAACACAGATGGACACTGGCGTCGACACTGCATTGAGGAGCATCTACAACTATGCATTTCTGTTTGGGCGGCAGACAGGACAGAAGAGTCTGTGTAAGTCATTCTCCCTTGATCGCATCGTAGTGCTTGAAAGTGACTTGTTCCTTGTTTGTTTGTTTGTTTGTTTGTTGCTAGCCCTTGAGGCTGCTATTGAGCTGTGGCGGCTGCTCTTGACAGGAAGATTCCATCTCTTGGACTCATGGATCCAGTTCTTGCAAGTACGACTCCTCCCTACACTAAGTAGCAGTCACTGATCATCCATTAGGAGAAGCACGGCAAGGCTATTTCACGCGATACATGGAGTTTGGTAACCACAGCGTGTCTCTTTTATTATCCTCTTCATCCTGCTTACTATGTCTATTCCTTTCTATTCTTTTGCTTTTTTCCATTGCATTCTAGTTTTATGAGTTTGCTAGTCAGAAGGATCTTAATGTGGACACGCACGATGCAGACGGTGCATGGCCTATTCTTATTGACCAAGTAAGCGAGTAGCATAACACTGTCTACAAGAGGGCTCACAGTGTTGGTAGTTTGTAGACTACCTCCAATCCACCGTGGCCATGGACTAGTGAGACATTCACAGTCACGATAAACATACTCTTTCTCTTGCTTTTGTTTTATGTTTTTATGTTTTGTTCTATTCTGGTGGGGAATGAAGAAAGAGAAAAGAAAAAGAAAGAGGCCTTTTATTCCATAGGCAATGCTACACTACATACTATACTATACTACACTATACTAGGAAGGAGGGGTGTGCTTTTTCCTCAATAAGAGACCTAATGGCCTTCCTACAGCAAGAGAATAACCAGTCACATCGCCCAAAGGAGAACAAAAAAGTGGCTTTTATGGGCCGGGGTGGGAGTGGTGCTTATCAAAACACCTTAGTCATCCCAGCTAACTCCACTTGCATTACAACTTGCCTTACACCATGGGTCTTTCTGAATTCTTGTCCAGTTTCATTCCTACTGCCTATGCTGAGGAGGAGGAAGTGGTGGTGTTTGAAGAAGTAGTCGTGGAAGAAGAAGAAGAGCCTGAAGACCCCAAGGAGGCTATTCTTGAAGGTAAAAGAAAAGAGTTACCCAATAGGGTCTGACAGTAGACATAGAGTGCACCAAGGAATGCTCTTCTCTTAAGAAACACCTTGACGAATGCAATGAACGCGTGGAAAACGGTTCTCATGAAAACTGTAAGTGGTACCAGTAGTAGTAGTAGTAGCAGTAGCAGCAGCAGTAGCAGCAGCAGTAGCAGTAGCAGCAGCAGCAGTAGTAGCAGTGGGGCTGATGTGGGCAGAAGTGACTGATACTTTTTGTTCTTAGGCATTGAGGAGTTCTTCCACTTTATGCACTGTGCTGATGAATGTGTAGGTGTCCATAGCAATAGTGTGTGTGTGTGGATGAGAGCCACTTACCCTTTCTATTGGTTAGGCTGCTCCCAAGCTGTTTGCTGCCACCAAATAAAACATTCGTTTCACGGTAGCTGCTGTGTCAATAAACAAATCTTTCTCTCTACAGAAAACAGGCAAAGGGGAGGGGGAGGGGGAGGGAGAGGGGGGACTGTGTATTCAGTGTGATGTATTCAGTGTGATGTATCCATGGTGATGTATCCATGGTGATGTGTCCATGGCATTATCTTTTATTTTTCTTATGCTTTACTGGAGTCTCTTAGTGGGGTGCACTCACTACCACTGCACCCTCTTCTCCATCAGGCACCATCCCCTCCTCATCCTCACCCTCATCCTCACCCTCATCGTCTTCATCATCCTCGTCTTCTCTCTCTTGGAAGCGATGGAAATTACCCGTCATGGTCAGACTGTCTGCCTCGGGAGAACTTGATCTCTCTTCTCCATGCAGGGACTCATCATCCGAAGACTCGCAATCTCTTCCCATGTCCATAAGAATCTTCTGTGTCTTGTGCTATAAGGAGAGATGAGCCGCCATTTCTCTCTCTAGATCTCTCTCTAGATCTCTCTCTCTCTTAATAACCGACTTACTCCTCTTGCTCTTTCTTCTTCAATGTCCCGCTGGAGTTGCTTTACCATGGAAATCATCTCTCCAAACTTCCTCTTTCTTGAACTCAGTGCTTCTTCCTTATTTCCCTTTTCATGGCGCAACATATCAATGTCCTGCTGCAATTGGTCAATCGATCTACTCTCCCTCTTTCCATAAGTCCATGCAATGCAATAATAATATGAAAAGAAACAGACAGGCATGGCCCCTACGATGTGTCCCTTTCACTTACTCATGGTAGGCCTCACGTGTCTCTAGCTTAAGAATCTCACGGGCCACTTGATCGTACTGGAGTTTATTGTCTCTGATCTTCTGTGCCTTTTTCAGGTCCTGCTTCAAGTCTGAGATTTGGTCTCTTGCCTCTCGCTCCTTTCTCACTGGACACGACATGAGCTTCCTATAGGCATCTCATGACAAGAAACCTACCTGTATCATGGACACTCTCTGCATACTTGGTGATGTCCTTGGCATTGGCCTCCTGGATCAGAGGGTGGCGCTCAATGCTTGTCTGGTAGTTGGATATTTGAATCAACAGAGCGTCGCAGTGGTTCTGTCTGTGGGTTGTCAACAACAGAAGAATAGACTGGGAGGGGGGGGAGGCTCTCTCCTCTTTTAGAAGTACTTACGCTGACTCAATGGACTCATTGCGTAAATGAGCCAACCACGAACTGACTTTCTTCTCAAGGTTCTTCACAGGCCGGTCATCCATGGCCAGTCGTGTTTTGAGCATTGTTTCTGACGTTAGACTGCATAAGTATTACACAGAAAGAAGAAGAAAGGAGTGAACCAAGGAAGCAAAGTAGTTCACCTTCGTCCATGGTGAGAGAGTAGCAATGAGAGGAAAAGGTAAAAGAAATGGAGAGAGAGAATGAGAGAGAATGAGAGAGAGAGAGAGAAAGCAGTCAAAGAGAGAAGCACGTGATGATTCCTCTGTGCCTGTGGGATGGATGAAAGGGGTGTGGGGTCTGTGCGTTGATGGAAGATGGAGGATGGCGGATGGCTAACTGTTTATTATTATTGTTTATTGCTTTCTTTCTTATGACTGAGAGGCAAGTCTCTGCAGTCCTTCTACATCAAATAGGCCTCGTGCTGTGGGTGTATCAATGCCAGACACTACTGCATGTGCTACTGTATCGAGTAGAAGAGGAGGGGTGGTCAGGAGCGGGCCAAGGGGAAGACTGGCAATGTCCCTGCTAAAAGGACGCGTCATAGAGTTCAGACATTGAAGCACCGAGGCAAGACGAACAGAGGCCAGGCGTTCTTCACTGTACATAAGGGCTGATCGACAAGAAGTTACGGGTGTGCATATCCATCGACAGCGGGCTTACCTGGACGGAGAATGATTGGCCGTAGCTGTGGAAGACTCAGTAGAAAGGACTCGGCCTCTCTCTTTGTGGTTATGTAGCGTGGGTCTACAAAGGGGAGTGTGTCTGTGGCAGAGACATACACAAAGGAATCCACTGTAGACTGCTGGGCTGCTTGTTGGGCGACAGTAACAGCTAGAGCAAAGAAGAGGTCACAGACTGTCTGGATGGGTGGATGGGTGGATGGGTGGATCAACAACGCTACCTGTGTCTCTGTTCATTTGTTCGTATGTGACAGGAGAGTGGGCTGGACTGAGCGGGTTTCCGTTGTCTTTCATGCCAAACACACCAGAAGCAAGGTGAAGGAGTCCCTTTCCCAGCTCCACAGCCGTAGTAGCCCGGGCCAGTGCCTTGTAGTCACTCTCCAGCAGGATGCCTACTGTATGCACAACATCCGTCACTCCCTTTAGTGTCTGGTGGTAGGTGGCTGGTTCAAGGGAGTTTCCAGTCACCCACTTCACCTTATGGGCCCAGGCTGGTTTGGCAGCAGGCGTGGCGTAGGTGGGTTCGCCCCTTCGACTGAGAAAGAGAGAAAAAACAAAAGAATACTGTGTTCATAAAGAAAAGGAAGAGAAAGAGAAAGGGGGAGGGGAGGAGTCTCCTTTTGTCCTGTTTGTTTTGATAGAGTGTCTTCTAGCTAGAGGAAGTGGGTGTGGATTTTGCTTACCTTAGACTAACAGTCTCCCAGCCTTTCTCCACTGACAATTGACAAATACGCTGGCCTATCTTCTGTCAGTGGTAGTTATGATGGGATGATTACCCAAAGACCCATTGCCACCAACAACAAAGAGCTTCCTTGTGAGTGGTTTTGCCATGGTAAAATAAACAAAATAATAAAAAAGAAGTGTTATTCTTTCTTTTTCTTTTGTTTATTCGAGTGGAAGTAGTTCTGAGTTTGAAGAGACCTGAACTACATTTTGAAGAGAGGAAAGACAGACAAGATAGACATCTCTCCACACTATGTTTTATTATATTTTAGTATGTCTATAAGTCTTTAACCGAGGGGATCAAAGGCATTGATTTGATTGGAGCGATGGCCTTTAGAAGGATCATTGCCAGACAAGGAGGGTGTGTGGGTGGTCCGGATGGAAGTAGGCTGTAGTAATCCCATACTATGGAGATTTGGTTGTGTCTGTATGTGTCCTATTGGAGTAGCCACCCATGGCTTCATCGAGCTATTCATCGAGCTATTCATCGAGCTAGTCATCGAATGAAGGGCAGAGTAATTGGGCTCTGAAGATGCCTTGTTTTGTAGGGATAGACCACTCATACCCGTATTCATACCCATGCTCATAGGTACAATGGGCTTTGTTGAACTGGTCGTGGGAGGTAGAATAGACCATGAAGAAGTAGACTGGAACTGTTGCTGTTGCTGTTGTTGCTGTTGTTGCTGTGGTGGTTTTATGGAATAGGAAGAAGTGTTGAATTGATTCATAATAGCCATGGGTTGATGATGAGGAAAGGCAGAAAGAGTGGCAGAGACAAGTGGCACTGTAGTAGGTGTCATTGGAGAGACAGTGGAAGATACACTGGGTGGAGTACTAGGAAAGAAGGAATCTTTCACTACCTGTTGTTGTTGTTGTTGTTGGAGGTTGGAGGATGTTTTGCCCTGGACAAGAGACTCAAAGGAGGCATCTTCACCCTCTCCTGATGGATTCAAATAGGCTCCATTGGCACCCACACTCTTGGTCTGTTCTTCCAAAGACCTGACTTGCTGCAAGTGTTTGACATGTGCCTCTTCCACACGAAGAGTAAGCTCTTTGATGGTCTTCATGAACTTCTTAAACTGATATGCATGGAGTATGTATTTCCTTTTTTTTTAGCTAGGAACAGACAGATGCCAACAATTTGACCTTATGAAGTGGGTACCTGATCTATATTGAGCAGTGGTCCAAAGCTCATCTTCCACAGCTGAGGAAGGATTTGGGTGGCAATCAGCTCCTTTTCAAGATACTTGCCCATCTCATCATACACTGCCAAGGTAGCCAACTAATAAAGAGTAGGCTGTGTTTTTCTTTTATCGTGCTTTCTCTTGTGTCTAGTCCATCCACTTACCATGACAGCAGGCTCCTTTGTCTTTATGTTCTCCAAGAGAGGAAGCAACTTCTCTTGCATGGTAAACTGTGCATCTACCCATGAATGCTGTGCTGTTGGCTGTCCTTCTTACCTTATCCACTGTCTTTATCATGGCATGGAAGCAGATCAACGTACTCACTTTCACAGATAGGATAGTGGTTTGGACAAACAATGCCTAATATCATATATCAGTCTTTGTAGGACCATGGCCTGTAGGACTGATGTTACCTGCACTCTCTGGAAGAGGGATCCCTTGATGATGGTATAGTCAAGAGAATCACACAAAGAAGGAAGAATCCTCAATGCCTTTTCCTGTACTGCAGGCACAGGTGTTTCCAGTGCAGCATACATCAACGGCATCACATCTGCCATGGTCCCTGTTCTTCAATACCACCACCACTCTTCTTTTTCTTTTTGCTTGACTTACCATCTCTAAAGGTCTCTCTGGGGGTCTTTTGTTGAAACACATCCAACTTCTCCAATAGAACAATCATATTCTGTGGTGGGTCTCTGATAAGAAATACAGGTTTAAGAGAAGGTAGGATCAAATCACAAAACTCCTTTTGTGTCAGCTGTTGAGTAATGAGAAGGATGTTGGGCACAGTGTAGGGCAACAGGGGATGGTCTTTGAGTTCTTCCAGCAGTGTAGGAAGAATCTAGAAATCCATGAGGCATCAATACTCGACTCCAATGTATATATGTTTATATATATTTATAAATATATAAAACCCACCTTGCGCTTCACCACACGATCAGAGAACTGTCCTAACACACGTGCCAATCCCTTCATAAACTGTGCCTTTTCCTCGCGTGTCTTTTCAGGAAAGCTCTCCATGAACTTCATAGTGGACACCAGCAGATTATCAAAGTACTTTGAGTTCTGAAATGCCTCCAATGTCAGTCGCTGCGAGGGGTGGAGGGCCAACATCTGACGCATGACACCTATTGAAGAAACAGTATGAATCTACGTCTGCATCTACAAATAAGAAAGGAAAAAGAAAGAAAAGAAAATGAAAGAAAGAAAGGGTGCCTTACCTTGTAAATGAGGAGGCACCTTACTATAATCCAGACTGTCCAGTGCCTTGATCTTTCTCTCATAAGTGCGTGTGTTATTGAATGTCTGTAGTAAAGACACTCCCTTGTTGTGGATGGTATAAGCAAGACATCCGAGAGAAAACACATCGTTGGCCTGATGGATTTCATTCTTCATAACAAACTCGGGTGCTTATTCATAGTGAAGAAGATGGGTGATCATGCTGTTGAATAGCAAGGATAAGGGGTTCTTTACCTGCATAATCCATATCAATATAGCACTGCTCTGGTAGTCCATCACTGAAATCATGTCCATCGTCTTTCTCTGCCTCTGTTGCAGTATTAAGGAAGATCCCAAAACCAAGTCTGGCAGGTTCATGTAAATACTCTAAAGAACACCTCACTCACCCTCCAATCTTCCAGTCTCCCTATATAACACAAAAGTACCCGTCTATCAGCCCCACAGAAGGTCATACAGAAGTGTCTATGTAGACTACCTTGGCATTGACAAACACAGCTTCAGGTGTAAGATTGTGATGCACCACATTGGCATCCTTAAGGAACATCAGTCCCTTGCCTACTTGCAACAGACCCTTCTGAATCTGTTATACAGTAGAGTCAATGTCGGCTGCTTCCAACTCATTCACTTGCCTCCAGTTCATCCAGGGCAAATCCATCTTCTTGCTCTGCTGCTGCTGCTGCTGCTGCTGCTAGAGAAGACTCTGTTCCCTTGAGCAAGTGAGAGAGTGCACCCACCAATGGCTCTGTGACAAAGACAATTGAAGAACGGGACTCTGTCACTGGCTCCACTACCTCGAGAATAGACGGATGACGCAGCCTAGCAAGATGGCTGGCCTCCTTCTTGAGCTGTTCATAGACCCTATCGCTACTATGTTTGGAGCTGCCTCTGTCCTTTCTTAGTGTGACATCCAGCACTTTCTTCTCAAATATCTGTCAATAGAGGCCGTCAAGGCTAATAATGCATAAACAATAGCAGGGAACTATGACTAGAAGGTATAGATATAGATATAAAAGAAAGAAAGAAGAAAAAGGATACAAATATCGCTACTTGTTTCCCTGTTGTCTTTCGAACTCCAGCGTATATCTTCCATAGTCCTGATGTTGAAATGGGCGACTTGACTTCATAGCGAGAGGTAATGGAACTCGTAATAGAGTGAAGAAGAGAGTAAAATGCAGAACTCATAAAGACACAACACGTCGACGGAAATGGCAAGTCTAACCCAAATCATGTGACTGACAAGACAAGTGTGGGATAAAATGTGAGTGAGTGGGCGGGTATGTGGGATTTGCTCATGTGTGATTTTGATATTGCTTCCTTTCGTGATCGGTCTTTTTCATTAAAGAAGAAGAAAAAGAGCAAGACAGACAACTCCAAGAAAAGAAGAGTCAATGCGTTTGCAGACTATTTAGAGAAAAGTAACAAGGCCTTTGTTGATATACAGAGCATATCTTGATGCTTGTGATAGGAAAAACACTTGGCTTGGACGCTTCTGATTCTGAAGAGAGTGGAAACGAAAACGAAAATGAGAACAAAAACGAGAACAAAAACGAAAACGAAAAAGAGCACAGAAACGAAGACGAAGAGGAAGAAGAAAAGAGAGCAAAGAAACGCAAGAAGAGTTTAACGGATACTGCTCTTATGGAGCAAAACACACTTCAGAATGACCCTGTAGACAATGACCTGGACCTTGTGGAAATAGACCCATTCCCTACAGTGACTTTAAAAAATACACTGACAAGGAAGTCTGTAAAGAGGTAAATAGCACGCACTACTGTAGAGCCCCTGTCCTAAGAGATACTAGAGATACAAGGAGTACTAGAGATACAAGGAGTACTAGAGATACAAGGAGTACTAGAGATACAAAAGATACAGGAGATACTAGAGTTACAAGGAGCACTAGGCATAGCTTACTGCATAACCTGGTGGATCTATCCGCAGAAGACCCATTAGACATCATCCTAGACACTTCTTTACACCACTTCTCAGCCACACCGATCCATCTTCCTCACTACAGATCAAGGCAAATGCCTCCACAGCAAGAACCTGATCTCATTCTCCTTCCTTCTGCCCCCATCTCCTCCACGGTTGACATTGAAGAATTGGATCCAGAGCTAGCATTAATTGTACAAAACAGCAGCCAATCCACCCACAGCCCCTCCACGCCTACTTCTGTTGGGGAGAACACCTCAGAGCCCTATTCCAAAGACCCTCCCAAAGTACATATTAAAGTCCAGTTTGTATGTGTGAGTCGGCCGCAAGAACTACAGGCACAGACAGCCCTGACTATTTTGGAGAAGCCCGTAGGATTTGTGGTATTGGAGGTAACTTATCTACTGTTGATGGCAGAGTCACTCATACTGTAGAATGATCCTTTTGACAAACTATTGACACACTTTTGTAAACACAAATGTCTACTGATGAAAGACGTAATACTAACCCATAAGAATGTCCATGTGTTCTTAAGAGCCACACCTGCAAGTTTAGAAATGTCACTGGACCAAGTGAATACGATGGGCAAGTGTTGGTGGGGATGGGTCCATTGGCTTACGTGAAGAAAGAAAGAAAGAAAGAAAGAAAAAAGAAAAAAGACTTATTCCCTATAAATTAGAGGTCTACACTAGACTGGAATACGAGAAAAAGGTCAAGCAGGAGGAAGAAACTAAGGCAGAAATGTTTCGAAAGATGAACAGAACAGCAGGAGAGGAGCTATTGGAGGAATACCAACAGGCAGATTCCTCCGCAGAGACTGACACAGCCCAACGTCTCTGCTTAACTCTGCGTGATAAGGACAATGTAGATACACACCTGAGAGTGAAGAAAGTAGGTGCCGTTCGTCCTTAATCGATACACCACTGACTCCTTCCTACAGACAACGACAATCAAGGCCATTCTCCAGCAATACATTCGCATCCATAGACTAGATTCTGGCATGGAGAGCAGGCTTCGACTCTCTTTTGAGGAGGAAACACTGTCTCCTGATCTTACAGTACAAGAGACTGAACTGGAGGATGAAGACATGATCTCCGTTTGTATGTAAACACACACCTATAGATACAACACACTTAATAGCATAATAAAGGTGTCCCCTTTTCCTTATTCTTTTTTTTTCTTTTTTCTTTACATGCTTCTAGTCATAGACATTTATTCATTATAACAAATAGAGAATATCTCTCTTTTTCATCCTTCATCTTTCTTCTTTCAAAGAAAGCCCCCACGTTGGCCCTTTCTTCCTCTTCAAGAGTGTGCACTGAGGGTGTCCATTTACAGAGTCTTATCAAAAATGGCATTGAGGGAGGCCCACACTGCCTTGGGGGTTTGTGCAGCATCCACACCATACCAGATACCCTTCTTCTTGTAGTAATCAATGACAGGGCCAGTCTGCTTGTGGAAGGTGTTGAGACGGTGCACCAATGTAGCAGCATTGTCATCAGAGCGCTGCATCAAGGGTTCTCCGGTAATATCATCCTTCATGTCTACCTTGGGAGGGCTATCACAGAGACCGTACGTCAGTCAGAAGAACACCTCATGTCACTCACTTGAATTCTTTGTGGTAGGATCGTCCGGAAGCAGCGTGGATCAAGCGGCCTGTGATACGAGACACAAGCAGATTATCATCAATGACAAGCTCCACAACGGAATTGAGAGGCTTCTTCTTCTTCTCAAGCATCAAATCCAGCTTCTCGGCCTGAACAACAGTGCGAGGGAATCCATCGAGAATGAAACTAGAAAGAAAGAGGGCAGTTAGTGACTGCTGTTTCCTTGCGAATGAGGGTTGCTGGGGGAAGCATGGATATTCCTTCCTCGTCTGTTCCAATCTATTTCCACTCTTCTTTCCCAGCCTCAACTCCCTTTTATGATAACTCACCCATTCTTGCACTCGGGATTCTCATTCAGGTTCTCCTCAATCATACCCACAACAATCTCATCCGAAACAAGTCCTCCACTTTCCATAATGCTCTTGGCCTGAACACCAAGAGGTGTCTTGGCAGCCACAGCAGCTCTGAGCATATCACCTGTAGCCAAGTGGCATGCACAGAATCTGTCCTTGATAGCAGGTGCCTGAGTCCCCTTACCAGCACCAGGAGGACCCATGATGACCATACGGAGTTGCTGCTTGGGAAGACCCTCAACGACCTTTTTCTCCAGAGCCTCGAATTTCTCATGGAGGCTTTGGATGTTTCTCTTGATTTCCTCAAGGACAGAAGAGTGGTTTTCAGCCATTATTTGTGTAGAGAGCGATGTGAGCAAGAAAGGGTGGACTGCAGGGGTGGAAAGACCCCTTTCTTTTTGTTGAAAACACAGACAGCGTTGGTGAAGCAGAGTCACGCGTGACGTAGAATGTCCGTGGTTCGCATTCGGGGATTCTTCCTGTCGGCCTCCGAGGAGAGAAGAAGAGTGTTTATTGGATGGAAAAAGGAGAATGGATTCTCTTCTATAGAGTCCTTGGTGAAAAGAAAAGGTCTATAAGCAGATATATTGTGATGGGTTGTCATGGGGAATCCTTGATAAAGAAGACTGCTTTTTTATTTTTATTTTTATTAGTGTTATTATTATTATAAAGGTGCAAGTAGAGTGTCTTTATGTCCTTTCTTAGTATCAATGCATCATCATCCTTATGTTTCTGTTTCTTTTGTGTCTGTCTTTTAGTCGACTAAACCAAGTTTGTGACTATGGACAGACAGAGACAGAAGAACAGCAACTTGTCAATGCATGAATAATAGAGTAATAATAGAGTAATAACAGAGTAATAACAGAGTAATAATAGAGTAATAATAGAGTAATAACAGAATAATAACAGAATAATAACAGAATAATAACAGAATAATAACAGAATAATAACAGAATAATAACAGAATAATAACAGAATAATAACAGAATAATAACAACACTAACACTAACACTAATAATAATAAACAGAGGCTTCTGCAGTCACACCTGTCTTTCTTGGTAAAGAACACTCCACCTCAAAATAGATACAACAAAAAGACGCCTGTCATGCCGTCCCTGTCTAGCGGCCGTCTTCTTCTATCCACAGCCAAAAGACCCGTTCTGCACACGTCACGCACAGTCCACCATGGCCAACCACACTTCTCAACCCACACCACAGAAGCCTCATTGCCTGCCCTTTTGAGTGTCCACCAAGATATTCTCGAGACAGTCCACACCACAGGACTTCCCTGGTGGGCCACTATTGTCGCCTCTACTCTTGTTCTCCGCACATCCATGACCCTGCCTATTGCTATTTACCAGCAAAGGAGTCTTGGTCGTAGGCTGTCTCTTGCGCCCATGGTCCAGAGTTGGGGAGAGACCCTGAAGGTGTCGGTGGCCAAGGAATCCAAAGAACGCAACAGACTCCAGTGGGGGTATGAACAGTACCAGAAGGAATTAAATCGACAGGTAAATCTACATTTAGAATCAACCCTCTGATGACATGTCAACAGTACCGCCACAAAGTCAACGCACTGTACGCCCATCACCACTGCGAGCGTTGGAAACTCCTGTTGTTGCCATGGGTACAGATCCCATTGTTTGTTTCCATGTCACTCACTTTGCGTCACATGGCTGGGTTTCCGTTGCCATGGTGGGGTTCATTGAGTGAGGGGCCTGTGCATGGATGGGTGGAGGGCGGTGTAGGGCCATGGATGGATTTGACAGCGTCTGATCCCACGTGGATCTTCCCTGTTCTGATAGGCGTAGGGAATCTTGCCAATGTAGAGGTAATGTCCACAGGGACATTCTTTATTATCATTATCATTATCATTGTCATTGTCATTATATTTATTTATTTATTATTGAATGGTGTGAACAGTTGAATGTCAGGAACAGAGGACCCACGACACGTACACAGAGAATCATTTCGAATGCATTGAGATGCGTGTCTGTGGCGCTTATTCCTATTGCATCCCAGGTTCCTATGGCCATTGGACTGTATTGGATGACATCAAGTTGGTACAGTGTGCTTCAGAACAGTCTCTTTCAGGTGCCTACGGTTCGATCCAGCCTAGGCATGCCGTTGCTGCCATCTCCCAAGACTGCAGAGACCAGCAAAGAGACAGGGATGGAGCAAGGCGTAACAAAGTAGGGTCTCGTTGTGTTCGTTGTTAGTTGTTGTGGCTATGACTATTATATGAGTATGAAGTGTTCTACTTGCATGTATGTAGGTAGGTAGAAAGAGAGAACAATAACTATAACAATATCAACAGTAATAACACCATCAACTTAGATCCACTGTTCTGCCTTCTTTATTCATGAAAAAATGAAAATGAAAATGAAAATGAAAAAAAAAAAACACCCTCCCCTCTTGTTCTTCTTGTTCTTCTTTACTCATTTGTCTTGAGCATCATGGCCTGGAGTATACCATTCTCAGGCAACCGACACACATTGGCATGCTCCACCTCTTTCTCCTCTATCGCATCAGGAACAATCCACGTCTCCTCCTGCAATAGGCGACCACGGTACACCCAATGAAACTGACAAGGCGTGTTCAGATGGCACAGCACATGTTGACGCACCTCGGCCAAAGTAGTAAACGGCAGTATATCAGAGACCTGCACCTTGATGTCCTTGCCAGTGGTTGAAATACGCACACTGATCTTCCATGGCGGCGAGGGATGGTAGTGGAGCTTCATAATGGACGGATGAGGTAGGTCGTCGTAGAGGTGAGCACCAAACCCAAGGGAGCGTGGTTCCATGGAAAGAGACTGGCTATTGATACTGTCGCCCTCTTCATGGGTAGGATCTAAACATGAGTCTCTAGTGTGAAGAGAAAGAACTACTTTACATTGTCTTGTCATCAGTCAATTGGATTGTATGAGTAATAAATAAAACGTACAGCCCTACATTGTTGATTTAAAAAAAAATAAAAGAATATAAGGAATATAGGCACTACAAAACGGGCGAATACTTTGCTATTTTATTTTTATTTCATTCTTCGTTCTTTAACATTGGGATAAATGATAAGAAAGGGGAAAAAAATATAAGAAAAAAAGAGAAAGAAGAAAGGAGGGGGCAGGTTAGTGATAAGTGTCGTTGTATGTCTACTGTTCTTTGACTGTCTAGAAGTAGGCAAAGGAGAATGTGATTCTATCGGTAGGTTGATTCTAGCGCAATAAGCGTAGGGTAATAAGCACAGTACATTGAATAAGCACAGTATATTGAATAAGCACATTATATTGAATAAGCACAGTATATTGAATAAGCACAGTATATTGAATAAGCACAGTACATTGAATAAGCACAGTATAGATGGAGGAGCCAGAGAAAAGAGATCACTTGTAACATATTAGTTTCTATCATTGGCCGTCTGTACAAACATATTGTCCAGGTACATTTTCCACAGTGCCTTTCCCTTGGGAGAAGGATCCCTCATTCGTGCTGCGAATTCTAGCCAACTGGTCGTGGTCAGATTTGACATACCATAGGCCTTCTCCGTCGAGTATTCAATTTCATAGCGAGGAGGGGGGGAGGAGAATAGACTGGCCTGGTTGTTCCAGTATGTTAAATTAGAATACCACTGTGTGTATTGCTGCCATGTCCCATAATAAGGAGAATTGGCATTCTTTTCAAAGGTATTCACTCGAAATGTTGGATAGAAAATAGGGAGAATAGGAGGTGCAACATGGACAGCCACAACAGCCGATGGATCACTCAACAAGACACTGTCGTACTGGGCCCGTAACTTTCCAACAAACCCATCTACATCCTTGGAGGCAGTGCTAATGGTGCTGTCGGCAGGGGTCAGGAGCTGAAAGTGGTCGTAGTTGGCATGTCCGTACATGTGGCCTTGGAGCACATCTTCGTAGGCAAGAGAGAGCTGCACATAGTCCTCAAGACACTCGGGTCTAAAGGTCTTAGGGGAAGGACCTACATGTCCCACCATGTACACCTTGTACTGCTCTCTTCTTGCCTTGCTAAGTTGTGTTTCTATCCATGCCATGTGGATCTGTCCAGGATCCTCATGTACACGACAGCCCTGCACACGCTTATTAGAAGAGAAGAAATAGAGTGTGTTGAGAGCCAAGACACGGATTCCAGGAACAACATCCACTGAGAAATAGCCACCGAGTCGAAAGGTCGTTTGCTGGTCTTCAGGGATAAAGTCCTTCCACAAGACACTGTAGGTTTCCAGTATGGGGTTCTTCTTTTCCAGTGTGCCGCCTGCTAACTGATTGTGGGGGTGGATGTCGTTGTTGCCTAGTTTTGTTAGACATCTTTTTGATGGATGGAAGAGGGCATTACCAATGCAAGGCACAATAGGGACAGTTGCGTTGTTCTTTAGGCGAAAGGCCTTTTTTACTGCTGTGATGAGATGTTTGTTATAGCCAATAATTTCCTTTTCTTCTCGTGGCAAAGAAGTATCAATGTCGTGCCTAGGAATCAGTGTGCGTTGAAAAGAGGCAAAAGAGAATAAGCATAAGCAGTGCTAATGAAACAGAAGGATTCCTTCCAGCCTTCTTTTCTACCTGGCATTGTCTCCTGTCCAAAGCACAAAATCAATGGCATCTCTCCATTCATTTCCAATCCACTCTAAACTACGGTAGGCCAATGCCTCGGGAGCATCACATTCCGTAGCAGGAGCACCCCATACACCTGCCAATGTCTCATTTCCCTGCTTCTTTTTCATATGTTTCTTGGGCCTTTGGTGGCAGCTCGAGGCAATGGTTGCTCCTGCCTTGTAATAGCGATCCACCTATCTCATACCATTCTCTTAACGTCAGACCCATGTCGGCAATATGTAGAGTAGCTATCAAACTCACATGGATATCTGTAAAATGAACAAATCGCCCGTGGGGAGAGGGAAGTGTCTTTGTGCCAAGGTAAGTCTGTAGTGACTGACTTGTGACTTGAGGCATCCATAACCATAGAAACAAGACTGAGACTACACTCCAACCCATTTAATAATAATAATAATAATAATAATAATAATAATTTAAAAAAAGGAGCAATCGTTGAAAGAAACTACACACTTGAAGATGATTCTTCATTCTGCTTAGTCTAAAATGCATTATCCAAAAAAAAAAAAAAAAAACTCCGATGGTTTGGAGTGTATTTTTTTATGAGCGAGCTATTCACGGCATGTCAATAATAGCTATGCCAAGGATCAGGCGCTTATTCAATTGCCTAAGGAATAGACTCATAAGGATCACTGTCACTGTCACTGTCACTGACATGGGTGGCAAGTAGCATTGGGTGGACTGTCCCCAGCCACTGCCTTGCTTTAGAAGACAAGACACACCATTCCAGAAAAAGAAGAGAATCCCCAAGAAGTTGGAGACCACTGCAGATAGTATAGAGAGGAGATGGGTTTGTAAACAGAAAATAAAAGAGTTTGGCACTGTCACTGGTCAGCTATTCTTCCCCCGCCCATTCCAAAGAAAGATCAATGAATGCATCCATGGCTGAATCAGTGGCTCTTTGGTGTATTTCCAAGACAACTTACCCATGCACTGAGCAAAACACCACTAAAGCCAGCAGTAGAGCGACGGTGGTAGTTGGAGAGCAATTGAGGCACCGGCAAGACAGTATCCAATCCAAGACATATCCATGCCATGCCCTGGAGGAACAGGGAGGATTTCCCAAAGGGAACAGAGAGTAGAGTGAGAATAGCAGCCAGAAAACAAAGACACTGGAGATAGCCTCGGTAGTATTGCCGGTGCCATGGGTGTGGCGGGTGGCTAGAGCATGAGATCAGTGCCTCTTGGGATCCCAAGGTATTTATAGAAGTAGCAATGGATTCCGAGCTGATACTCTTAGACTGGAAGGGAGGGTGGGTGGCGGGTGAGTAGGTGACGACGGCGTGGAGGAGGAAGAGCTGAGTGCAGATCATGGTGACTGAGTGCAATAACCAAATGAGTTGGGACTGCTTCCCCAGCCTAAGGGAGACGTGCAGCAACAGAACACATGAATAAAGACAAGAGACAGAACAGACTATTGGCTCACCAGATATATATTCTCAGTAGACTACATGTAGAGAGAGAGAAGAGAGAGAGAGGAGAGAGAAGAAGAGAGAAAAGGACGGTGAATGAAAAGGTACGGTGTGATGTGTGGACAGCCTACTTTGAAAACAACAAAAGAGCACATGTCTTTGAGCTGAACCCTTTGCTGGACTGGTTTCTTCTGATGATCATGTACTTGGAAGCTCAGTGTCTGCTGTTTTGAAGGTGAGTTACCTGATGAAAGTAGCCAATAACAGGCCCCACCACTATCACAACAGACACAACGTAGGATACCAGTGCCATCTCTTGCTAAACACACATACACATACACATACACACACACACACAGAGAGAGAGAGACAGAGACAGAGAAGAGACAGTAAGACTGAGGCGGGGTTTATAGAGTTGTTACTATTATGAATAGAGTCTATGTCTAGTGGAGGATTATAAATATGCATTGAGTAAATGGTACTGTAAGGTGAAGAACATAAATTAAAAAAAACAGGGAGAATCTATAAGCTTAAATTAAGAAAGAGAAAAGAAAGAAAACAACAGGACAATACGGCATAGTACCAGATACAGGTCATTGCATAGTAAAAGAGACCGAGCCAGTCGGACAAGCAGGGAGGATTGGATGAGGATGAGGATGAGAATAGAGAGAACATCGTATTAGCGGCAGGAGTGATGATGATAGTAATAATAATAAAGGCGGATTATGCTTATGACAAGAGATGTGCAGTCATTGGCGGTGGTGACAGTAATAACAGCAGGAAGAACACAGCAACAAAAACAACAGAAGAAAGAGCCTCCTTTCATTCTTCACTCTTCATTCTTCATTCTTCACTCTTCATTCTTCATTCTTCACTCTTCACGTCTTCACGTCTTCACGTCTTCTTAGAAGGTTGACATATCAGCCATTGAGTCAGACGCCGGGCTTGTTTTTTAATAGGCCCAAAACGCCGTTCTTTCTCAGAGGGGGACTCTCCACTTCCTGTTGTGATGTCCTGATAGGAACGTAGCAGAGGAAGTGATATTCTGTGAAGAGGCCTACGACCCCTCAGCACTGGGTCTTCTAATGGTTCCACAGGAGAGTATCTGAGTGGTTTGGGTGGGTACTGTGTGATGATGGGTGGCTGCACATTGGTTGTATAGTAGGAGGTGGGAGGTGCACTTGAGGACACTTGAGGATAGCTGATGGTCGTATTAATTGCAATTTTAGAAGGTGGAGGAAGAGAGGTGGAAGAGAACAAAGCATGCACGTCAGCATGTTTTGATTTGCTCTTCTTTGGTAGTGAATGGAAGAAGGAGCGTCCCTTTTTGTTGTTGATGGGATGGGTGCGGGTGGGATTGGTGTGGTGGGTGTGGGAGGTACTTGGTCTTGAAGTGTTGGGTGCTGAGGCATTGGGGACTGTCACGGAGGTGGATGCTTCCAAAGGTGGACTGCCAAAGACAGGATCAAGCACACTCCTGGACACACTCCTGGACACACTTCTGGACACACTTCCAGGCACACTCCTGGACGCACTTCCGGGAACTGCACCCATGTCATTAGGAAGAGGAGCAGTGTGTGTCTTGAATCCCTCGAGCTTAGCCTTAAAATACGCTGAGGATCTACGCAAAAGACTTCCAGCAGATCTCCGCTTTGTCAAATCAGCCGAATCCCCTGAACTGGACAAGGGCACTTTTGTAGCACTTTTCACTCCAGGTGGGGTGTCTTTCCTTGCACTTGTCTCCAAGACATCCTTGGAAGGGGTCTGTGCTTGTGGCTGCATCTGTGCTTGTGGCATTGCATTGGAATGTGCTTCATCCCCATTGCCACTCAAAACAGAAGAGTCTTCCTGTAATAGAAACAGTGAGACGCGTTCTTGTCAAATTTCCTTTTGGGGTCTTTGCCCATGCCTTTCCTTTGCCTGTTTTCCTTCCTTCCTTCCTTCCTTCCTTCCTTCCTTCTCTTTTCCTTGCCCCTTTTTTCACTTGTGTTTTATTTCTCTTTTCCTATCTTCTACTTGCCTCGAGCTGTGTTATTCCCCCACGTAGAAGCAGGACTTGAGTATCGTACTGTTGAATAATGTCTGAAAAGGAGTTTTGTCCAGGAAGAATAGATGGCGGTAAAGAGAGCCATGGTGGTAATGTGGCGTTTGTTTCCATGGCCATTGTCATGCAATACTAAGAGGAAATGGACCAGCCCAACAAGAGAAATAAAGAATGAATGTAGGCAAAAGGAATTGAAAGATATCTACACACACACATACAACACACCACACAACACAATAAATAAATATATATATATATATAAATATATATATAAATATAAAGTGAGCAAATGAAGGTGGGCAGGTACAAAAAGGACTGTAAGGACAAATGGCTTATAAATAAACAAATTTATAAAAGTACAAGAGAGCGGAAAAGAGAAAGAGAAGAATACAGACACTCTTTGTATTTCTCCAGGCTGTGTTATTCTTAGCAGCCATCGATCGCCAAGTTTGTGTCCATGGCACGTGGGAATTGACAGTGGAGGAAGCTGATAAACTGTCCAAAGGGCATGAACATTGACATTAGCAGTAACAAGAAGAATCCGAGAAATTCTTAGTCAAGTCCATAGTAGTATAGAAAAAGAAAGTTGATGTACTGTCCAATGAATTGCTGTTGCGCTGCACATGACGGATGGGGAGAGGATCTACAGCGGATGATCTGTTCTTACTGCATCCCCTTGACGACCCATCCTCTCAGGGGAAGAAAAAAAAAGGTAAATTTTGGCGTAACGTAGGACAAAGCACCATGGCAACAGAGGTGGCCCATGTTGACCCATATAAAATAAAGAGTCATGGTGATGTGCTCCTGGCAAGTAGGATTGTTTCTTGTTTCTTATTTATTGTTGATGAGAGTAATTATTAAAATTAAAAACTTAAAATTAAAATCCTAAGCGGTGGATTGTGTCGACATCTTTTTCACTTTCAATGGTGTCCATCTTGGTCCACCAATTAAATAAGAAGGAATTGCATATCAATTTAAACCAAGGTGTCATGGGCACATCTATAAGAAAGTATAAATAGAGATAGACAAGATGCTTTGACTCACTTGGATCTGCAAACATGGCCCGCAATTCACTGGGTGTGACATATTTTGCATCTCTGATTTCATTGGGATTGGATTGGAAGTCGACATTGGCCTTGATAAAGAAGATATAGTCAACTAGTGCAAGTGTAAATGTGAGTGTGGGTCTGATTGAGCTGTTTTAAAGGTGCCTTCTTACTTTCATGTTCACCCCAAAGACCGTCACTAGGTGCAAGGTAGTGAATGCGAGTTAAGAATTTAAAGTCCTCCAGAGGGATCTGCTCAGGCTGAATACCAAGCTCATGTTCTAATTTGCGCTGGGCAGCAGTACGAGCACCTATTTCTGTGAGTGACATTGGAGAAAGAAGATGTCTACCTAGTTGCTCTTCTTCAATGAGTTCAGAAGGAGTGTTCAAGGGGTGAGAACAGCAGGTGTTGGTCCACATATTAGGAAAGGTGATCTTTTCACTCGCACGCTGCTGCAATAACAGTCTGTTTTCACTATCAAACAAAAAGACACTAAAGGCTCTATGTAACATTCCCTTGTTGATATTGTCCATCAAGTGGCCTTGGTACAAGTAAGTGTGTGTATAGTATTCTCTATGCTTACATGTCTTTTTGGATTCTGCACCAATGGCCTTGTCGTTCTCATCAATAATAATACACATTTCCTCCATCAGGCGGGCCTGTTCCTGGTCATAATCATCAAGATTCAGTGACATGGTAGAGAAGGGAGCAGGTGGATACAAGAAACAAAAGGTGGGCTAAGTGGATAGGGCTTAAGGAAAGACTTAAGAACCATAAAAACAGTCCTTATGACATTTAAAGCAGATGCCACGTGATATGTCTGTGTTAGGTCATTTAGCTTTCCAGGTGGCTTGGGAGTCACCACTTGCCCAGGTGGCTATGAGAGAGGGTGTCCTAGGGAAATGGTAGGAATGAGACAGTGACAGTGCAATGATCGACGTAGTCTTCTTCTTGACTCTTTAGAGGTGTTTAAGGTGTGCTTATTAGGGCTAAACCTTGCCTTGTTGCTTGGCTACACATCTCCAACAGACAGCGGGGTTTTTATTTCAACGGCAGATGGCGAAATCATTATGTTTTAAATATTGAAAAGAGTATTTATAACCCCTTTAAGAATAGATGAAATTAAAAAATTGAATAGAATAATCTTCTCTCTTTTTGTATGAACAAGTACTATAATGCCATTGTATGTACTGCCACACGAGTATTAATAGAAATGTAAACAAAAAAGCATAGAGCGTAGGATAACAGTAACGCAAAAACAGAAAGAACAATTTATGTAGTGTCATTCTGGCATTAGTTTGATATATAAAAACTATGGAATAACCATGATTTAAGCATATGACAATCTTGTTTTCTTCATGAAGAGACTTCTATTTCTCCTCCAGATTCATTATTTGGGGTGATGTGTGTGGGTGATGTGTACATTTGACACAAGGTACTTTGTGAAATCATAAGAAGAAAAAAAGAAAAAAAAACTACAAAAACGGCCCCATATCACTGTATTAGAGAAAGTTAATGCGTTAAAAACGAAGAAATAATATGACAGATGAATGTACCGAGTACGCCTATGAAATGAGACTCCTGAAAGAAATGAGTGTCAGCAAGGGTATACAGGGTACTAAAAAATTCTTTTTTTTTTGTGATGGCTTCTTTTCTCGGTAATTAGGACTTCTATGAAGAATGCTTCTCAATAACTCGCATGCACTTGGAACTATAAACAAAACAACCCTACCAACAGCCTCTGGTCTTTTTGAATGGGAGAAGAAGTGGACAATAGATGAAAAAGTGTAGTATTGTATACCATGTGGGCATTCCTACTTACCCTATCAGTCGATCATTCTACTTTAAGGCCTCAAGTAAAAGAAGCTTGATCTATGACTTGCAGCAGCACCCAAAGGGGCCAGAAATAGTGTCAGCCTGCAAAACATTCAACTGTGTAGGACAAGGGATTCAGGGCAGTGGTCGATGAAATGCTTATCTTTAAGAGCTTCAAAGACAATAAAGTGAGTGAAATGTAGATCGTCCATGGTCATTCAACGGAGAGTCCGAGAAGTCACCCCGATTGGCCAATGTGTGTCTACAGCTGCAGTGAGCCAAAGGCGTTAATAATGAATAAACAGCCCTCTATGCCAGTGTGTAGTATTGCTCTGCACACGCAAAGCAATAAAAAGAAAAGCGGATCTCAATGGGCCTACGTAGTTTAAGTTGCATCTACAGTTGTGTAAAAAGGATAGCTGCATAGTTTTTGGGCTCCGGGATCCCTTGTGTAAAGTATATGAACTTTTCTTTATCTTAGAAAACTTAGTATTTGTTGAAGAAACTTAAATCTTTTTTTTAAATATATATATATATATACAGAAGAGTACTAAGATAACCACAACAACAAATACAACTTTATAAAGTAAAAATTATAAATTCAAAGTATAAACCATCTTAGCATCTATCAAACAAAATTTGAATGCCAAATACAGGTTGGTAATGAAGCAGTAGATGGCTAGTATAAATATCTCTATTGAGGCTGACCTCAAGATAACTTCCAGCCTGTAGAGTAGTTGGGGAGTGGTTATAAACTAAAGAAGTCCACTTCTGAACTGGATATAGACATAGACTATTGAATAAAAACCAGGGAAAATATGTCTTGTTAAAAAGGCACTTGTGTATCTGGCAGAAGAATTGAAGTAATTCGCTGCATATTATTATTGTACCAAGAGAAGAAGAAAAAAGAAGAGTCTCATTCTACTTATCATCTGAGATTTTAATACTTTGGTAATAGTCCCTATTTCTCATTTGTTTATTTTAGAAGAACCACCTTGTACAAATAGAAGCTGGGTATCTAGCATGTCTTTCAAAATAGAGTTCTATCAAGCCAAAGTGCCTCTCCCACTGTAGAGCGTGTTCATTGTTTGGTATAGATTACAGACCCCTTCATGGATACAATTCCAAGTGAAGAAGAAAGACACGTTAGACAGTCCACTTGGAAGAACAAAAGAGTAAACTCGAAAACAAATATACTCTTTGGACAGAATGCCCATTACAGTATGAAAAAGCGCGTCCCTGTCAAGTCAATGCTTGGGATCGGGTTTAAAAATGTCATGACAAGTACCTGTCAGTGCTCTCTTTAGTGATTTTCATTGGCTCCCTACAAATCCCTGCAGGTACAAGTCAGGTACTGACAAAGTGGTGTCCGTGTTGAAAGAACGAAGGAAAATAAATTACCCGCCGACCTAATTCTACGCTCTCTCTTTTTGCTGTTAGAATAAGAAGGCTATGGCAACACCTAAAAAAGCACTTATTTTCTATAGTGACAGACCCAACACAGGAAACACCAACTATTTCTTGAATAGTTTATGCTCTCAAGGGTGTTCTGGTCAGATCTCGCTTGAGGATCTACGGCATCAAGGTGATGACCCACTCTCGACCGACACTGGACTAATGTATTGATTAGAAAGAACTCATCTGATGGACTTGATTCAGCTATGGGGTGTTTATGGCTGTAAAAATGAAGAAGAGGTTAGAAAGAGAAAGAAAGAAAGAAAACCCGAGTCTTGTGAAAATCCACTCAACACTTTTGGTAATAAATTTTAGATGAAAAAGCGCTTAGGAGAAAGGTACGCTTACTTTATACACCAGAATAACTCACAGGGAAACATAGATTTGGAAAGATGTCTTTTGGCATTCTTTCTTTATCTTCTGAGAGCATTGCATTGGCAAAGTCGTTGGGATTTGCTTTTACAGGTTTAGCACAAGACACTCCAAAGGCTCTGTCTTTGCAAATCAAACAGGTTTTGGAATCTGCAGCACCCTCTGTCCACTGCCTATTTGTCGATCTATCAAAGAAAGAAGATGCATGGGAAGATGTGGATCAGTGTGTATCAGACCTTATAGATTCCGCACCAGACTATCTTAAATGCTTAGTCTCACGGCACACAGTAGCCACAACATTGAATATTGAGCCCCAGTGGTGGTCTACCATTGTGCCTGAACAAAGCTGTACCAAGAAAGGTGGTGAAAAGGTGGCCATTGATCCTAGGCAAGTGTATTCTTCTTCTTAAATATAAAAGGATAATAACAAGAAACGACTCTAGCCAAGGCTTTATTTGTTCTTATCTACATATTGGGTCTACTCGATGTGATGAAGCTACATGCTTTACCAGTGAAAACATTTACGCACATGGATGCAATGGTGTTATTCTTGCATGGCACTTTTTGGCTGAGATAGGACATAAGCTTGGCTTTGTGCCAAAATATGGCGCCTAATTCAGTCCAGATCCTATATAAACACAATGAGAAATACTACTGTAGACTAAGCTTGAGCTCAATATTATGTCAAGGAAGACATATTCTACTTTATGTAGTTTATTTGTGACGAGTGATTCTGCTTAATAAATACTATTCTTTTATCACCTGGGCTCTTATGCAACTTACTGAGGAAAATTTACGTAGACATACGTTGGCAAGAGAATATGATACTGAGCTAGATAGGCTACGCATTTCCTCTGCTATAGAAGAGAGAGGTAGCAAATGTCTTGATAGAGCCTATGAAGATCATCTTTATCTATCGAAGCAACAAAATGATCTTGCCTCGTAAGTTGACACTAGAAAACAAGATTATACAGTTTACACTGAGTAAACCACACAGACAGAACTCTTTACCTACCATAACATCTTTCCAAGGTAATGAACCTGCAATGACACTATAGAATAGCTCTTGAAAGTTATGACAATGAAGACATTCAAATCTAAAGTGTAATTCTTTATGTAGCCAGCTTCTTTGCTTCTCATCAACCTGGAGCTGAACATCAAAAGTCATTACACGATCAAACAACACCTACACCAAGATTAATTGATGACTATTCATACAGTGATGTACTAGACAATCATCGTACATCACCACAGCATGGTCATGACAGAAAGACACATGCAATAAAGTCAAAGAAAATCAATAAGAGAACCAATATACCAAAATCAGCAGAACTTCGTCTTTTACAAGTATTATTTAATTATTCAGTAAAATTAAAGGATTTGCTCATCTGTTTGTAATCTATAGAGCTTTCACTCGCCCACAATAAAATCCAAGAGACTTACTGTAAAACACACTATTGATATTAGTACTCTAGTGAAATTAAATGGCATACTCTACACCTTTTTAGCTGAATCCTGTGAGTCAGAAACCTCATCTTGGACTGTTCAATAAAGGAAAGTCGTCATCAAATGGAAAAAAATCAAGAGGTAAGTATGAAACTTAATGTCATGATTGACTCCAAGTGAAAGTCTCATAAATCATTATCAGGACTTGTCTTTTCTGAAAACGAATTCTTGTGCAAAAAGGCAGAAAAAACACCTATAAACTCAGGTTTTTTTCCTGCGAAGTCTATTCATAAGGATAAAGGTTCTATTGTTTCTGAAGAGACAGAATCATTGTCTAGAACGATACAGCAGGAAACCATTTCAAGGTTCTTCTGTTCAGGGAACTATGAGAATAAGAGCTCAGATCAAGCTAAATCTCCTATTCAAACATCTTATCAGAAGATGAACAATGCGCCTAATGCACCACACTTATCCTATGATAGTTCTGTGAAAGCTTCTCAAAAATCTAAAAGCTTGCCCAACGGCTCTAAAGAGAAAGATCCCATTTTTAGCAAAGGAAACCAATATCAAACAACTGAAGGCAGTGAATGTGCCAGCAAGGTAGAAACTGGTAGACTCGGTGGAAAGGCTATACACATTCTAATCTTTTAAACTGTTTTGTTTACTCTCAAAAGGTTGAAACAAGGCCAGAGACATCCGATCATCCTTTTAAAAAAGGCACAGTCTCTACCAATGACCTTGAATCTTTACTACAAGAATACCTTAGCTTACCTATTCCTGAGCCACCCCACTATGCATATGACACTTATTCTCACCCCAGTACCTCAATCCTTGATTCTACTAAAATGGCATCTTCCCAAACATGGAATCCATGGAGTATTCATACAAATGCTCATAGACAATACTATCCTACGTACTCACGCGATGAGATGGGAGAGTATGAAGGGCACAATGATGAAGACTGGAGAAGTCTACAAATGTCTCAGTGCAATATACAAGAGATTCTTACCGACATCACCGACATCACCACTCCTTTGAGCAGTCCTTTGGGTCGTCTGTCACAGACTCATGAAGATACTATAAGCAATAGTACTTTGGATGGCCAGCTTGACACATCTACTATTCAAAGCCAAGATAAAGATAAGGCTGATATGCAAGCGGAATACAATCTACTGCCCCATTCTCTAAACACTGTGGAGCTAAAGAATCTATGGAAAAAACGTATACTATATTAGACTCTGGATTTCTATTATTACAATTACAATTATAACTATAACTATAACTATTTTAGTATTGATGAGACAGGCTAGTTTTCTAAAAAGCATCTCCATGCAATACATGTATTCCTGTTTTCCATAATAAACAAGTTATTGTTTTATTAATAATACACTTAATCATACATGCAATACAATACAACACATTGTATATTTTCTTTTTATAATTTATTTATAATAATTAATTAATTGATTGGAATACTCTGGCACGTTTATCTATAATAAATATGAAGAAAAAAACAGTGTTTATTTCTATCTTTCAATTTGTAATGAATCTCGTGGAAATCTGAAACAAAAGAAAGCTGAGGCTCAAGTGATCACCTTTTTTTATAATAGAAAAATCAGTTTATAATAGCTAAAGGGTGTGTGCATTTCTAAAGGAAATAGCACCCTTATATTCAAAGCAATGAAAAAATACATGTCTATTATTTCTTGTCTTTTCCTGTCTTTTTTTGTTTATCTTTTTTATCGTATTTTATCTTTTTCTTTTTTTAGTTCAAGAATAGCTGGTATTTATTACATTGCTTCGCCTATTTTTACTAGACTCTTTAGTTGAGATTTTTTTATGGATCAACTATTATACATCGAATAGTCTTCTTCTAGGTGTATAACACTTATTAATCAACAGAATACTTTTTAGAGAACAGCTACCTCATATTTTAAAAAGCCTAATACATTTTTGTAAATATTCAAAACAATAACAGATTTTGGAAATAGGGCTATGGTCGAGGCTTTCAGTGATATATTTTTCAACCCAGTTTTGATTAAAAGATATGATTTTGTTAGGTGCAAAGTACTAGATGTGTTTGTCTAAATGGTCTTGGTTTTATCGTGTGATATTTAGATGGCTTGAAAAGGCGCCTTTTATTTTCTATTCATTGCTGTAATTAATTCTATCTTTCTGAACATTAATTACCAACAAAGAGAGTCCAGGTATAATAAGAAGCCTCATGGAACGAACTGAATTAATACTATATCACTACCTCAGTCCATTCTTTAGGACTATGTCACTTTTATATTATTATTATTATTATAACAGGCTAGAATAATAAATAAAATGAGTGCAGGATTTTCATGATTTGTAAGATCTGAAGAACTTTCTCTCATATGCTTCATTTTCATACAGCTATAATAAAGTGTACTTTATGAATGCACAAATAATATCAACATAGTTAATACATTAATGGAATGATGTCCCATGAGAACAAAGTATAGAAGCGGAACAAGGAGTCAGAAATTAAAAGTTTAAATCATCTTCTGTAACCCTTGGCAATAGTGCTTTACTCTCTGTATAGCCGATTCTAGAAGAGATTTTCATTCATTCATCGGGTATGCCTTTATATGGTGATATATTTTTATATAGTTTATGCTATTGAGATATAAATTTTGTGTAAAGATGTTTTTGTTTGTTTGTATCTTTTATGTGCCGAGATTGGTCATGTAGACACCAATGAGTTACAAACAAGAAAGTTACAGCAGAAAGCTATGACCCGTTCTTAAGTCTTCACATTTATGTTTCTCTAGAAAAGAATTAATACTTTTGAAAATAAAAAAGAGGAATGAAGAAGGAATAGATTAATAAGAAATATAGTGACATAGAGAGAGAGAGAGGAGGAAAACCCGCATATTATTTCAAAACTTGTATGTAATTTTTACAACCAACCACTTACCATGTGTTTACACAACTATCTTATTTATGTATAAGTGTATGGATGTATATGAGAAATTTTTTCTTACTTTACTTATATACAAAGATATTTACTATAATAGAACAGTAAAGAAGCCTAAACTGAGAGCGTACCAGTATCTGTTTTACATAAATAAATAAAAAGTCGAACATTGATATTAGATACGTGTTAAATACTACAATCTTCACTGTAAGCTATGAACTAAAGTGCTACTGTGACACAGTTTTAGTCGAGCTTATTTCCAGACCACAAGAAAAAAGTATCTTTCAATAATAATAATAAAAACACCAGATCAGCCTATAGAGAAGCAAACAAACTTCATAAATATAGGTGTTACCACAGTGCCAATGAGTATTTCCACTATTTTTAAGGAATAATATAAAAAGAAACGACTTACAGAAAGCTTGTAAAGTTAAGTTCCATTTTTCTCTTTTTTCTTTTTTTTCACAAAAAAAAGGAACGAGCTGAGCAAATGGGAGGTGCAAAAAAGTTATAGGTTATAGCAAATGATATCATATAAAATTATTCTAAGAAAAAAGTTGAATGTAAGTGCATAATAGCAAACAGTATAGACTCCGGAAGTAACATCCATGGTTTTGAAAAATACTTCATTGACTCCGGTATTTTCTTCAATGAACCCTGGGGTCAGATACTTCTCGTAAAAAAAACACTGCCATCTACTATGCTAACTAGATAAAGTATGTGTTGTGAGAATCAGTGCAGAGGCCATGTCCAAACAGTTCTCAATAACACCGAGTTTCAACTCAATCGAGTATCTTTGAGCTCATTTGTGAGAGCGATTCATAAAAGCTATAGCTTTCTGAATCATCTATAGAAAGAGTGTCCTCCCTCGTACAGTGATAAGGAAAATACCTCGAGACCTCTCAACAACCATATTACTAGTATAGAGCGGAGATGCCATAAAATAACTAAAATATAACCACACATGACATTTGATACCTTGATGCTATATCCTTTTCTTTACTTGAAAAAATGCTTCTCATTGCTTATGGAAGGTTAAAGGCACTGGTCTAAAGAAGTTGTAGGATTATGGGATTAGAAAAGCAAAGTATAGAAATAATAATAATAAAAAGTAAAAATCAAAAAAGGATAACAGCTTTCTTAGCTCATTTTACAACAGCCTATAATATTAAACGCAGTTTAAGCTTATCAACTACTTATGGTTATTAACATGAAGGTGTTCTTTCTATAAAAGGTTACATAAAGGCACAACTATGTCTATAGTGAGACACTAGTCAAAAAAGTTATTGAATAGGTCCAAGCATTGTCAATACGATAACTGTAGTGATTCTATTTGACAGTCCAGGAAAAGCGGCGCATATTTTGTGGCGCACAATAGTAAATCCATAACCCAAATATTGATAACAGTAATAACTCTTGCTGTCCAATCATTTATTACAATTAATTCTATTTATAATATGTCATATAATTTAAGATTTTATAGTAGGCCAATAAAGAGACAAATATTACCTTAAATTTTATATATTTGGGATCCTACTACTTATGTCTATTTTTTTTGGGAAAAAAAAGTTATAAAAATTATGTTCTTTTTAAGTTTGCATTGTTTATATTTATATTAGGGTTAGTCATTAGTGTCAGTACGGAAATAAAAATGATCCAATGATACTGATATTGTTCCGATGGATCTACAACATGTCTATATATTACTAAAAGGCTGATATTAGTGCTTTCTATAGCCACTGTATATAATTTAAAACTATTTTCTAATTTTCTTTTTCCACTATAGAGTTCATGATATGGCAGATAGATTTGATACTGTTAAAAATGCATCAATAAAAGAATAATAAATCTAAAGGTTAGTGAGAAATGAAATATAGAGAGGAGTTTTTCATTCCATCACACCCCGAATATTCTTATTTCTATCTCCACTCACTTTTCTTATTATTCTCACTCCAAGAGATAACTGATAAATAAATATACCTTTTTTAGTATCATAAGGTTAGGTAAGAATATTAAAAGTTGCTCATCTCAGTAGCTTGGCCTGAAAATGCTTTTTTTGTTCAATTTAAATTATTTGTCGTAAAGCCATTTTCCCAAAACGGCATTCCAAATAGATGTTCATACAGACTCCGTATTTACCAAAATAGGGTATAGAACTAGAGGATAGTTTCATCACTTGAGAGACATCCTATACAACCTCAACATACACAGTAGTAGTAAAAAAACATGTAGTTAGAAGGTACATAGTAACCACTATGAATTATAATGAAAAATTAAGAGTTTAAATACCTGTAAATTGAAAAATTACATTTGTAATAAAGAGCCATTGGCAACACATTGGATCTTATAACTATGGAATTGCTTTGGTCAGATGCAAGAGAAAGTAGTGGGAAGAAATTACATGTGTAGTAATACTGATTTAATCTTATAATAGTTATTATAACCTTTATTATTTGACGAAGCACATCATTATAAACATCAGATATACTGCACATACTAAATAAATAACATGCTAGCAATAGCACGATTGAAAGTCTTTTTTATTCTCAGGTGTTGAATTGATATCGACTTGAACTATTTTCAGAATAGAATAAAAAGTCTATTAAAATGTTAGTTGGAAGGCTACACGATAGAAAATAAAGTATAAAAAATAAACACTAATAGCAGGTTACTTAAAAATGATTACTAGAAAAGAACATACTAGTTATAAAATGAGTCATAATGCTGTAGAGTTAAAGTCTGTTTCATTATTAGTGTGTGTGTGTGTATGAACACTGGTAAATGGATATTTGTATTATAAAAGTAAAAGATTAACTAGCTAATCTTACATCAATAAGACATGCCTTTCTGGCATGCAGATAAAATTATGAAGCTTTCTCAAGGCCAAGATCTTATTTCAAACCTACTACATATGTATCTCCAACTAAGATCATTAGAGGCGGGTAACTATCAATAATAGCCTAGACCTAGGCATGAGCTGGGGGCTCAAAAAAGTAAAATTCGTTAAAATACAGTTCAGAAGTATATTCTTTCATAGTGTAACGCCAGGGCAAAGAAAATCTACAGCATTGAGATCACTCTTTTGTTACAGGAAAGCAAAACGTACATGCAAAGGCCAGAAGCTTTCATTGGGACTAGGCTCGCTTAAAATATTTAGTTTGAAGGATCAGATCACCGGATTAAAGCCGTCTACGCTAAGACACTATTTGGTAATGATTTTTTTTGTATGAAGCCATTTAGCAACTGAGAGTTAAGCAGTTTTAAATATCAGCCTTGTAAAATACGTTTCTTTTTTTTTGTAATGTTCATTATGCTTTTTACATGCACATCGAATTTTACTTTCAATATTACACTGCAGTGCTCTTTTTTAACATTTCTATTTATGTAATAAAGTTATCAAGTTGTAAGTTCTTTCAATGCATTTCAGTATATATTAAAGTAAATACTTCTAAATTTGACAAGGTGGTGTAGCCGAGTGATTCAGCTTTTCAGTTTAACGCCACTTTGCTTATGCTAATGTACATTCTGGAAATAAACCTAGTTACTTAATATGGGTACAGTCAACAAATTAAGCCTAAAACTGCCAGAAATGTCATAGTTA
Organism: Spinellus fusiger; assembly: GCA_025094145.1. Lineage (NCBI taxonomy): Eukaryota > Fungi > Mucoromycota > Mucoromycetes > Mucorales > Phycomycetaceae > Spinellus > Spinellus fusiger. Next base: position 53,723 of record JALLLS010000022.1, on the reverse strand, counting down.
TCCTGGTATGTACTATATCTTTGCATCTGCACGCATAGCAAAAAGGGTAAAAAGAAAAAGAGATAAAAAGAGATATGTGAAAAAAAAAGTCAGTTGTTTAAAGTCATTTATCAGAATACTAGGAACTAGGAAATTATGTTCTATTATAGATGTCAAAGATGTGATAATACTATAGTTAAGCCAACAATAATAGAAATAATGGCTAATTATGCCATGTGATATCATTTTTCACCCATTCATCAACCTACTAAAGATCTCACAGCATGAATTTAGTTGACTAGAAAGGGTCGAAAATTCAAAACACCAATACTAACTCTCGCCGTTTAAATATATTTAAACATCGACAACAACAAGAAATCATATGTAAAACACCAATAGGCAAAGTATGAAAGTTATTAGTTAGTTTTTATATCTTATGTATAGAAGGAAAAACGTAAAATCCTGTGTATTGTACATTTCAATGGTAAATTCAGTGATATGCTGACAAAATATTTGAAATTACTCTTATAAAACAGAACATATCATTAAAAGTTATGATAATTAAAAGTCAGCTACTAGAATAGAAATAGAACCGCGATACTTTGTAAGTGGCAGGTAAGATACCATACTTGCTTTTTCAGTATAGAATAGATATGGATGCATTTGACGACTAATGTAAACCCTCATCATCTAATTGCTCGGCCTCGTTTTGCTTTGCATTTGCCATAGGCTAAAAATGACGAATGTGGTATACTGCTTAACAAAAAAACCACTACTTCCTTGACATAGTGTGAAGAGATAAAGAGTTGGTACTCGACTGTTCGTTACGGTGGTAATGGTTGGAGTCGGTGTTGTAAGATCCTCTTTTCGCCCATTCTGCAACATTTTCCCTGCTGAGTAGTTCAGAAGTGGAATCTGGATTCTCCGAGTATGTAGAAAGTTTTCCAAACAGTTGTTGAGTGTTCGAATTTCTACTGATTGAAGACCGTGTGTTTCTGTTATTCGTAGAAATTATTGAAGATTCATATTTGCTTAATTGTTCTAAATGATTTTCTATGTCGCTATCTTTTCCTTTTTTTTCGAGTAAATAGCTCTCGATATCACTGAGCCTTTGCAATGAGTGCGTGTTGACTGAAAAGACTCTTTGTGGGAGTTGGATGTGGTTGCCAATCGATGAAGGCTGGCGAGTATTGATCTTTGTCTCACAATTGGCATAGGTGGTGGGTGACACTCTATCACTAGAATCTGAGCTGGTTATTCCAAGCGACGACATTGCTCGCGGACTATAAAAATAGTTTAGAGATATTCTCGTGTTGTGAGTACTAATTACCTTAATAGTACAGCAATCTCAGTAAATAGAGTCATTAGGGGTGAAATACCAATCCATGCTACACATAAGGCTATGTTTGTGCCACTGTTCATATGAATCTGATAGCGAAACAAGCCATAAAGTAGGGATGTAATTCCGAAAGTGACTAGGGCTACAGATCCAATAACTATCATCATTTTGACCTACAATGAGATATAAGATATCGAGATTTGTGTTGTACACACATTACCTTGAAAGCACATGTTTTAATATGATCGAGGTTACAAGCATATCCATTTCTTGAGTCCATATTTTTGTTAAGCAGCCTCAAAAGTCGACATCCAGCAACAAAAATAAAAATGAACACAATGGCGAAATAGAGTGTCCACATAAAATACATGGCGCGTGTAGTAACAGTTGCGTCTTGTATCAAGCCATTCTGTGCATAATTGCCAGCAACAATAGAGTATATGTTATTGGATATAAATGGGGCAAAAATAATGCATGTACAGACTACGTCAATAAGTTTTGGATTGTCGAACCAATCTGTGTATATCTTTTCGCTTGTCTATAGGTATAAAATGAGAATAGGTTAACACCAAATATAATATTTAAATCACGCAGCTTCACAATCTCAAAGAGATAGCATGAAAATTTAACGTACATCAGCTACAGTATGGGCGATTCCAAAGAAGTAGCATGAAAACCCTGCAACACCAAATTGCCATGGTAATTCATACAAAACTAAAAAGAAAAAGTTATTTATTTTACCCTGAAAATATGTCAAACAAATAAAGACTTACAGCTACGAAAAACAATGTTAGGCGAAACATCTGTGATAACAATAATGACTTGGATAATCCTTGCTACCAGAAATTGTGTAAATATAAATAACAAGCAATGGATACTTTTTTAGTCTACATACCAATGTTATACATAAGAAAGAAAAAAAGCATGCTATCCACGGGTCTTGGCCGAATAAATTTTGTTTGAGCACAATATGTAAATAGTCTTTGCCCACGGTAGTACATTCGATGAAATAGCAAAATCGAGCCTGGCGTGTAGCAATGTCAATCTGATTGTTATTATTTCAAATACAGGTGCTTCCGGAGAACCAGAGTTTCTTACCAACTGTTGTAACAGTCAAGGCGAGAAAAACACCAACAATAAGCACACAACGGTATACTTCTATCATATCACAGTCTTTTAATCTTAATCTCCAGTCGCAATGGCAATTATTGTTCTCATCGCACAGTAACCAAAAGACACCGTGATCGTCTTGAACATCGAACATCGTTTAGTTAAATGTAGAGCTGAAAGACTTCTGATGTACAGAAGTAGCGTGTCAAGGTAGGTGTATGTATATGTATATGTATATTGCTGATGTTGGTATCTCTGTAAGTGTTTTTGGTGTTTTGGTATATAAACAAAAGAAAGATAAATAAGAAAAGAAAACAATCTAGACTTTATAATAAAAAATACTTTTGAAAAAAAAAAACGCATCCATTTAAATACCCTCCACCCGGATTTATCAAATGCTGCCCCGAAACAATCATGCATGTTGTGCAACACTTTCCCTACAACTTTGAAGCTCGACTAGCCTACTCAGCTCATTTTTGCCTCGCTTTTCTAAAGTGCTTCTTTTTATGTGGATAGAAATATGTGGAGACTGATATCTAGTGCTGATCTGTGCAGCTATTTTTTTTGTCTATTGTTTATTTGAAAAGGTACAATAATGTATGGTGTACTGATATTCTAAAACAAATAATATATACTTACAACCACAGTCTCGATGTCTGATACTCATTCGAGTTTGAATTCAATTGATCCTCACTATAAATTGCTTGCTTTCAGTAGCACACTAAGAAAATAACTTTGTCACAGTTGGCCATTTTAACCTTTTTTGAACAAAGTTTGGTTCTATTTTGAAACAACTTTTACATATACTTAATATTATGTTCCTTTTACTCATCACCTTTTATGATAGAGAGGTTAATACTATAAAAGAGATAATAAAACAAAAGAGTATTGTTAATTGTGATGATGTGCTATGATATATAATCCTGTAATATAAAAACATATTTATGTGTACCATCAAAGGTCTCTTAAAGTAATCGGTCTTTGCTTTATGTAGTAACAGATGAACCACATTACCTTTTACGTAGACGAGAACAGAGAAACAGACACTAACTTTATGAATAAACATTCCATTCTATTTCATATCTATTAACTATATTAGAATGTTGGTCCTTGCACGATATATGTACATGTTTGACAGTTTTTTTTTCTTTTTTTCTTCCTTTTCACAAGACATAATTTATGGCATCTACTATCATTTTACGTTGATATTATAAAATATCTATTTTACAAATCCTTTCAAGTGTGGCCTCTTTAAATCAACCATGCGTTTCTGGTATATATCTATATATTTATAAACAATAGAGTATTCTAGTCTACACATACACTTCTATGCTGGGTCAAAGTTACTCTTGAATGAAAAAAGTAATTCATGATATTTCTTATTTGTTCAACTGATTGGCCAAGGCATCCTTTTTTTTTTTTTTGCTCGCTTGAAAATTTTGGTCAATTTCATTATCTTTGATATCTATATGCTTTATATAATTTGAAATTGGGACAAGTCCTACTATGAGCATCCTAACATGGTTAATAGATGTAGAGGGACGAGAGATTGATGCAAGTGACCATTCATTATCTCTTCATTAACGTCTCTATGCAAATGCTATAGTGGTTTGTTCTGTCACAACACGCACAGTAAAGACCGACTGGTGTAAGAAATTTTGATGGTACACATCTATAAAGTTGTTTTTATACTAAAGAATTTCACACCATTGTAACCACTAACAAGTCTTCTCTTTTATACTTTTTTAATTATCTTTTTATGATTTCTATCCTCATAGAAATGCCCTAGAGTTACTCTATGGACTATTGAAGACATGATTTGTGCTTAATTCAGCTCTTTTGGAGTCAACAATAATAGAAATATCAAATGGGTGAGATTGAATACAAAGTCGTTGGCCAAAAGTGTCTGACATTTTTTAATGCATCTCATTTGATTTTTATTTTTAATTATAAAAATAATACTAAATTAGTACCAAGAATAAATATTCTTAATATGGGTTATCAGTATTTCTTAAACTCACTGAAGAAGTGCTGATAAATACTGTTATATACAAAAAAACAACATTACAATTCAATGAATGAAGTGTTTAATAATTGATGAAGTGTTTAATCTCTTTACCTTTCTACTTTTGTCTGAGATGTCTGAGTCGTCTGGATTCTAATCATAAATGAATGGACACTGTTTACTGAACTCAATGGATTAGCTAAGCCAAAACCCCTATGATGCTCATGTACCTATTATTATTATTATTATTATTATTATTATTATTATCAAAAATGAAACAGTTGTGGTAATGGCCAGATATTGAAATCCCACGGCTTGGTCTAAGCTGAGGGGAAATTTGAAACAATAAGCTAAGGAGTACTTTTAATAGCCTACATGGCTTAATGCTACAAGTATAGGACTGCCCTTTGCACATCAATAATAAATATGGAATACTTAGCTTTTCTTCAGAATCAGTCTTAGAGGCTTAGAGGCCTTGTTGCTATTGTTACTGTATAAGTCTGCACATCCAAAGTGCCCTTATCCTGCACTATAGTACTACTATTTGTTTATATTTCTCTGTACCTCTCTCTGTGACACACCACTGATGTTTATTGTCAAAGCTAACCTTATTCCTACCGACTCAGGACATTGCACCTATCTTTCTGTAAGAACTTAAGCCTATATCTGTCAAGTACATCTATCGATCTATCTATTTATCTATCTATCTGTCTATCTATCTATCTATCCATCCATTCTTTATTTCTTATATATATATATATTAAGACTGCGATGTAGTAGACCTTTCTTTCACAAGCTCCACGAGCCTTTCGATTCATATTACCTTAAATTACCCAGCCATTATTATTATTATAATAATAATAATAATAATAATACATATTTATATCATAGGAAGTTAAAATGATAAAAATAAAGTTACTGTGTCTCAATCTTCCCAACTTTCTTCCGTGGTCCGACAAACATTTCATCTCTGTTCAAAGTGTTGCAACATGAATATTTAAGATAATTTATCATCATGTATCAGATATGTTTTCTCTCTCAACACAAAACTTTTGGTTAAGGTAGAACTAGAGGTATTGCTTTGGTTTATAGTCTCTCATAATCTACTAAAGAGATGGATACATAAATACAAGCAAAAGAGATGATATACCTATTAAATAAATGGAAAAGATATTATGTATGTTCTTGTCAGGAGCACATAAAAGACCTGATAACAGATCTAGGCTAATCTTTAAATCAATGCCACTAAACCCACGGCATCATTGCACAGACAAAAGCTATCTAGTCAGTTTAATAGTGTATCCTTCATTTCAAATAAGCAGTACGATACATAGCATAGTGCTGTTGATCATCTACAAGTTTTCTTCTTCCTTCCTTCCTTCTTTGGAAGAGAAGACAACAATGTTATAGTGCCTTTCTACTGCTACTCATTATAATGAGCAAGTAGAGTATGATTTTATCAGCTTAACTCATTGTCTCCTCTCTCTTCATAATAGCCAATGAATCTGACAATAGAATCAATAGCAGGTGTAGTATTTACGGCCTATTTATATTCAAGTCTAACGTCATTAAAAGCAATAACAAGTTTATACTCTCTAATAGAATAATGCTGAGAAGTTGACTTGTGTTTTTATTATTACTATTACTATTACTATTACTATTACTATTACTATTACTATTACTATTACTATTACTATTACTATTACTATTACTATTACTATTACTATTACTATACTATTATATTATTATTATTATTATTATTATTATTATCATTACTACTATTATTATATAAAATTCCCTTAACAATAGCTCCATACTACTGCTATTAATAAAAAGATATTCATCACTTTTAATTCTTTATCTACAGGTATAGATAGTATCTTTTTTATAGATGATCATTGTTATTTTTGGTATGAAATCATCAAGTAAAAATAACTCTATCTTATAGAGTGAAAAGACGGGGTTATTTATGTTTGCTATTTTCTCTAGGGGTTATATATCTCATTGATATTCTCTCTGCAATGTCTATAGGATAAAGAAGGATTCAAGTCAGGTATCCTCATGTGGAGCATCTTATCTCTATCTTTATGTTGGACAACTCAATGTGCCACTACAGTTTTATCTGTAAGGTGTCGATGCTATGCAAGTACGAGAAGTAGTTGACATCTAAATACATCCTTGCAAGATAACCCAAGCTTAAATACCAATCATTCAAATGCTCGTTGACATACAGTGTCTCAATACATTCTCTACTAGTTCTCTAAAAGGTAGCTATTCTATCTTTAATCTATGTTCATTATGGCCTATTGATTGTTTCTATAGGTAAATCAGTCATCTATTCTTCATTCATAAACTACCCTATTTATGGACTGCATTGATTGTGTTTTCTTATGCAGTCTCCTACGTGTTGCCTTTTCAAGATCTTTTTGAACACTAAGAAGGCACTACGAATCCCTTGAAGACCCACTGTCTTTGTTGGATGTCAATAGATGGCTCTCCAATGACTTTTAAATAAGATAAGATCAACAAAGAACTGTGTTATAAATAGTATAAACGGGGCACCTTTTATTATTATTATCAACAAGCCACTGCATCAACTCTTTGCTAATGTATCTCTACACTCTCTGCCTATTCTTGAATCTAAGCCCTCATCAAAGCACTTGCACTTTCTGTACTTATCACCAGCAGATATCCCACACCCATTCTTCTCCCTCTCTCCCTTTCTTGTGATTTAGCCCTATCATTTCTATTTGTACTATTTTTCGTACTATAGTCTTACTGTTCTTCCTATTGGAGAATCAAAGCCAAAATTACCCCGATCATCCTCTGACATTGCCAGTAAAGACAGGCCAACAGGCTCTGCTTGTTAAAGTCCATAAGCAAATAAGAAATAAGTAAGTCCCTCCACCCAGCTTGAGCCTCTCCAACCCACTTCTGAGTTCCAACTTCAGCTGTGTCTCACGTGGGCTCCTCAGCTGTGGGACTCAATTTTTCTTCTTCCTGGCAAGTCCTGCCAAAAAGAAAAAAGAAAGAAAAAAAAAGGCTTTCTATCTTCTTAACACATACGCAAGGGCAGAAAAGAAAAACATTTATATATAGATATAGATATAGATAAACACATAAAGTAGCTTTCGAATATCAATGGAGATTAAAAGTAATTCTACGCTTCGTCGTGGTGGAGGAGGAGCCAAAAGAGCCACGAGAACCCTGAACCCCATGACGGTGTATGACTATGCACTTCGCTGTGCTATCAGAGCCTGCATTGAACAAAGCGGCCCACAACCCACCACCAAAGAACCCAAAAAAGAGAGACAGTCGGTCCATATTGGAGTGGGAGACGTGTTTGGAAGTATCACTGACAAATTTATGGACGAGGGCAAACCAGACAAACTCACCAAGGAGATCGTGCGTGGGTTGCTCCGTCGAGTAGATGACATTAGCAAAGGAAAAGATATTTCCAAGACAGAATTCCAAGACAAACGGTTCTTGAGTGTTGTGAACCAAGTGCAGAAAGTACTCCAACAGCACCGTTATAAGCCCACCGGCACTGTTAATGATCTCGTCATCATCTTCCTCAAGACAAGTGAGGTTGAGTTGAAACGAGCCAACCCCAACCCCGCTATTTGGTATGAAGAGTTGAATCGATATATTGCACGCTTTGCAGAATTGGTGATAGTGACAGTGCAAGAAGATGCTCCCTCAGCAGCCACCCCGGAATTGATGGAGAAACTCAATGGGTTTGTGGGGCCTTCCAAAGCAGGACGTCGTAATTCTGAGAAGAAGCAGCCACCCGGCTCGCCCTCCTCCCCTCTTCCTTCTGGATCTTTGGAGGCATTGGAGAACTTCCCAATGGTGAAGACCGTCCAACATCTTTTCCAGGTGGATGATGTCGAGCATCGTCGAAAGCTGCGTGAATTACAGCTTATCTGTACAGAATCTGTAGGTGATGATAAGAAGGATGTAGGAGACTCACTCCATTGTGTGTAGGCTCTTTTGTTAGATCTTAAAAAGTGCATCAACAACGTCCACACCAACCAACCCTATCCAGGCAGACGTGAAGATTTCTCGGGCCAACAGATTTATGATAACTGGCAGAAGCGTGAACTTAAGCAGCTGACGGAACTGATGAAGACACTGATGTTGATGAATCCCAAACTGTCTTTGGGAGCAGGCAGCGAAACAGATGTTGGCAGCTCCAACCTACTTGCAAAAGGAGGCATTCGCCGTCAAACCTCCAACAGCGACAATCGAAATTCAATCTACAGCACACTGGAAGACATGCCTTCTTCTGCAGTAAGTGTTAGAGTAAGACGATTTCTTATGCATCTTCCTTCCAACGCCCCCTTTCTTCTCTTTTCGACCTACCTCCCTTTTCTCGTTCTCTTTCCTTCCTAGAGAACAGAGTCGCTCCAGAGTCCATTCACCTATGTTCCTAATGATCCACGCTCCTTCTTTCGTCTCCTGATGAATATGTGCATTGACTATGATACAAATGTTACACCTGATGCTGAGCGTGCCAAAACCAGTGTCATTTCTCAACAATCGGATGAACTGCTGCGTGAATGCTGGAAGACATGGCGTCTTTCCACTCCTTACCGTGCTGTTTTGTACCTTGAGCTGATCAAGAACCGGTTTGAAGGAGGAGAGCTTGATTTTGATGATATTAAAGATGCTACCCGTGCCCTTGATAAGGCCATTAAGGAAAATGATGTTAGCACATGGGCCATTAATGATGTAAGTTGTAGTCTAGACATGCATTGGGATGGTATCTAGTAGTGATCTCATGAAAGTGTGTCTAGCGTGAATACTTGATCCGTGCCTTTGAAGGACTTAATCAGACATTGCTCCATGATTTAGCAGATGCACTCTCAGAATATTGGAAGATAAGGTACATTGAAATAGATACATGTGCATGAATATGAGAGAGAGAGTACATGGACTCATCCACACATATAGTCCTGAATGGGTGGGCGATTTAGTAGGCATGCTGGATAAGATCTATGAAAACCCTGCCTATTTGGAAGACCACGCAGATCCACTCCAAGAGTTTGTCCGTCTTGAAGAAACGATTGAAGTAAAACCCATCAACATACATAGATAAGAACAGGCACTTGTTGACTCAGCACAAGGAACTAATACTTGACTCTATGTTACTGGTATGAGTAGGGTGCTGCAGTCGAACGATGGCGATACATTGAGAATGCCTCCAATAAGCCCGAGAATGATGCTCTTACCAATCTACTAGCCATGGCAGACAAACTGCAAAAGGAACTGGTCTCTCTCTCCAAGCGCAAGTTCAAAACACCCATCAAAGAGTAAGTTCTCTAGTGGATAGAGGTGTCATGGTTCTTCAACTGATATTCCCATGGATGCTACTAGCATTTTATCCATTCCAGGGATTGTCATGGCAAGACAGATGCCTTATTTTGCTCTGGAGATTGATAACTGGGCCTTTTCAAAAGAAGCACAGACTGCATCTATTGAAGTGACTTTTGAGTTTTATCAAAAAGTACTTAGCCTGAAACGACTTTATGATCAGCATGGACCCAAGTAAGATACTGAGTGATCTATGGGCGTAGAGAGGTGTCTTAATAGTCTTATGGATGATAGGAAAAAGACATCATTGTTCAAGGTGGAGTCATGGTTCTTGCAACATGTACGAAGATGGCTAGCAACGACAAGTTCGGCCACACTTGGTTGGGTTGAGAATGCTATCAAACAAGACCAGGTAAAGAGTAGAGCCATCATAATACAAGTCAATAAAGAAAAAGAGGAGAAGATATCTACGCATATACTATGTAGACTCATTTGAATGTATAGTTTGAAAGTATCAACGAAACAGCCATGCATTCTTCTTCTATTGTAGATCTGTTCAGTATGTTCCATCAGGCCGTCGACTTTGTTCAGAGTTTACAGTGGCCAAATGATCTACAGCATTGTCGATTCTTGACAGCTCTTTCAAAAGTAAGGCTACTGCGGCATTGTTGCTCTTCTCCATTACTTATTGACTCTATACATATAGGTGTTTGGTATTGCTATTGAGGATTATACATATATTCTTGAAGACATGATCACTGAAGACATGAGGCCCCGCGTAGAACATACTCCAGAAGCAGCAGCCAGCACTTCATTTCTAGACAGAGCACGCTATCAGATCTATGGTGGACGTGGCATTGCCAAGGACGAAGGTGTTCCCTCTGACTTTACATCCCAGGTAAGTTGGAAATATCTGTTCTTTTATTGATGCTCTGTACCCTATTAGCTCTGTGTCAAGGTCAATGACATTGAAGCAGCGCGTGGAAGATTAGACAGACTCTACCAAATCATGGAAGTGGATGAGATTGCAGAGATGATGCGTGAGTTTGGATCTCCTGTCGTGGAGAAAACAGACAAGAACAACTATCTGTACTCTATCAAGATTCTCCGTGCTGAGGATTTACAGCCTCTGGATAACAATGGCCTGAGCGATCCCTATGTCGTTCTGGAGATTAATAATAAGCAAATTACACGAACACGAACAGTCTATGAAACACTGAATCCAAGATGGGACCAGATATTTGATGTATGGTTGAATGAGAAGGCAGTAGATGTTCTTGCCGTAGTGTATGATGAAGACATGATTGGAGCCAATGAGGAGTGTGGTTTGGTCTGGTTCAAGCTTTCACCCGAGTACTTTGATGATTATCAGACACACGAATTAGTCCTTAACCTTCATCCTCAAGGGAAACTCGTGCTGCGAGTAAGCATGGAGGGTGAAAAAGACGACATTCAGTTTTGGTTTGGTAAAGCCTTCCGTACGCTAAAGAGAGCTGAGAATGATGCGGGTGGTTTGATTGTGGACAGAGTAAGTTATAGTCAAGTCGAGAGAAGAGGAGCAGTCTTTACTCATCCATTTTATGTTTTATGTTTTATGTTTTATGTTTTATATTTGTAGATGAATCGGTTCATGCGCCAATGTCTGTCGCGTCGAATACTGGACAGAGTGCTTGGAAGAGACCGCAGCTTCTTCTCTGCATTTAATAGAGCTACAAAACAGTTAGAGCCAAGTCTGCAGGACTGTGAAGATGCCATTGCACCTTTACTGGATTACCTAGAGAAGAACCTTCATATTCTCAATGACCATCTCTCAGAAGCCAATATGCAGATGGTAGTGCTTAGGGTGTGGAAGGAAATTCTTATTATTCTAGAGGGTGTGCTGCTACCACCCCTGTCTGAACAGCCATCAGAAATGAAGCCATTAGATGACTATGAGATACATGTTGTATTCAAATGGCTCGAGGTAACCCATTCTATGCACTTGGATCTCTTACTGACAATGAATGTGTGTAGTTGCTTAAAATTCTATTCAATGGTGGTGAGGGAGGCGATGCTGTGCCTATTGATAAGCTAGAGAATTCACAATATTACGCTCTCTTGGCCATCAATGCTGCTTATAATGTGGATACAGAAACACTGATCCAGAACTACCACGATGTGCTTAAGAATCAAGTGGAGATGAAGATGCAGGGAGGTCGAAAGGCAGATAGAAGCAAGACTGTGTACCATTCCAAGCACACTGTTCGAAGACGCAAGACAGAGCGTAAATCGGTGTCTTTGGACATGCCCAACAGCGAGACGATTCTTCGTATTCTTCGTATGCGACCAGGGAAACATGTCCAGAGTTTCTTGCACGGTGAGTTTGAGAAGCGCAAGAATCCCAACTTCCAACAGGCAGCCCATGGTCAAAGCCAAAGTCAGACAGGAGAAGAGGGAATCACTCTGCCCATTGCACCAGAGTACCCTGGAACACCCTCTGAAGAAACGACCCTGCCTATGTGATCCATCTGCAGTACGAGCACTGGCTGTTCGTGTTTATTAGTGTCTAGTGTTTTCTCTACCTTTCCTTCTCCTCGACAATAGGTATTTCGTATGTATGTTCGATACCCGCCCTCTTTCTTTTTTCCTTTTCCTTTTTTTTCCTTTTCTCTCCCTTCCTCTCTCTGTTCTCTCTCTCTCTCTATTCACAAAACACAGATTTACTATAAATTGCTCATACATAGTCAATGAAATAGAATGTCTTCAATTTATGGTGTGTTATTAAGAAAGTGTGAACTATTGAATACATATGAATAACACAAGGGATAAACAAACAAACAAAAAAGATTAAACAAAAATAGAGACTATGAACAAATAAAGAGGTAAATAAATAAGTAAAATATACAATACACTGTAGCCTAAACTACTAAAATATAAATAAATAGAAAGGATAAGATAGAAAGGATAAAATAGAAAGGATAAAATAGAAAAATAGAAAAAGAATACATTTAGAGAGATTTCCTCTCTCTTTTTCCCCTCCAAACATACACACATACACATACACACATACACATACACACATACACATATCCCATACACATACACACACACATAGACACTTTTCTGGATCCTTAGACCTCGGCTACTGGGGAGGACTGTGGCACAGGAGGAGGAATAGACTGAGGAGGAGGCAATTGAGGAGGAAGAGCACCTTCCCATCGTGGGGTGGGAGGAGACACGGACTGACGTACAGAAGGAAGAGTGGGAGAAGGAAGAGCCATTAAGGAGAGAGGGACACTGCGGCGGTAGTGACAGTCTTTAAGTGACAGTCGTTTTGGAGAACCATGGGAGTCCAATGGATTCTCTTGGAAATTAATAAGACTTGTACGAACACTGGGGCTTCTGTGCTGCTGTAGGTGTTCTGACATGTCCTGGCTGGCTGTCTTTGCTACCAAGAGGCGGTGGTCATCTGCCAATTGAAAGTGATTCAGCAAGGGAACTGTCACTATGCCCTGATAGCCTAGTTTAATAAAGGCAACGACCTTCTTCATGGCTTCAAGCCAGCATTTCATTTCAGCCACAGATTCACAGCGCAGGAACCATTTACAGAGGGGTTTGCGCAATTCAAGGACATAGCCCTTTTTGAATTCCTCCGAGACAAAGACAAATGTGTCTTCTGTCAGTACAAAATGATCCTGAGCAAGGGCGGTGGGTTTGTTGGATTTAAAGACATAGACTGTGTGGTGGAGAAGAACAGTATAGCGACGTTTCCATGAACGTACAAATGTAAATAAGGAAGGGGCATGTCTCTGTAGCCAATCACTGCACAGGGCTTGTTCGGAAGCAGTTTTGACATCTATGCTCCATGGACTGGGGATTGTATCACATGAGCCCCCCGACGCCACTGCCTGTGAATCGGATTCTTCTTTGAGCGGGCATGAGGTGGGATAGAAACGACTGAGTTCTTGGAGGCGAAAGTTTTCCGAATTGGTAGCACCTGACAGCAGGAGACGAGAAGGTGAAAAAGAAGAAAAGGAAGTGTTGGTGGGTGATACTAGAGACAAGAGGAGGAAAGAAAGAAGGAAAACAGATGAGTTAAGGGTGCTTCTTATGTATGCTCTTCTATTTAAACACTGGCAGGATATTTGGCAGGAGAAGAAAGCTTACATTGAGGCACAGAATCAAATGTACCTGACTCTACAGACCAGCGTCTTTGGCCTTGGTCTACACTACCAATACTGCTGGTGACACTGTAACGTTGGCTGTAGGTGGAGGTGGAGGTGGAGGTGGCTGAGTACTGTGAAGGAGTGGAACACCCAAAAGTCACCAGGTGGTGGAGGGGTGGTAGTGGTGTAGTGCGCTGTTTTGGCGCATGTAAAATGATCTCATCTTTGCACTGTATTTCTTGGGTGGTGGTTATTGGCAAGGGCATGGTGATATGAAAGAGAAAAGAGAAAAGAGAAAACAGGTCGGCTCATATATAACAAACAAACTTATCTTATATCTGGGCTCCATTGTCTATCCCAAAGAGGATGTCTATGAGTAACATCCTTATGAAGAAAGATGTTCTGTCTGCGGAGAGAGTTTCCTTTAGGAATAGATTAGTATCATGTGAAGTGTCCCTCTACTGGGTACATACGTCTTATTATGATTCTCGTTAAACAAATAAGAATTCTCCGATTAGCACGACGAAGTACTTATTGTCTTTTTTCTTTTTTCTTTTTTCTTTTTTCAAATCCCGACACTCTCCATGGCAACCCCCAAGGCAGATATAACGGAAATAAACTCTCTTATTGTTAAAATAAAAATAAAAATAAAAATAAAAAACATCTTATTGTTCAATGCCACAGTGTCTGCTATTCTAGGCTGAAAGTAGGTTTAAAGTGCTTATCTTATAGTGTGGTGTGCATATTAAATAATACATATATTTATATAGTATATACATAGTATAAATTTTAGTATAGAGCTTAAGTTAGGGAAGAGTATATAATCTAATCTAATAGATTATATTAGATTACATTAGATTACATTAGATTACTTATGGTAGTGTGGTAGTGTGGTAAGGTAGTAAGGTGGTAAGATGGTATGGTGGTATGGTAAAGTGTGGTAGAGGTTATTTTCTATTCTAGTCACTCCGCTCTCCTTACTATCCTCCGATTCAGGCTATTCATCCATCATCCCTATACAGCAGTTATCGATTGAATGCAGGCCTATTATTTTCTATTTAAGGGTGTATACTTTCCTATTCTGTTATTTTGTTATGCAGAAATGGTGTTTACATCACACACTCCAAAGAATTATAGAGCTAAAATAATAATAAAAAGAGGAAAACTGTGGGGACTGCACAAGACACTGGAAATGTGAAGTAGATAAACAAATAAACAGGCAATTCTCCATAAAGAACTGTAATAATGATAGACTCCTATGAATAAACATACACAGTCATTATTCTAGCTATGGCTTCCAAGAAAGGTATTTTGTAAGGATGCAGCAGGATGGAAATGGTGGGGTTGACACGCTTTTGCTGAAATCAAGCCAAGGAATTCAACAATGATAATAGGAAGAGCCTAGCCCGACTCATCTATAATTCATCTCTAGGAGTGCTAGTGCTAGAATCACTACTAGAATCACTAGAGTAGCTAGAATCACTAAGGACATAGAGAAGCTGTGACTACTGTGACTATTCATCAGGCTGGCATCCTACTGCCTTACAGCAGAATACCAGTAGAGAATACAGAACCAGCCGACCTATGGCTCATCAGTCAAACCATCGATGCTTGGAATAGATGACCTGTAGCTGTGGTAGGCGAAGTGACGCTTATTTTGACACACACTCTCTCACTTGTACGTTGTAAAGTTCTACAAAAGACTGATCTGGGGTAGTGTCTGTAAACAGTAAAAGAGCAAGTATGGCTTAACTAGGAACTATTCTTCTCTTGTACGTGGTTGCTCTTTTGAAAATAGTCAATTTTGTCACTTTGATTGTAGTGTAGTGTGGTGTTTGTGGCCCTGATGATTCAGGTGTATAGCCTTCAAACTTAATAATTTCAACCATCGACCTACTTACGAATCTTTCACAAGCAATGTCTCTTAATAGACTGTCCATCTAACCTCAGTAGGATAGTAGTCTACCTACTTAATATGTCAAGTCGTATGCCATTTCAATGACTAACAACACAGCTGCATATCATAAAGATGAATCAGTACTACCTTTGTAAAGCCAACTGGTTAAAAAGAAAAACTAAAGCTAGTGGGTGCATTTCCTCCATACTAAGACAATTTAAAAATCTTTAAACCTTTTTCAGATGTTAAAATTCAGAGTGTCTATAATTTTCATGTGAGTTTTGTAATCACTCAACTCTTTTTTTTTTTTAAAAAAATAAAAATAAAAACAAAACTACTATTCCTACTGTTATCTTTACTAATAACATTTATGATGCAAACCACACGCCTTATTGAGGAGGCTGAATAGTAGCATGGATCTGTTGTTCACAATAGATCAAGGTGTTCAATGCTCAGGTGGACTCATAATCCACAAGGAACACAACTGTATCAGTTTGTTGATCTTTTGACTCTCATTCTATTGATGTTTATTGATAACAATTCCATAGTTAATGAGTTATACATTGATTCAACTTGCACTAAAACTATTCATTAAAGAAGAGACAATAGTTTTAGTTCTCTATGAATTCTTTTTCTGTTTTATAACCTGCCACACACACACTCTCTCTCTTACTCTTACTCTTGCTCTTGCTCTTACTCTTACTCTTGCTCTTACTCTTATCCAAGAATCCATATCTCAAACCACTAAAATACCTATGTAATGTTTCAAGACCCTGATTTTAGTGTCAAATAGAATATTTAGTACATGCTGCAGTGGTATTAACAATAATGGCTGAATGAACTTTCTATGTGCCCTGACTGAGAGTGTGGATTAAGTGTATTTATTTACTTATGCTCACATCTTGGCACAAACTGGATCAATAGACATCTTTTTTAATAATAATCATCATAATAATAATAGGCCAAATGACCTTACACTTCAATACTACTGTATAGGTTACCACTGTCTTATTTGGGAGATTGATTTCTATAAATTCCTTGTTGAATTTTTCATAGATGTACAAGTCATCACTTGTTTGAACAGTAAAGGTTTTCTATCTCCATTCCCCTCTCTTTCTGCCTTTATTTTTATCTGCTTGAAGATGAAATTCCTCACTCAGCAGTTATAACTGTTCCAGGAACTCTATATCAATTAAGAGAGTTGGGGAAGAGCTACTGGTGCTAAACAAAGAGGGTAGCCCTTTCACTGTTTATTTTTGTTCCCTAGTATCTCTGTAATTTAAAGTAATGAATTCTGTTTCAGATGTTATTTGAGTTATTTGTGCATTGGGCATTATGGTCAAAAGACTATTTATTCTGAGTAATGTTAGAAAGATCTTATCAGAAGAAAACACAGCTTTGAGCTATTTGTAGAATATCAAGTTTAATTCTGTGAATTCAGTTTCTCCACCTCAAGTGGAAACTTTTTTCTTTTAATATTTTTTTTTCTGTTTCTTCGGTTGAGATTCAATGAGATATTTATAAGATGATTTGATATTTAAGTTCAGATAAAACTTAAATATTTCAGACAAGACATCAAATCCATTGGAAAAGAGTTTAGGTAAAAGATCAAGAATGGGTAAAGAGTATCCGATTGAGCATACATAGAAACTCAAGTCGTTTATATGAAGTATTAATAGAGTAGGCAGCCCAAGCCTAATCTTGTAAGGGCTCTAAGCCTCTTTATCTTTAGCAAGTAAGTCTTATATTTTCATAAGTGCGCGAATGCTCTTGAATGTCTTCAGAATGTAGGAATCCTTCATGTTCTGAGCATGAGTAATAAAGTAATATTTTTAATTATTTCTTTAATATTAAGGTTAACAGGAGAAGTGGTTGAGATTTATTCTTTTTTCTTTTTTAATCATAGGAGATTCAAGTAAGTTCTATTCTTCAGTAATGAAAAGGAGATAGATAGTGTTAAGTCAACGATACGAAAAATAGGTGTATCATTTATGTTTTTGTCTTTTGAAATTCATAAAATAATGAATAAAAAAATAAAAGAGCGGAGTACTTATTCTACACCAAGGATTGGGATGTGTTGAATTTTTTGACTTTATTTTCTCTTGATAGGTGAAAATCATGCACTCTAACATCTAAATAGGTGTTTGATCATCCTATTGACTATTTGATATATTATTATTATAAAGTAGAAAACAATGGGCCGATTTCTTTATTTCATTTTATTACAGGAGTACTATGAGGCCCAAGGCAAAGAGTGTGCTTTAGGGATGTAAGGGTAAATAATAAGGCGTACCAACTATTGAACTCCTTTTCTTTTCCAAGATTCATAGTAATAAAGACGTGTTGATATAGACTCTTACCATTCCTATTTTATTTTTAATATTGAATATATTAACTAGTATCAGATCATTCAAAGAAAATGAAATAAAAAAAATACTTGATGAAGTTTATTCTAATTCTTTTTGAGATCAACCTACCCCCCCCATCAAGACAACGATAGTATCAATTCTTGTGTATTCACCAGGAAAGCAGCTCAAAGAAACAGGAGATTCTTTTTGCCATGTTTTTAGAATTAGACTGCCCTGAAGAAAGAAAGAAAAAGACCATAGAAAAGATAGACCTACATGGACAGCAATGTTCTGTTGTGTGCTCAAGCGAATAGTGATGGGGTCTAATGACAAGCTATAACAGTATATTATTGGTGTCAAAAAGTGCCTTATGTTTTTTTATTAAAGTGTCTTTATCCTATGATAAATTTGTGTAATGTTATTGGCACAGTGAAGAATTTGAGCGATTATACATGATAAAAAATAGGATGGGCCCGAACAATACACTATTAGGCTGAGAGTGGCGTGCTTCCCCTTGGACTCCTTTCTATTTCTCTATTTTCTAAATCTAGGAGTAAGTTTGCCACCCACAAGACAGCCTCAAGTGTCACACCATTCAAAGAAATCAAGGCTGTAAAAATGTCAAGACGGTGGTGTAGCAACTCCCTAGTTCGTTTCTATGAACTCTTGATTCTAACCCCTAGAGAATACCCCAGTCTAATTAGACGATCATCTCCTAAAGAAGAGCCTCGATTAAATGAAAAAGAAGTAGAAAAAAGTTATTGTTGTTCTGGAATGGGAAAAATACCTCAAAGCATCACAACTCTCTTTTTCATCAGCATGGAGGCCAGCATGAAGACAGCATGGAGCGGAGATACCAGGTCAGTAAATAAGAATACCAGAGATGGGCAGGTAATGAAAATATAGATTTTTGTCAATAACATTCTTACATTTTCTGCACGCCTGTCTGGTTTTTCTTTCTTGACTGAGGGTATGAGACCTTTTCCTGACAAAATCAATATAAGAATTGTCTAAAAGATATACCATCATAATAAAGAAAGTACTCAGAATCCGAATACGGTCCATGCTATTGAATTACACCTGTCTAGTGAGCCTCTCTTCACTTATTCTACCATAGAGTGGGTGGCCAGTAGATTCAAAAGCAAGGCTTATCTACAGCACCTGCCAAATAAAATACTTTAAAAATACAGTGCTCACGGTACTAATTTGTGTGAGTTCAGATTGCATTAATTTAATTGGCCAATTCATGTTAATCAAATAAGCCAAGTTATGTTTTTCACTTCATTTTACACAAAAACAATAATTCTATTTGAATTTTTTTACTTTATTTGTATAATTTATTATAATAGGCCAATTTATAATGATATTCCATTTATAAAATCTTCAAATACATTAACGGAAGGTTGTATGAAGTTGAATTCAGCATAGTTGATTGTATACGTTTCTATTACGTTTTTGTTACAGACATTCGTATTTAGCTATTTTTATTAGATGTAGTTCTTCTTGGAGTACAAGATTTTCAAAACGCCTTTATCTTTAGTAAAACCTTTTCCCGAGGCATATGTTAAACTACGAACAAATTTGCAAGATACTGTCTGAAGATCAAAAATTCATTGACATCATAACTAAGGACTTACTGAACGTCTATGAAAATTCTTATACACTTTATTCAGCTAAAATTCTAACGAATAGAGTAAGTGTTACTTATAAACCACACTTAGCAGTTCATTCTGCTTTGCCACCCATCATTATACAATTTCACTCGTATGCTTGTCAAGACCCAATGATAAATGCCATTGATCAATGCATTCAAGTTTACTTGTAAAACAATCAGCTCCCAGTGGTATTACTTATTTCTTTTAACAAACTCTCAAAATCATTCTTGGACCCATTTGCAATCGTCCCACTTTTTTTTATTTTCCATTGTAGTTATTTACTACTTCATCGTTAAGCTTTTATAGAATGTTATAATTTTTCAATAAACAGCGTGGCTGCTTCAGGCCACTCACTTTGTATGAAATCTAAATAAATAATTCATATGATAAATTTTATTAAGATAAATTCAAGGATCAAATTAGATAAAGTTACTTTCGAAATATGTCAAAATGTTATCGTAAAGACTTTTGCCATAGTTGGAAAGATCACTCTTTTGGGAATTAGGACTCATTTATTACCAAACTAAGAAGGGGACGCTATCGAATATCAAGAGGTGTCGATAGTTCATAGCATTTCGATAAGTTAACCACTGAATCTATACTATTAGAAAAAGTATAAAAGACTTAACAATTCTATTCAATCAACAACAGAGTTTAATTACATGTTCTACTGTTTTGTATACCTTTGGCCTAAAAACACAAAGACGATAATGTGGTTATTTTTGTTAATCTAATCTACAATAAATTGATTTTTTATTGCTCTATCAATATATGGTTGCTATCGTTGAGCTGGAACTTGAATTAATCTGTCGTGTTCTGACTTCAATCGAAAGATTCTCTATGAATAGGTCAACATGAGTAGTATGCTGTGACATTCAGAATACTCTATGAAAGCTTGAGTGCACACAAGTAACATAGTACATCTCTGTATCATCTCACTGATCGATCGAAGCTACAAATCAACCTTCTAAGCTCAGTGTACCATTGGACACTTAGCAAGAGCCATCTTCATTAATAATTCTAACAGAACAATATTGACCTACTAGAGTCAATTGAGTAAAGACTCATAATAATTAATGGTCTCAATAATGGAGTGTTTATCCCATGAACCAACCATAAGGTAG
Source organism: Spinellus fusiger (assembly GCA_025094145.1). NCBI lineage: Eukaryota > Fungi > Mucoromycota > Mucoromycetes > Mucorales > Phycomycetaceae > Spinellus > Spinellus fusiger. The sequence goes on along the minus strand of JALLLS010000022.1, from coordinate 32,805 downwards.
AATATATTATCTTGTCATAAAGACATTTTCTATAATTGGATCTACAACCCTTTTTGGGAATAATAAATCCTACTACTAAACTGAGAAAGGGATGCTATCAAATACTAAGGGATGATGATAGTTTGTAGTACTCAATAGCATACCCCTGGAGCTAAATACTGGTAGTAGAAAAATAGAAAAGACATATCTATATTAAATAATAAACATCAGTGTTTAACTATCTGTTAGCTGATCGGATTTTCTTTGGCCTAACAAGCCATTGATGGCACCCTCAATAAATAACCAGAAATATTCAGATGCAGGTTTCCTTTTCTTTAGATTCACACCTTATCTTAATAGTGTTATAACTTCATGATTTCATTAGATAAACATATAATACTCTCAATAGATACATAGAATAGTATTTAAAATACAAGACAGTGGTTTTTTATTACAAAGTTGCTTAGTAACCAACATTAGTCTTTGGCATCAATGACGGCCTGGCAATGAGATGGTCTGTTACTTCCTTTGATATTTTACCTTATTCCAGCATCAGATCCGCCTCCAATTTCTCCTTGGTAGAATACACCCTTTTGTTTTTCCTAACAACCTTCTTGAGGTGGGCCCACAGGTACTCGATTGGATTGAGATCAGGACTCTGCAAGAGTCAGTAAAGAGTCATTACTATACTTTTTACTGTCTGTTACTCTTGAACTGTTTTACTTGTATGGGGTCTATCACTGTTCTCTTTTAGACAGTAGCTTACTCCAGGGCTTAGGATAGAGAGAGACGCTTGAGTTTATGGCAGTAGACTTCTCTAAGTACCTTGATGTACTTGTTGGAGTATTCTATCCTCCACTAAGATCCATCTGCCAACGCCCTCCCCACTGAAGCAGCCCCATACTATCACTCCACCACCTCCAAACTTCATTGTTTATAGTAAATACTTAGGCTCAAACGTCGTTACATACTGCCTGATGAATATTACCCCTCCCCCCTGTCATAGCTCATGAACTTGATTTTGGACTCATTGGACCAGACAACTTTCTGCCACTACTCATGAATCCAACCAACGTGCTCATGAGCCCAATGGAATCTTATCTTTATGTTATTCTTTTTTTTTCTTCAAAATAATAATAACAATAACAATAAGCTTGACTAAAAGACTAGATGAATGAGAGCTCATATCATCAATGTACTACCTCAAAGTCTTGTCTAATACCTTGATAGTCATGTCTACCATGATGGCATCCTTGGTCTGTTGGGGATCCCTCAAAACTGTTCTTCTCAACCCTCTGAGGGCCCTCCAGTCCAACCATCTTTGCCAACCCCTCTTAGGTGATGGCACCACTAAGTCTGTTTCTTTGTAGTGCTTCACGATGTCCCATACAGTGAAAGACACGTTGAGCATGCGAGATGCCTTGGCCATGTTTGTGTTCATGTTCAGCACCTCATGCAAGATAGCGTATGAGTCTCACTTTATTTATAAAAACAATCGTGATATATCTTTTTTTTATCTTTATTATCAATTGATTGTATTATGAAAAAGTATCAGAATTAATAAATATGGATAATTATTATATAAAGAATTAAATCAAATAAAGGATATGATATCTATAAACATCCATCTTATTCTTTATAATTTAATGATATAAATATAAATGTAGATATAGTGAATATCTACATCTAACTTTTCAAAAATTATCTCATTTAATATAAAATCAATATAACATTAGCTATTTTATATTTTATATACTAATTGTTGTGCTCTAACTTCAATCCAAAGATTCTTGTGATATTAGAGAACAAGATGTCTTTGAAAAATAAAAGTGATAATAGAATGAGTCTCTTTGTAATCCTTTTAATTAACAAAGTGAAAAGAGAGTTATAACAAAAGAATTTGTTTTTTAATATCAAAATAAACTAATCAAGAACTACCACAAGGTAGAAGGCCACTGAAGGATAAGCATCCACAGAAAGTATAAATAATGAACCACTCTTCACTCAATAAAAATCATCTTTGTTCAGTCTCGTTATTTTCTACTTGTCTAAATAATCACATCTTTCACCTATCCAAAAAGAAAAAGAAAAAGATTATACATATCATAATAAGGTAAATAAGGCATAGCATTACTCAATTTTTTTTTAAAAAAAAAAACAATATAAAATCTTATATAATATAATAATCAAGTTGGTAAAACATATGTCATAAGACTATTTCCATAAATGAATATTCATCATTTGTGTCGCAGAACAACCAAAAGGGGAAGATTACTACATACATCAGGGACACGCAAGCAATACAACTCATTCTATCATCAAATGTATACCTCACATCATAGCTTATAGTAGTATACAATAATTATACAATTGAATGAATAAAGAACAGAGTTTAACCGCACGTTAACTGGCCGGATTCCTTTGATGCTAAGATCAAAGATAACAGGCTCACAAAACTTTATATTTGTCACAGATGACTAATAAGTTTAGTTAATCCAGGAACCTCAATAATTCCATAAAAGTGAATATTGTTTGTGTTTGGATTTTCATTGACACGTGTTTAATAGTATTCTATAGTAACTCAGTTCTCTCTACAAATATAATGTTTTTATTTTTAGAAGTTACTAAACATTATAATATCTAGTAATGATAAGATCCAATAAGACACACTATATCACTTTTTAGATAGTTTACCTGTAGCATGGGTTTCCTTTAGTCAGACAACTGAGGCTCCAGTGATCATCAGGGAGAAGGATAAACAAGAAGGCTTGGACCAATAAAAGGTCCAAAGGAAATAGATATGAATACAATAGCATTGAATAGCATTGAATAGCATTGAATAGTGTCAGGTACTGTTCATCATGCGTTAATAGGGTCATGTCGTATGAGATTCAGACAATCTTGCTCAATGTTAGCCTATACTCTGTGCTGATGAATGGGCTTTTCAAATAAATGCAAGTGATTTATCTCTATGTACATCAATCTGAAGCAGTAGTGTTTTAGTGTGCTTATCTTGATGTTTTGGCCATTGACTGAGCATGTATTCATAGTCCAACCTAACTGTCCTGTATAAAAAGAAGTATGTAGCTCATAGGATCCTACAACTGATTCATCTCCCTCATTCTTCACAATAGGCTGCCATTATTATTTGGACAGTTACAATGACTTTTGTGCAAATAGCCATATCCACAACAGCTTGTATCTTTATTTTGAAGATGTATATTATAGTATTCTACTCTAAAAATAGATGACTGTAAATCGAACTTGAGATGATACACATTTATATATATATATACTTGTAAGTGTGTCGATGAAAACAGTGTTTGTTTTTAGACAGAATGATAATGGTATTAAAATAGTCTCCCCGGAGAAATATTAAATTTTAAAAAAGCATTTATATTGTAGTTTTACAATATACTGCAACTTTGACAAGTGAAGAGACTGTAGAAACCACCGAAAGTATAGGTGAAGTTATTATTATGACAGTAATTGTAGAGACAAAGAAAGACATTTGTTAAATAGTATTCAAAGGCAATGTTACTCTCTTAGAAGTTCAAAACGCATTGCTCACCACTTGTAATAGTTCTCCATTTTTATGTGTGTGTGTGTGTGTTTATTTTATTTTATTTTTTTAAAAAGTTTGGTATACTACAATGATCAGTTCAATCCAATATCCTGTTTAATTTACAGTTATTCTTTCATCTCCTTCCTGTACTAAAAGTAATCATAGGTAGTTGTGCCAAAATCATTCCATTGTCTAGTTTCAGGTTAAAATTCTGTATCTATTTTCTTATTTGAAGAAAAAAATTGACTGTAAATAGAGAAGAGTATACATAGAATCGCTACCAATAATAAGCTTGGCTCTACTATAGAAGATTAAACTATAGATAGTTATTGTATTGAACATTTTAATGCAGCGCATTTGGGTTTCCTATCCAACATTAGTAGCACGGCTATTGTTCTTGTCAATAAAAGAGGACTGTCCATGGTCGCTGTTGTAGTCGGCATTACAGGAAAACTGTAAGGAGCACTCTGTCTCTTCTCTCATCTTATTCTACTCTATACCACTGTTTCAATAATCTACAAACCCTATTCTTCTGTTTTTATTGATGGGGAGAGTTATTTACTGTGTGTAATTTAAAAATAAAACAAAGCTCTAACCAAATGTTGGTTGAAACTCATTCAGAAGTGGCTTTTTTCATGTTGGAATAAGTGCTGGATGTTGAAGGACTCTTTTCCTGGCATGGCCTTTTGATGAGTAGGGTGCGCCTATAGCCTGTTTTGAATACAGACAGAGGAAAAGATCTTGTAGCCATTGTCATTCCATTGTCAAAAATAGAAAGAAAGAAAAAAAGAAAAAAAGAAAAAAAAGGTTAAACCCAGTGAGGAAACAAGCGTGGCAAGGGGATGACAAACACCAAAAAAAAACCTTTTCTTTATTTCTCAAGGAGATGGCCGCGTGGATTTGAACTTAATTATGTCTTGTTCTCTCTTGTCCTGTCATGGAGAGACTAAACAAGAAAACGGCGCAAATGGGGACAAAAGTATAAACAATAAGTCCATGCTCATCACATGATATATCCGTTAAATAGATTATGTTTCTTCCCCCCCCTCCCTTGGCACAGACCAACACTATGCATACAAAACACAGAAAAGATGTTTACCAGAATCAGTGTCTTTTTCTGATATAGGATACTCTCATGAATTTTGCCTTTTTCATATTGATACTTAGCCACACTGGATTAAAAAGAGATAGTTTTATTAAACATATTTTCTATTGAGACACTTGACAATGTTTACACTTAGAATAGGAGAAATGTACAAGTTTCAGTGAATGAAGCTGGCTGGCTTTGAGACTGACTGAGGTGGAAGCTGCCAGTCTCCTTGATTGGGCTGATGAGGTGTTCACCATCAGTCACTTTTTGTGCAAGTGCAAAGTGAGAAGAAAAAAGAAATAATCGAGGGACAATCGAGGGACAACCCTATGCTTCTACTATGCTTACTTTCCATTCTATTCAGCCTACACCTGACACAAATCAATAGAATTCTGGTTCTCTTGTACGTCTAACGATGAATCTCCCAGACAATTCCATATTTCTCTAATAAGATAATTCTACCCAAAAGAGTTTGTGGTTATTTTTAAGGTATATTTCGTACAAAAGAGTACAATGTACAAAGGAGTACAGTTTTCCTGAAAAAGAATAAACATGCTTATGAATACACCCTATCACAAACAGAAGTTTCTATTGAATTTATGACAGTAACAAAATGAACTTCTGTCTATAGACACAGACACAGACACAGACACAGATAGAATGATGGACTTATGAAGTTGTAGGCTCCTAGACCTATAGGCCTGTATGTATAAAAATAACAACCATCACCACCATTGCTATAGACAGCTGCTAATAGTACCTACGCACTGTTATGGCATACATTCATACTTCTACTTTTATTATGGACTGTCTATAATGCAAACCAGCCCACCTACAATGTATTACTACGGAACACACCAAGAAAGATATTAAGCCACACATCCCAAATACACTACTCTAAAGATAAAGATAAACCTGAATAGTATGAATGCTATGGTGGTTGATATGGCTAATAGGGTTATCTACACTCATGTCTAATCAGCACAGTCCAGTGAACCCCTGTTCTAATCTTCAAACAAGTCCTTCAGCTTCTTCTCTTTGATTTGATCGGGTGTCTCTACTCCATGCCTTGGTGTTGAGTTTCTGAGGTGTTGAACAACATCCGGAGAAGGTGCATTGTCCTTCATAGCAGCTGCCTTTGCTCTAGCATAGAATTCATTTTTAAATTCAATCTTTTCTACTGATGCCTTCCATTCCACTGCATTATTAACCCATACAGCCAAACGACGCTCATTTTTGTCTTCCAATGCAGGTGGCATAACAGCTACATTATTATAGTATTTCAGTAATATTGCTAGTGTCGGCTTATCCACTGCATATCTTTTGGATAGTTCCTCTTGTTTTTCTACTGTGTCGAATTCTCCAGGAGTTGATCTCTTTCTTTGCTCCATCATCGAATACAAATCATCAATAGGAATACGATTGAGTAATGGTGTAGGTCCAGTGTGTGCTTCTTCTTGTTCTTCAATACGTCGTCTCTGTTGGAGAATACCAAGCATAGCGTCTGCCTATTTAAAAGAAAGAAAGAGTATCAGGATGTGCAGTCCATACATCCATCCATAGATAGAAAGATAGGTTTTCTTACAGTGTGCATTTTAGTGAGGGTTGGTTCTATCTTTACAGGACCCAGTTTTGTGAGGTTTTCATGCAGGTGTGGGTCTCTCACTTCCATTTCACTGTCCAAGAAAGCCTCTTCATCCTTTGCTATTGAATAAGAAGAGTCAGCAAGACTGTCCTGGTGTTTGTTAGCAGTGCGCCACAGCTTACATGCAGGAGCACCCGTGTCTCTTACTGTAGAGAGAGTAGAAGGAGATTCACGCGGTGTCTTGGTGAGTGTCTCTGGACTTGCTTTCTTGGGCAGTCGTCTCACAGCCTGTGTTGATACCTGAGCTCCCATGACAAGAAGTAGTGAGAATCAACACGCTCAATAAAGAGTCACTTGTCCAAGAATAGAAATCACCTACAAAAATAATAGGAGAGAAACAAGGTGGTGTGGGCTGATGTGATTTTAAAGGGAGTCTCCTAGAATGGAAAATAGAGAGCAATAGAAAGATGGCTTGAATTATTATTTTACAGGAATCTATTAGTAACTGTCATCAAAGCAAAAGAGTGCTATTAGGCGTCATTTTGATAGAAACAGCAGAGAGAAGGGGTCAACAAGGTGCACAAGGGTCTGTTGTACCTATAGACATGGACAAGGACAAGAATGAAAAAGAAAAAGACAGTGGGCCCAATGGACTGCTTCTTCCACCTATCTACTCTACTCTCTTCCATCTAACTATCCAGCACTTTGACTATGTTTATATCTTCAAGGACAGGCCAATTGGAATGTATTGACTTTGTACAGGCACTGTATCTACTTTAATAGAGATAGGGTAGACTACAAGCAGACACGCGTATAGACACCTATGGATCGAGTGGTGTAGGTGGGGTGTAGGTGGAGTGTAGGTAGGACGTGGATAGGACGTGGATAGGACAACTAAGAAATACATCCTAAAGCATTGTCTCATCCAAATCATCGCATGTTTGGTCTCCTCTTATGCATGTATACCAATCCCCCACAGAACACTTCTTCTCTGTGGTATTTCGACAGGGACACTGAGAAGGCTCACTAACACACACTTCTGTTTCCTCACACAAATAGCCAGGACAGTTGACTTGTGTTATCAAAGGTGAGTTACTGTGTCCATAAGAACAATGGGTGCTATTGTCTGTACCTGCTTCATACTTGGTAGAAACACCTCGCTCTGGACGACCAAACACCAAAGTACCTTGTGAGACTGGCTTTTGTTCCTGGTGGTGGTGGTGTTCCTGGAGTGGCACATCTTTTACAAACATATCATTATGCCATAAGAAGACTGCAACAAGAGCAGCAAGACAGAAGATGAGAAAGTAATGATGAGCCATGGCACTAATGAACAGTCCACTTGTTCCTGGTATGGGCTAGGATGAAATGTGAACTCTCGACTGTCGTGACTGTGAACATTTGGGATTGGCAGTTGAGATGTTCATAAGGTTCTGGTCATGGGTACTGCCACGTTATTTGTACCACCAAGACTCGACTTTATGTCTTCTATAGGCTACAGAGATGTTCACTACAAAGGGTGAATAGATGTGTGTTTTTATTTATATTTATATTTATATTGTTATTGTTATTGTTATTGATTAACACACTATGAGAATAAAAGAAGTGTCTATAAGCATGAGATTCTTCCTAATGCACGCGAAGAGTATAAGAGTGTGTAAAGGTGTATAGAAGAACGGATGACTATACTTCTTTCTTTGACTGACTCTCATACAGTTGTTGATGCCACATATCATAATACACACCTGTTTATCCATAGACTGTCAGCTCCAGCATGAAAAAAAGAAAAAGAAATCATCATTACCCTGTTGATCTAATGCTGTTTTCTTGATCAGCTCTTCATGGGTGCCCTGTTCAACGACAGATCCATCTTTGATCCTATTTCCAGTCGCATGTGTAAAATAAACAGAGAAAATAATCATCCTCTATCTTCAACTTACACCAAAATCAAATCAGCATGGGCAATAGTAGATAGACGGTGAGCAATGATAAGTGTAGTACGATTCAATGTCATCTTGGCCAGTGCTTCTTGGATCTGGCATTCTGTAGTTCTAAAAGGATAGAGATACACGCTTATTTATAGTGCTGGCCTTCCATCCACCACCTCCTTACGTGTCCAAGGCACTGGTAGCCTCATCTAACAGAATGATAGGAGGGTTCTTAAGAAGTGTACGAGCCATAGCTACTCTTTGCTATAGACAAGATATAAAAGAAAGAATGAAATCAGCTCACTAATGTCATTATCAGTGTCTGATGCCTAATGCATAGCACGCTCCTTTTCTTGCATTACCTTTTCGCCACCACTAAGGCGAAGTCCTCGTTCTCCAACTTTAGTTTCATAGCCTATCTCCATCCAATTCTACAGTTGAGTGATGTGTCATACTTGACTAACATTACCATCAGGAAAAGACAGGATCTTCTCATGCATCTGAGCTGCTTTGGCTGCCTCCACCACTCTCTCTTCATTGGCATCCACATCAGCATACCTAATATTATAAGCAATAGTATCATTGAAGAGTACAGCATCTTGAGGAACAACTCCAATCTTCTTGCGTAAAGACGCCTGTTTGACTTTGCGAATATCCTGTCCATGAATGTAAATATGTCCAGCATTAGAATCATAGAAACGGAACAAGAGACGAAAGATGGTGGATTTTCTATATGTAAAGATCCAATGTGAGTTTTGTTCTAATAAGATAGAGAGTGTGTACTATTACCCCCCACCAGAAGGCCCCACGAAAGCTACTGTGGATCCATGAGGAATAGAGAAGGAGAGATTGTTCAGTATGGATCGTTGGCCATCATACGAAAAGGAAACATTGTCTGTTCGTTGTCTGGTTAATAATTCACTGTTTCCAAACACACACACGTATAGATAGAAAGGAAGGAAAACTCACCAAATACAATAGACCCTTGGCAAAGAACAAGATCCTTGGCATCAGGTGCATCAAGCACAGTTGTCCTTTCATCAAAGAGAACAAACATTCTCTCCATGTCGATAAAGTTCTGCTGGATCATGCGATAATACAAGCCAAAAAAATGAAGCTGGTCCAAATCCAATGCAAACAACAGTCAATCCAATGCAAACAAACAAACAAAAACAAAACAAAACAAAAGTCCAATAGTATTGTGTCAACTTACAGGCGTGTAGAGCTGCATCATGTAGATGTTAAAGGCAACAAAATCACCAGCTGTCAAGTTGCCTTTAGAGACTTCCCATGCAAACAACAGACTTCCCGCCAAAAGGCCTGCCGTAATGACTGCATTCTGAGCAAGAGTAAGTATATTAAGAGAAATAGAACACTTCCAATCTGCCTTTTGGTATTCTATAATGGCATCCTTGTAGCGTGCAATTTCAAAAGCATCATTTCCATAGTACTGGACTGTCTCAAAGTTAAGCAATGCATCCACTGATTTGGTACGAGTCTCACTGTCTTTTTCATTCATTTGGCGTCTGAAGTGATTGCGCCATTCTGTCAGTCGAATGGTAACATACAGGTAGAGCACCATTGTCAGTAGAACAATAACACCAAAAGGAGGGGAAAACTTGATATAGAAAACAACAACGGCAAGTATACCATTGATAAGAGTAGGAAAGACTTGGAATACAACTTGGTTCAATAGCTGAATTACACTGTTGGATCCACGGTCCATCACCCGCAACACCTCTCCTGTCTTTCGGTGGATGTGGAATTGGAGAGACAGGCTGTGAAGGTGGTTGAACATGTCCACCGATATCTTACGTGTAGTGTACTGTCCAATAGGTATCCATAGCCAATTCTGAATGGCTTGGATCAACCCAGACTATCCATTAAGTAAGAGAAATAAACACCATGTGCATATATGTAGGGTATAAGAACACTTACCGTTCCTTGTAAAAACTTAAGACCTACAAATCCCACCACAGCAGCCCATGCGAATTTGCCTATAGATGTATGTACAAGTAAGTGTTCTTGTCCACGCCATGTGTCCAGTGGATCCTCACCTGGTGTGTTTTGGAAGCTGTCCACAATTTTACCAATCTGCAGTGGTGTGTAAATGTTAACTACTAAGCCTAGGATCATCAATGCAAAGCACAATAACACAGAGAACTGCAGTTGTTTGTGCTGGTAAGGCCAAGTGTAAGGCAAGACCTTTCTAAAATAGCCAAGGAAGTGTGCTGTGTCTTTGTTCTTTCTATACTGCTGCTGCTGATGATGGTGGTGGTGGTGGTGTTCTTGACTGTCTCTGGTGCAGGATGTTCGGTGGTGTGGTGTAGATAGACTGTCATAGGAAGTAGGACGAGCACAAGAGAGAAGAGGAGTATACATAGCAGAAGGACGAGAGAACAAATGAACGATGCTAAGCAAGAGAATAACACACTCTATTAAGTAACGAGTAACAAATATCCCCAATAGCACTCTGTCAAACACTGAGAATAGAGTGCCTAGTATTCACCATTCAATTTAAGTATGCTTGAACTTCTTTGAGCCCAGGATCCTCCCTCCTTTTCTCCCCTTTCTGAATTGAAAATAAAAATAAAATAAAATAAAATAAAAAAGTTCATCCATTACCTGGTCTAGGGTGATAGATGGCCAGCACCCACAGCCCACACATCAATGAATCGCCTACAAATGCAGTGGACCAAAAAACATAAGGCAGCCAATGCCATTTGGAGAACAGGTACGTCTCTCTGAACAGCATTCCAACATTGATCACCCATGCAGCCCAACAACAGGCAATGGAGTAGGCCAATAGAGTGGACATCCAGTATCCGTCTACAAACACTCGAGTGACAAGGACAGCAGCATCACCGAGAAAGCTAATAATCACTACCAGTGATAGTATGACAATGAGTTTAGAGAGAGGCGACAGTTCTCGGCTTAATAGTTGTGTTGGTTTGAACTGGCCTGTGGTTCCTGTGATATGATAAGTGGATCCATAGCGACCAAGTCCACATGCAATGACAAGAGTGATGAGGACAGTAGAGACAATAAAGAACGGAGAAGACCACACAAATATTCCCGAGGAATAATAAGGTGGCAGAGGATAGAAGTCTCATTAGTGTAGGGAGTGGTCATTAGGTAGAATAAATGCAAAAGAACAAGACAAAAAAAACAAAAAAAAAAGATAGCACCAAGGGAGAACAGATAGTTTGTAAGGGTGCACAGTGTGACTCTCATACCAAGCTAGGATAGATTTTTTACAAAGCACAGACCAAGTCTTGAGGGAGAACAAGACATTAGGAACAAGACATTAAGAACCATGCCTGTAACTGATAAAGTGCAAATGTGGTTTATTCTCCATCAACTTAACATAAATATCGCCTCTTATCTCCCAATACCACTCTCCTTTCTCGCTATGAACAAAAAGTGGATTGAAAACAAAACAAAAACAAAAACAAAAAAGAGAATGAAATAGATTATAATATAGAAACGCTTCCTAGACACATTATGAGGGAGATATTAACAGCATCCTCCTGACTGCTTGGGTTGAAGAGCAGCTCCTTGCCCCACCTTCACTGTAGCACCTGTCTGCTGTTGCATAGTGGAGCCAATTCTGTCCTTGATCTGTTTGGCCATTGTCAAGAAAGCCTGCTCAACATTAGTCGAACTCTTTGCAGATGTCTCTAACAGTGGAATCCCCAAGGACACTGATAATTCCTAAGGTAAGGCCTCTGTTCAGCTCATGTGTTCTATCATTTGCTTTGTGTGTCCCTTACCTTGGCCTGTTCTGTATCTACCACCTTCTTATCCACCAAATCACTCTTATTGCCCACAAGGAGCTTGTTCACTCCTTCAGCAGCATAACGATCAATCTCCTGCAACCACTGCTTCACATTGGTGAACGAGTCTTGTTCAGTGACATCATACACAACAATGATACCGTGGGCTCCTCTGTAGTAGGAAGAGGTAATGGTACGGAAGCGCTCCTGTCCTGCTGTGTCCCACTATGGAAAAGAAAGAGGGGATGAGCTCTGTTCTAATAAGACTACTTACAATCTGAAGCTTCACTGTCTTGCCCTCGAGTTCAATTGTTCTTATTTTCTAAATACAAAAAGAGAGTGTTCATAGTGTGTATAGTATAGCGGGCACTTACAAAATCAACACCAATTGTAGAGATATAGCTCTCTGTGTAAGTGTCATCGGCAAACCGCAACAACAGACAGGACTTGCCCACACCAGAGTCACCAATCAACAGCAGCTTAAACAGGTAGTCGCTATATAGACATGATGAGTCCCCTCCCTCAAATACAAGTCATTCAGCAGCCACAGAAACCCATACAGTCATTAAGACTGTAGATTACTAGATGAGAAAGACACTTACTATTCAGGATTCATTAGTGATAAAGTGGAAAAGTAAAAGAATAAGGAAAAGGGCAAGGATAGAATAGAATAGGGCGCTATGCAAAAGGCCTGCTGAGCGTCAACTGGAAAAGCAGCGTGCCCTTGTGCTGAAAGAGTCCTACGTCACTCAATCTTTCTCTAGAGATTGTCTACCACTAAAGGTGGTTCCTATCTCCCCTATTTTCTATGAGTGAATCCAATGGCAATGGCTCAATGACAGTGAATGTTTTCTATTGGGAATTATGTCTGAGCTGGACTCATTATTAGGCAGTAGAGAAAGGGGAAAAAAAGAAAAAAAGAAAAGAAATGGGCTGTTCGAAATAGAACACATGGGATTATGAGCTCAGAACAGATAAAGTACAGGCAGACCACAGGCAAGAGATAAATCCTTACCGAAAGATAAGAATGCAATGTCACTCTTTGCTTTCTCTGCTTGTTATTTCTGTATGCAACATCTACTGATTCTATAAATAAGCCTAGTAGGCTTGCTGGTGCTTCTTTTTCTCTTTCTCTCTTACACTGCTTGATTGTGAGTCCAATAAAGATATAAAAAGGTACTGCTCTACATTTCAAAGAGAATAGGGTGTAGATGGATAAAGACAATGAGTAGAAATAGACTCTCTTTCTTTGTTTAGAATTCACTAGAAAACACTTACCATCTCCACTAGAGTAGCATGGATAGGGAAAGAAACAAAAGAGAAAGAGCAGTAAAGGGTATAATTCTTCTTACATGAGATGTAGCATCAAAAGAGGCTGGTCAATGTCATTGTAGCCTAAAGAATATAAAAACACAATGTGTTTTATGTTATGCTACACCATTTACGGCTATGTCTTTTCAAATCACCTAGTAAACACAATGACTAATAGTATGCATGATTAGTAGGCAGTAGTTAGTTATTAGTTATTAGTTATTAAGCAACACATAATAAACAATATGTAATAAGCAACATGCAATAAACAATATGTAATAAGCAACATGCAATAAACAATATGTAATAAGCAACATTTAATAAACAATATGTAATAAACAATATGTAATATGCAACATGTAATATATAATATAGCTTGGTGTATCTGCTCTATCTCATTCGCCTATGGAAATAAGCAAGATGAGGTAACAGGAGCCAGATGAGATGCCAATGATCATCTTTAGCATGAGATTATGCGTAGAGTATTCTCCACCTTTTATTCACCTTTTTAGCCTATAGATCAGGAGAACTTTCAAATGATTATTTAGCATGATCAAGACTCTTATTTCCCATATCATGTGCTAATAGAAGATGTCCCCTCCCCCTTATTCTTTGAAGATCTATTCTAGAGAGATGCCATGTGCAGTTGTACTTGTAAACAAAGCATACCCACTGCAGCTGTCTGAGCCAAAGAAGAAAGCTGAGCATATTAAGAAAGAGGGAAAGAGAGAAATAGTAAAAGACATCCCTGGTGCTATCCTTTCTTCATTTATTTAAAACATAAATAGCACCATATCCCGGGGAGTGGTGTCTACTTTCTAGAAAAGGCGATGCAGCCAAGTGTCATTGTATGTAGATATCCATAGATGTGTCGATGCTAATCTGCGTGCAATACATCTCCATAGAGGGTGTCCAAGGCTCTATTGCAAATTAAACCAACAGGTCATCTACAAAAATAGTAGAAATTTAAACTATGCGCCATGTAACTGCCTTCAACCATGGCACAAAGATAAGGAGTTATTTCCAAGTGCAAAATGGCTTTGAGCCCAGCCAAATAAAGATAAGGCTATAATTAAGACATTGTAATATATGCTGTGATAATACTTAACAAAGGTAATAGTTTTATTTTATTTTATAAAAGTGTATAGAGTATTTCAATAAAAGAAAAGAAGCTATATGATTCAGAACCAACAGTATACAATGGCATGGAGGTAGATGATGTAAAAAGGAAATGCACTGTCAGACTTAGAGATAGCACGCTTAAAAACAATTGATTACTAAGATACAATTGTAATGTAATATAGGTAATAATAATAAATAATAAATAATAAATAATAAATAATAAATAATAAATAATAAATAATAAATATAAATACTAAATACTAAATACTAAATACTAAATACTAAATACTAAATAATAAATAGTGAATAGTAAATACTAAATAATAAATAATAAATAATAAATACTAAATACTAAATACTAAATAATAAATAATAAATAATAAATAATAAATAATAAATACTAAATAATAAATAATAAATACTAAATAATAAATACTAAATACTAAATACTAAATAGTAAACAATAAACAATAAATATCAAATATCAAATATCAAATATCAAATATCAAATACCAAATATCAAATACTAACTTAACAAATAAAAACACATGTTTCTCATTCTTTTTGGTATATAGAAAATAACACTTGTCCTGTCTTCTTCATAGCAGACACAGTCTGTCCCTTTCTACAACCATGAACAAAATTGACACGTCATTGTTCACTTTTCAGGGCAAAAGATTAGGAATAGAGCATCATAGAGTCAATACACTCGGAATAACGTTGCTGCTATGTATTCATGTATATTCCTGCGCTGTCCAAAGAGAAATGAATCCTAAAATACACCAGTGCACAAATGAAACCATTGAGCATAAGAAGAGAAAAGGAACTAATCTATTGCTAGTAGTGGGGCAGCCACCGATTCCCCAGGAAAGTCAATGGCATCCCTGGATGATAGCACTGAATGTCTATCGTTTAGAAAGGAGTGGCGAGAATCATCATGTTTTCTCTCTTTTTAAATTGCTGTTTTCTCTTGATATTCTTTCCTGGTGTAGACAGGAGGATGTTCTTTATCTCTAGTTTATTGCAACCCATACTGAATAAGAAAGAGACGTCTGCCCTGACATGACATACTATCTTCACAAGATATAGAAGGGAGGAGGTTAAAATAAGACGAATGAAGGACACTTTCATAACACCTCCTCAAGACATAGAGTGGAAAGAATTGGGGCAAATAGAAAGCCGTGATGGTCATCCCAATAGAAACCACACAACAAGAATGTCGATCTTCCATGAAGATGGGCGGGGTAGGAGGCACGAGGGTGCAACCAAAAAGCCAATGCAGCTTAAAAGGAACAATGGCAAAAGGCCCGTCAAGAGCGAGGAAAGAGCGCTCGTTCGGTATTGGGTCCGATTTAGCAAAGTACAAATTTGACAGGACAGGTGCTCCACTGTAGCTGAAACATAAAGAAGTCTAGGCAGTTTTGGATGAAATGGCTGGCCTTGGAGAAATGCAGCACTGAAAAAGGGAACCCATCTTTTAAGGAAATGGAGGAAGGTCCCTTACTTGCCACACATTGGGCGTTGGCTGAATGCCCACAGAAATAGAAAGCATTTCCTTCTTCTTTCTGTTGGACTCTTTGCTATCACTCTTTTTCTATTATTTCCTTAGTCACAGTAAGCTCATTCAGCCATCGCTCATTTCGTCACCTGAAAACTGGTGGGCTTATTCTTCACAGTCCTTTACAATAGACAGTCTCGATCTCCTTTTGTACTTTGTCCTGTCAGCTTTCCTTTGAGGCACTTGTCCTTTTGCCTGATCAATTGCTCTGTAAGTCTTTCTTTAGAGACAGATTGAGCAGTTGAGTTTGTATGAAGTCAACAAAAAGTCAATGGATCTGTGTGTGACAATCGGTTTCCATGCGACCACGACTTGTGTCATAGCAACTGCTGCTCGATCTCACTCGTTTATTGTCATGGTTTCTTACACGCCTATTCATCTACCTAATTTATTATCACTCATTTGTTGCTATCGTGTATTCTACGTCTATTTCGGTACTTAATTTATCCTCACCTACCGTCAGTACTGCCCCTACAAGTTCCGTTCTCCTTTGTCTAGTCTGAAAACAGATGGAACAGCTTATGAGTCGTCCTCCTTCTATTCACCATTCAGAGTACTCCTTCTGCAGTTGTACGTCGATGAATGACCAAGGATCTCTGTCTTCCACTGGCCATACAACCCCAATTGATCCAACATTAATGGTAAAACAGCAACAGGCACTGACAGTGGAGATAGGAGAGGCATGGAAATTGCATAAGCAGCCCTTAAGAAGGCGTCATGTTGCTCATGAACTGCTACAGACAGAACAAGAATACGTCAATGATCTCGAGTATCTTTCAGAGGTAACCCCCTTTCTCTTTTTCTCTTTATTATTATTATTATTATTATTATTATTATTATTCATACTGTAGTGTGCCATTCTAGGTCTGTTTCAAGGCTCTCATGGTCCAGGATTGGATAACACATGAACACAAGCTGACTATTATCCGCAATGCCAATGACATTGTTGAATTCAATAGACGCTTTTTGAAGGCATTGGAGAATTGTTTGGAGACTACAGGCAGTACGGAAAAAGATGCTTGTCAGTCAATGGCACACGTCTTCTTGGATATGGTATGCCTGATATAAAACAATAGGAATATAGTTCAATATAATAAGCGCAAATGTGTGTCTATTAGATGGATGAATTTATGGTCTATACCTATTATTGCAATATGCATACAGAAGCACTAGCCCTCTATGCAGATTATCGTACTCGGCCAGAATGGAATGTCTTTTTGAAGATGTGCACTCCTTTCAACAAACGCACTACATCTTCCACTACAGAGAATGCCCTTTTGGTCACATCAACCTCGACAATTACAACAAAGCCTTTGCATTTTGAAGATTATTTGATAAAGGTAGTGTATAGAGTAACCTACCACATAATGTTTATTTATTTATATTTCTTATATATATAGCCTGTGCAGAGAATATGTCGCTATCCTTTGTTGATCAAAGATATGTTACGCTATACTCCTCCCCATGCTGAAGAATATTCACTCTTGACAAATGCATTGACATCTATGCAAAGTGTAGTGGCTGCAATTGATCTTCAAAAACATATACGTGATATTAAGGAGCGCACAGATCTTTTTGTCAAACGCGTTGAGAATGATGGGAAGATTAGTAAACAATTTCTGTCCAAGCTAGGAAGCTTGACAATGGCAGGTGCTCTTGAAGTAAGCTACATAAAAGATGGTCAAACTTTCTCCAAGTCAAAATACCTTGGTTGCTTCTTATTTCCAAGTTATCTCATTTTGGTAAGACCAAAGAAGTCGACTGTCTATGAACCAAAACACTGGTTTTCATTAAGACAGGGGATACTGGAAGATAATGCAGACAGTGATAGTAAGTGTTTATTATGATTATATTTAGTCATAGTGGGTATGAATTCCAAAGAGTTTTTTCTTTAAAATACTGACATAAACTACAAAGAGCAACAAGATAACAATTTTGCTGTTCATGTCAACGATTATGTGTTTACATTCACTGCAAGTTGCTCTCAAGAGAAGCAGTTATGGGTGAAAAGAATCAAGGAAGCCATTGAGTCTACAGCCCTTCAAGGGAGTGATATTCCTGCTGATTCGTGTGAAGCAGAAAATGCACTCGATTCATCTTTTTCAGAAAGCCCATCTTCCTTGCTAGGCCCTACTATGCGACACTCAAAGTCTCTCACAAATATTCTCGACTTTAGTGCCCCTAACAGCACCACTTCTTCCCAAACAAAGTCGAGTCATCTCGGCGGCATAAAACGATCAGCTTCAAGTAACCTTTTGTTGGGGGAAACAAACAAAGGAAAGGGTAAACTCAGTCGTACACCCAGTCCTCCTAAAATAGAGAAAACAGGATCTCACTTTCCCAAAAGCAATTCATTCCACCATTTATCTTTATACAAACAGGAGGCCAACGTCAACAATGGTCCTTCTGGAAATACCAGGATAGCGATTGAGACAATGGAAAATGGTGTTGCTTTTAGAAGACCAAGTTCCCTTGACCTTTTAATGACAAGTAATACTTCAACAAATGTCATTGGAAAAATGTCTTCCCAGTTAAAAAACAGCCATCGACACACACAAAGAATGACAACAGATGAAAAATTGCGAGATGTATACACACAGGATTACCTATCCTCCAGAGCCTGGCATACACGAGACAAAGATTTATTGATGCCAATGCAAGCAACAAATTATAGTCATCAAGGCAATTTCAGAAAACGCAAATCGACACCCTTTATGCGTTCTTCTCCCTCCAATTTATCTCTGTTCTTATCAAGAAGAGCGAGTGAGGCCGATCTTGCTGCTCGTGCTGCACCAACAAGTGAAGAAGATACGCACTCCATTGCTAGTATTATCAGTTCTATTGAAGAGGGGGGTTCTAGAAAGACACAAGGCCAGCCGATATCAAGGCGAGTCTCTCAACTCCAGCAATCACGAATTACAGTGGACACCTCCAAAAACTGTTCAATAGATCAAACATTAACAGCAGGAAGTTCACCTATATGCCAGTTGGAAGAAAACAAAGCAGCTAGTGTATTGGAGAATTTCCTTCATGGCATCTCATATGAAGATCAAATACTCTATGACAACTTTGACGCACACCATTCTTCTGCTCATAATAACTCTACCAAGACAAAACCATCTCATGAAAAACGAGCGTTTTTGAAAAAGATCATTCGTAAAATCAAAGCAAACAAACCACCTCATTCACAAACACAAACACAAGCACAAGCACAAGCACAAGCACAATCATCCCTGCATTTATTTCAGTTACCACTACAGTCACTATCACAAACATTACAAACATCAAGCTCCTCTAACATCTCTTATGCACTCAAACGACATTCTTCAGACTTAAAAAAAAATACTGCTCACAAGGTATGTGTATTTTTCACTAACAAAATAAAAAGACTAAAACACATACTAAACAATATTATGCTATTCTATACAATTAGACAGAATCTAATTATAAGACATCTGTATCAGACCCAACACTTCTCCATACCTATCATCAAACATATGTCCCTTTAAAAGATAAAACTAAGCTCAAACATAAAAATTCATTTTTTGGACGCATTCTGAAAGACTTGAAGCCATTTTCACAACAGCACGATGTCCAATCTCCCATAGAACCGCCACCATTCACTGCATTTTCCTATGCATCAACACCTGCTCGACCCTACAAGACATGGTGGAGACAAAAACTTGGCGGTATTCGCCACACCTATTCTGCTTAACTATTACATTCTACATTTTACACTATACACCTTACATTCTACCTTTTACATTTTACACTATACACTATATTCTGCACTATACACTATATTTTGCACTACATTCTATATTACATTTCACACTACATTTCACATAAATACTATCTTTGTTTTTATTTATTTATTCTCTTCATTTACTCAGATATCTTTCGTAGGAGCATCATTGTTACTATTCTTATTCATATTCTTAGCATTACTGACTCCGAATACAAACGAACCATCTCACTTGTATTCTTCACAGTTGTACACGACTAGCTTTAATAAGCATAGAATCTATGCACAATTGTGGTAATAAACTTAATCTTCAAAAGATAAGGAGATGATCGACACCACCCCACTTTTTAAAGCCAGTTGACGTCGCCATTTCTAAGGAAGAGGGAGGTAAAATAAGTCATTCAAGGGATTGCTGTTTTAGTGTTGAATCACAAGTGCTGGTCATTTAAACTGACTGCACAGGACGTGTCTTTTTCTGTTTGGTTTATTCTTTATATTTTTTTTTATTTTTTATTTTTTTTTTAAAAAAAAAAGATTGCCTTACACCGTAGTTTCATAGACTGCTCTTCACAGTATGTTATTGTTCTTTGCTGATCAAAGAGTACCTCACCTTTAATAAGAGGTCTAGCTATGTTTCACCAATTTACTCGCATTACTCGATTCACCTCACAGACTATTCAAAATGCTAGTGAAAATACAGCTGCACTCTTCTCAATTGAAGATACCACATCTACATTCCATCAACAGACATTAGTATGGCTATCAGATACACAAATTGGTATGGTAGGTAGGTTGAACATCATGTTGCTGTGAGTTAGAAGACCTACTCTTCTCTAGTGTTCTAGTGTCCTACCTTCTTTCCTTCTTTCATTTTACACAAATACGCTCTCTCTCTCTCTCTTTCTATCTATCTGGGGGAAAAGAAAGGGTGGAATGAATCGTAAATTCACTTTTTGTTCTTTCTAGGACTCCTTCTTTGACGATCAAATCAATGATTCACAGGCTCTATTTCAAAAACATAACACAGAGTCTCCTTTTCACGCTCTTGGGTCTGCATTTCTTGCCTACGTAGAAGCAATGCTTACCTTTGAACCAGATCGAATACAGATTGCACTTGATAAAATAGTTTCTACTGAGGATCTGATAAAGCAAGTCACCAAAAAACTGAATAAACGGAAAAAGGATTCCTTCCAAGAAGTCAAAAAGAGTCCAGTACATACCAACGAACACTTACATGATATTGCTGTGTCTATCTCTTTTTCTTCTCCTACAATGACACCCTCTTCTTCTACAGGCAATCTTTTACACACTAGCGAAGTGGACGCTGCTCACAGGAAAAAAAATAATCCATGCATCATTGATTCTGATCAAGCCATTGTTATTCAATACAAGCTTCTTGAGCTTAACTGTATGCTCATGTACGCTACATTACAATTTTTAAATGAGAACTGGACCAAGTATATCCGAATAGCCTATAAGCTTCGTAAGGCCTATAAAACCTACGAATATTACTTTCAATGGATCACTGGGTACAAGCCAAGTGATTATGCTAAACTACTCGAAAAGACGGATAAATGTTCTTTGAACCCTATGTGTCTTTACCACACATTTCCAAATCGTCACTGTGATGTCTGTAATGTATTCACATTACCAGACTCAAAAGAATCTCTCAGTCCAAAGACCACCAACTCTCAAGACACTGTGTCACACAACCCATCAAACTCACCCAAACGATCAAGTACACTTCCCTATTTAAGCAGTGTGGAATCAGCACAGACAGAAGACTCGAGAATGCATCACAGCGGACTTAGTCTTTATTCTTTCCGAGACGCAGAAAGTGGATCCAAAGCCAAACACGGAGTGATAAAAGATCCTTTAGTGTCCCCATCTTCCTACCGGCGGGGTCAGCAGCACAAGACCTGTCTTCATGAACAGCAGGAGAAACAGTCTACACTCACTGAGGGTATGATCAAGAGTGGTATCTTCTTTGGCGTAGGTATCTTTAGTCTGGTGTTTTCTCTCTTGCCACCCAAAGGTAAGCTGAATTACATTTGATAATGGTCTCTTTCTCTTTTTCTTTCTCTTTTTCTCTCCCTTCTCCTTCTTCCTGTAAAAGCCTCCTTGTCCCTTGCCCTTTTCTATTCTGCAGTGCGGTGGTAGAACAAGAGGAAATGAAAAAAATAAAAAATAAAATAGAATAACTCACATGTACATAGCCAACAAAGTTCTGAATACACTGGGATTTCATTCTTCAAGACTATTTTCAATACATTTGCTACAAAAGTCCTACCAAACAAAAGGATTCTATGCCACATTGGCAGGTATGGCGCTTCTTTCTTATTACACGAGTCTGTCCTTCTTTGGTCATCCGCGTCTCTTGCCCAAATCCATTCAACTAGAAGATGCAAGAACTATGCTGGATCAAATGAAGCAAAAATATCCCCAAGGAAAAATATGGCAGCTGCTGGAAGGAAGACTTGTGAGAATCGAAGGAAGTATGAACAAAAGCATTGATATTCTGCGCCATGTTCAACGACGCGATCGTACATGGTACACAGCAATGGCGGTAGATTCAACCAAAAGCAAATTAGACAAACGCTATGGTCTTGATTCCTTCATGTGTACAAAAAGTGTAGAAATCCACCATGGATCTACTATTAGTGATTTTGTACAATTCCAAGTACTGGCAATCCATGAAATGGGATGGTAGGCTGAAATCTATCTTTTTTCTTTCTTTTTCTTTCTTTTTTTTAACTCAATGTTCAAAGGGGGAAGATATTCATGAAACACTACCTCCAAGCATCTGAGACCTTCTTTCGATTAGAAACAATGCACACTGGGTCCAATTTATTCTACCACTACATTGCGTCGTGCTGCATGCTGGCCAACCAAATGTACGACAAGGCCGCCCTTGAGTTTAATCAGATGAAGGACTGTATAAATCGCAGAAGACATGCAGGAACATGTCTATTGGAAAAAGAACAGTTTATAGAGCGCAGAATACAAGTTTGGATGACAAGAGTCTATCATGAGAATAAGAAAAACCCACTCGATGGATGCACAATGTCCTCTGCCGTTCTATTGGATCCACTCTGGGAACTTGTCTATCTATGGAATGGTATTCCTTTTCTTGAGAAAAGTGGAATCACTGAGCTCTATCATGATACAAAGAAGTGTATGGCACATCATCAGAATCTACTGGTGCCTTCAGAAATGGCATTGCTTTGTTTGATCCACGGTGTTGTTAATAGGGAACTGGGTCACTACTATCCTGCAGAAGAGTATTTACAAAAATCCATGATGCTAGAGACACAACTAATAGAGGATCACTGGATCATTCGATTTGCTTGTTATGAGTTGGCTACAGCATACTGTCTAAGAATGCAAGAAGAGGACACAGAAGAGGTAGAAAGACAGAGACTGATTCAAAGTGTTCATGATCTGTTTCGACGTTCGATGACTGTCAAAGGCAAAGACGTACGGCAAGACACATCAAAGCACCAAGGGATAGAGTGGGAGAGTCGGCTTCATATTCGATGGCAATTACTTTTTGAAGGAGTTGACCTGACTTCTCCATAGAACAGATACTACTTTATAAATAATAACAGACAAATAGAATAGATGGAATGGGATCACTAGATATTTATATAAATAAAGACACAGTAAAGAAACAACTTCCTTTCTCCCTCTTTTTCTTCTTTTTCTTCTTCCTTGAGTTGAAGTGGCAGTATATAGAGTAATAAGTACATCTACAAGATCCACGACAGCAAAAGGAGCTCTTATCCTTGAAATCTTACTGAGCAGTAAGAGAAATTTCTTTCATTCATGGTGGTATTAAAAGTACTAGTATGAATGAATGAATGAATGAAATGTCATGTCATGTCATGTCATCTTTGTTGATAGTAGTAAAAGTGTTCTTTTTCTTATATCATTTATTACACAATGTCAGTAATAAGTTTACTACAAACATCGAGGAATGGATAAATGCTTAATACATGCTCATAATCCACATCAGAGTCTTCTAATTTCCATCCTGGAGGGTGTGCTGCTCTATCTGCATAAAGCTGTTTTGCCTCTTCTTCCTCTTCCTCTTCAGTATGTGTAGGTGAGAATTTTAAATCCTGCAGTGCTTGTGTATTCTTAAGCACCATGCCTTGAAACACAGAGAATGGATATTCAAGGTGAGATGCTGTTTCTGCTGAAGTGTCTGTATTCTTCTGCTTCTTGGCTCCAAACACAGAAGTACCAACATTCTTAAAATCCACAAGATAGCTGTTATTGTCTAATTTATAAAGCTGTAAATCAAATTTCACAACAAGATGAGTAGACTCGTATTGGTAGCGACAGCGCAGGTGATAAGGATCCAAGTTTCTCCATGTCTATTTTTACAGTAGAGTGCCAAGTTGATGATCTCCTGAATGCATAGTAGTCCACTTACCATACCAACATTCTGCAAGGACCGATATATCTCAAGCATCACTTCCCATGCTGGACACTTGCTACGAATACCAAAATGCCATTTAGGTCGTGATTTTTGTATTCGTTTTGGTGGCACTTTTTGTGCTGAAAGATGTCTTGATTGCTGTTGTGTAGTTCTTCCTCCCATAGAACTTCCTCTTGTGTGTGAAGAAGGGATCATGACTCCAGGAGGGGGTGTGCCTGTAATAGGGAGAATGGGTTGTGCGTTGCTAGAATGATCTCTGGAAAGTATATCTTTGGCTAATGAGAAAGAACAGAGTGTATTAGCTCTCTTGTTCTGGTAAAATGTATGCATCCTATTGACTTACATTGCATGTAATTATCAGATTTAGGTAGACTCGAACTGAGCACTGAAATGGAAGACTTATCATCTGTGGAGGTTCCAGTTTTTTCACCTTTCTTATTCTGTTACAGGGGAATAAAGATACCTTTTTTTTTAATAAATAATTAAAAAAACAGAAACAACAAATTAATACCTCAAATGCTATATTCCATGGAGGTGGTGATGTAGCAAAGAAGCTCTGTACATCACTGTTTTCCGCTATAACACAAATGAGTGATCTTTTCTTTTGTCTTTGTACTTACAGTCTTTTAACATTCGCTTGTGGTCTAGTACTAGCTGGTAGGCTACCTTGAATTGGTTATTTTCTGTAACGTTCAGTGCTTTTTGTATGGTGTCTTTTGTATAGCCCATTCTCTAAACATGGGATGAGTATCTTGTGCAACTCACCCACCCAGATCTTACTTTTGATACTTCTGTTACCAACTCCTCATCAATAGGCTGAGATTGGTCTTCTTCTGTAGTTGGTAATGGCTGGAGATAAGCAGGAAGGTTATTGAGAAACCAGGGGTTTTGCCTATAAAATATATTAGTCTTCTGTAAGACTATTTGTCAAATTAGACCGAACCGAATCTCTGCAATTGTAATGCGTTTGATGGGGTCTACAACCAGCATAGACGTCAGGAGTGCTTTTGTTTCTGGACTAAGGAAGGAAGGCATTGTGTAAATGCCACCTAATGGGAGGATGAGATGGTATGAATAGATTATTGACCTTACCATTGATTTTCTTGAAGAGAGTGGGGATGTATTCGTCATCAAATGGCAATCGACCACATAGCATAACATAGAGAATAACACCACAACTCCATACATCTACCTCAGAACCAGCATAAAGTCTTTTTTTTTTGCAAGAAAATAGATCAGGCATTGGATAAGAGTAAAAACAATAAACTTACTTTCCAGAAATAACTTCAGGCTAACATCATTAAAACCACTGAATAAGCAAACAAGCATCCTTGTTTTATATTCACTTACTGCTGCATAATTGGGACTTCCACAGCTCGTTTTGAGGAAGTCTCCATCTGTCATAATGTTGGATAAACCAAAATCTGCTATCTTGACGTTATTGTTAATGTCTAACAATAAGCTAAGAAAAAGATCTGATAAGCAAGAGTATTTGCATGTGCTATTTCTGCTCATACTTTTCCGGCTTTAAGTCTCTGTTAAAAAAACAAATACAAATACAAATACAAACAGTGTGAGCGACAATCCCATGTTCAATTCTGTGTATGCATACATAGTAATCCTCCCTTATTATTATTATTATTTACCTATGCACTATCTTATGCCGGTGACAATACTCTACAGCACAAATAATTTGCTGGAAGAAGCGGCGGGCGTCATCCTCAGCCATCTACAAGCCATAGTGGTGAATTATTGTTATGCACACATAGCCTGCTTACTCTTCCTTTCTCTACAATATAGTTGAATAGCTCTCTACCTGCATATTCAATGACCATGATAATATCTGTAGGCGTAGTAATAACCTCGTATCTATATAAAAACAAGACTCAGTGAGGTTGTGTTTTTCTTTTAAAATATATGCTTACAGTTTGATGATGTGAGGATGGCGCAGAAGCTTTAAATACTGAATTTCGCGTTTGACTCTTCCTCCCATATCCATGCTGGCTATCTTTTTTCGATTAATGACCTTTAATGCCACTTTCTGGCTAGTGGAAGCATGTACAGCCACTGTCATAGAGGAATGAGTGTTCATCTTTCATAGGAACCAGGTGCTGTAGTCTGCTCCTGGTATTATCTCCCTACACTTGACTTTTCCAAACGACCCGGTGCCGATGGTCTTTACAATGTCATACTGGCCTATTCGTATTCTTGTTGTGTTGGAAGCCATGGTGTGTAGGTGTGACATTCTCAGAGTGAGGCTCCTCTTAAATTGAAGCAGACGATGGCTATATGCACACTGCCTACGGTGGAAGGATGAGTGGGTGACGTTTCATTCTGAATAAGAGTGTGAAAGATGGGCCTCTGCACTATAGCTTCCAAGAGAGTAATAAAGCAGGAGATGGACACAGGTAGATGGGGATAGTATAAATGCCTCCAGATTTAATTTAGTGTTATAGACATTATTCATTTATTATGCTTGAGGGAGAAATAGACATCCACAGCAGTCTGGAAGCTTGGTTTGCTGTGTATTCTGATAAAGGAAAGGTATAGCCATTGAGTCGGTCATGAGAAGCTGAAGAAAGAAAGAAAAATAGAGGAGGTTAAAGGTGGATTCTTATGAAAAAATACTCACTCAGTCGTGTTTTGCCAATAGCTCCATCTTTTGTCAGAACATGAATGCCTAACTCACGGTACATGGAGATATATAATTCACTGTAAAGAGAAAGACATTAGCTTCCTCTATTTTTCTTTCAAAGTAGTTTATAGCGTATTTCTTACATAACAGTTTTGGGATTGGCATCAGGATCAGTGTGGCTGTTGAGCTGTTCAAGCTCTTTCTTTAACTCAAGTTCTTCTTCTTCAAGCACCAAACATTCTTTTTCAAGAGCAAGGAGCGCATCCTCCTGCTTGTCTACTTTTATCTGCTCTTCAAATGCTTGTGTTGACTGCTGAAGGGCTTCTAGTTGTTGCTCGTGGTTAGCAGACAGGCTCTGTAGTTGAGTAAGCTCTAGCTGAATATCTACACTGTGAGAGTAAGTCCATGTTTGCTATAGGGAGAATTATCACCCTTGAACTCTTCTTCTACAGTGAGTCTTTTTGTCTTGAGCTCATTAGAAGCTAGTTGTGCAAAATCATCCCCATCAAGAAACATCTGTTTAATAGACGCTAAATTGAAAGATAAAGATGACTTTTCTATTTCTTCTATCCATGTTTCGAGGTCTCCTGTGTCATCCAAAGGGGTGTTTGCTTTCATGAGTGTGTTAATGAACAGGTCTTTCTCGAAAGCATACAACTCGTCTACTTGGCAGTCACGGTGGTTGGCCTGGAGTTCAAAGGGATATTAGGACACTAGGCCAATCTGTGGGTGAACACTCCTTTGGACATGTACAGGGAAAATAACCCAAAGAGTGACCACCTTATCCTTTTTTATTTATTTATTATTGGAGCAGTCCATGGCACTGTAGAAGAAAGAATCTTGTTAAGATAGCTTATACTTCTTCATGCTTCTTATTCTTATGGTTCAATATAAATAGTAATAATAATAGTGATAGTGATAATACAAAGAATAGAAAACACACTTAACCACACCTTGTCTCTGCTCTTCTTTGGGTGTGCTTTGGTGTGATTGGGTAATACACAGTCATTCTATTCAGTTTCTTTACTCTAAAATAGCTTGCTTGTAGAGGAAACACTAATGCAAGGAAAGGCTGACGGTCACACTCATCGTCAAGCCACCCAGGAGCTGTAAAAAAAATGGAAAACTCAACATGAACAACCACCACGATCTCATTGACTATGGCCACTGAACAGGAGCAAGTGCAAGTCCGTCTTATCACCAAGCAAGAGAAATATGCTGTGAGCGACTCAGCTATTCTTGTCCCTTCAACATTCAAGCGACAGGGTCTATCTGACCTTGTCAACAGCTTATTAGGCTATGGTAACGTCTTTTCTCCAACTCAACATGTGTACTTACGCCTCTTCTCTCTGTTCTGTGATTAGATACGCCTACACCTTTTGACTTTCTGATTGACGGTGAAATACTCCGTACCAGTGTTGCTGAATACCTCTCTACAAAAAGCCTCTCGACTGTAAGACTTGCAAAATAATGAAATTAGGGCTTGAATAGGTAGCTCACAAGAGGATGTATAAACAATGATAGGAAAATATCATTACCATAGAATATGTAGAGGCTATGCTTCCTCCTACACCACTCACTGCCTATCAACACGACGACTGGATTAGTTCTGTCAAGGGACACAACGGGTAAGTAAAAGAAAAAGGGAAAAAGGGAAAGAACATTGGCTCACTATCAGTTCAATGTAGTCTGTTCTTGTCAGGTTCTTATGATAACAATGTGCGATTATGGAATGCCTCGGGTGCATGTATTGCTACTTTGGTAGGCCATTCAGATGCTGTAAAGAGTGTTACCTTTGGCGCTGTGAATGGTAAGTATTAGTGAAAATGGAATATGTTCTTGTGCTATAGATAACACTGTCCCTCTCATTACCAGAATCAAAGACATTAGTCTACTCTGGATCTCTTGATAACAGTCTTTTGGCATGGGAGGTAGGTTGATACTGCTGATAAATAAAAGAGAATAGTAGTAATATAACTTCCTCGGATTTATTATGTTGTAGTATGTGTTTGAGAACGAGACACAAAGCATTCTTTATGAGTGTGTAGGCCATAAAGCAGCTGTGGAGTGTGTTGCCGTAGACTCCACCAACACCTATGTAAGAAAAACACACCTACCCACTCATACAAACATACATACACACAACATGGTATTCATAATGAGTATAGGTTGCAAGTGCATCAGCAGATGGTACTGTTAAGGTGTGGTTGACAGCTGAACCAACAGAAAATGAACCTAGTATGGAAGAATCAGTACCAAAAAAGAAAAAGAAAAGTGAAAAGAAAAGTGACAGAAAAATAAAGGTGAAGTGTCATAAATGTCTTCAAGTATTTATAAAGACAGAATAGACCAGAGCTGTGACATTAGAAGGACACGTTGGATCTGTTAACTCAGTGGTATTCGATGGAAACAACTCAAACACTGTTTACACTGCAGGCTGGGATCACTCTATTCGAACATGGGATGTCGAACAACAAGTAAACTTAGTCACAAAAGTAAGCTATTATTAAGGACCCATTTATGCATGCCTATGCTTATGCCTATGCTTATTCTTTCTCTTCTTTCTCTTCTTTCTTTGTCTTTATTAGAATTGTGAAAAGGTTGTATTGGATGTAGATTATTCAGTCCACTCACGATTAGCAGCCACTGGCCATGCTGACAATACTATTCGTTTATGGGATCCACGATCTGATGGTAATAGCAGCTATGGTATAAGTAAATCGAGTGGGGTGACTAATATCCTAGAATAGATGGAACCAATGTTAAGCTAGCACTACGTGGCCACTCTGCCTGGGTATCATCAGTGTCTTGGTCTTCTACTTCAGAGTACATATTATCCTCTGGTTCTTATGACTCTACTGTATGCATATGGGATATCAGAAGTAAAAGTCCACTCTACACGATTGAAGCAGACAATAATGCTAAGAAAGACAAAGTATTCAGTGTTTACTGGGATAATGAGACAGTGGTGTGTGGTGGTGAAGACAAAAAACTGAGATTATATCAGGCCAAAGTGTAAAACTATTGTACAATAAAATATAGGAACCCTATGCACTTTAATTCATTCATTTTTTGTCTTTGGGTTTTTAGTCCAAAGGTATACATAACATTAGAACGTGTAGTTAAACCCTGTTGTTTATTGAATATAATTGTTACATCTTTTATACTTTTCTAATAGTATAGATTCAGTGGTATTCTATCAAAATACTATGAACTATCAACACCCCTTAATCTTCAAGAGTCCTCTTCTTAGTTTGGCAATAGATGAGTTCTAATTCTCAAGAGAGTGATCCTTCCCATTATGGTAAAATTCTTCACAACACATTCATAGAACTGTGATAATAAGCAGGAATGGCTATCTGTTGGCTCAGAATGTAATGATACTGTTAAGAATCAGAGGCAAAAAGGGTGCTTGATAAAATAAAAGGTATACACCAGGAGATTTTTGGGATATATAAGGAAATATCCTGAGAATAAAACTGTAATATTCTTATGATTGGCTGATGTGTTTGAAAATACTTTTTCGCTGTCTAAATGAGCTATTTCAAACTCTACTTGCCTGTTTTAGCAATGGTTATTGACTTTGCAATTAAAAAGTATAGAATTGGCTGTAAAGATATTGTCAATGGCTTGTTAGTCCAAAGAAAATCTGGTCAGTTAAGAGGTAGTTAAACTCTGATATTTATTACTTTGTATTGCTATGTCTTTTATACTTTTCTACTACTATTATTTAGCTTCAGGGGTATGCTATTAACTACTACAAACTATTATCATCCCTTAGTATTTGATAGTGTCCCCTTCTCAGTTTAGTAGTGGGAGTTGGTATTTCCAAAAAGGGTCCCAGTTCCAGTTATAGAAAATGTCTTTACAACAATAAACAATATATTTTTATTGAAATGTTGTATTTGATCTTAAGTATCAAAGGAATCTGGCCAGTTAACATATGGTTAAACTCTGCTCTTTATTCATTCAAATGTATACTTCTTTTATACTTATTTTCTATTACTATTCTACTGCTATAAGATATGATATGATATAATGTATACATTCTGATAATATCATGTGAGAGTATCAATGACATAATGCTTTGTTGTATTCTGTGTTGCTTGCATATCACTAATACCTTTTGTCATTTTCCTCTTTTGGTTGCTCAGGGACACAAATGACAAAACATCCATTTTTGGAAGTAGTCCTACAACAGATAATGATAGGTTTGGCCAAGGCCAAAGGCCAAAGGCCTATAACCATTATCCAAATAAGCAGAGACTCTTGATGTGTTACCATCTTTTCTTTATTTACACACCCAAGGATTTTTGGGATATATAAGGAAATATTCTGAGGATAAAATCAAAATCTTTTTATGATTGGCTAATGTGTTTGAAAATGCCTTTTTGTTGTCCAGATGGTTGATTTCAAACTCTGCCTGCCTATCAGAACAAAGATAATTGACTTTGCAATTATAAAGTAGAAAATTGGCTGTAAAGACAAAAAATAGAACAAGAATCACCCCAAGATTATAACTCAGTCACTGATATTCCTCTCTTAGCATAATGTGTTATCCTTAAGCCCACAGTATTTGCAGCATAACAATGTTTAAAAAAAATTATTGTGGGACTTGCACAGAATTAATTCCAGTGGTCATTGTCCAAAAGAGAGAGCCAAACTTACTTAAATTGAGCACAGTGCATTCATTCATTGTGAGATTGTTTGGACAGGTAGATTAACAAGACTGAACAAAGATCCTTTTTATTGAGTAAAGAAAGGTTCACTATTTATACTTTTGGTGGGTGCTTATCCTTCAGTGGCTTCTACCTTATGGTAGGATAATCTATTCTACCTTATGGTAGTTATGATAGTCAACCTTATGGCTGCTATGATAGTCAACCTTATGGCTGCTTCACAATTACAACTAAATGGTTGGTGGGGACATTCTACCATAAGGTAGAATTCACTCTCTTTGACCTTATGGTCAGTGTCTATATTACTACCTTATGGTAGTATTAATAACTGCCACCTTATGGTTGGCTCATATGTTTTACTTAGTTATAGTATTATTAGATTCAACCCTATGGTTGGTTCCTGGGATAAGCACTCCATTATTGAAACCATTAATTATTATGAGTCTTTACTCAATTGACTCTGATAGGTCAATATTGTTCTGTTAGGATTATTAATGAAGATGGCTCTTGTTAAGTGTCCAATAGTACACTGAGCTTTAGAAGGTGATTTGTAGTTATGACCAATCAGTGAGATGATACAGAGATGTACTATGTTACTTATGTGCACTCAAGCTTTCATAAAGTATTCTGAATGTCACAGCACACTACTTGTGTTGATTTATTCATAGAGAATCTTTGGATTGAAGTCAGAACACAACACATTGACTGAATGTCAACTGCCTCTACAACTACTACACCATCATAGCTCACCTCAACAGTGGTGCTCAAGGGTAAGACACCATTGTTTCCAATGCTATCCTTTTGACCCAAGGAAAAAATAGTGTGAGAGTTGGGGCTTTCTACAGCCAAGGTAAGATATTGCAGGTGGGTAGATGGTGTTTGATCAGAGGCTAATTGAAAGTTGTATGGCACAATAGTGGCCATATTCTTTTTTCTGTCAATGGCAACAATCTTACCAAAGACAGGGGAAGCACCAGAAGAAAAGGAAAAGAGACCAGCCAGACCAACAACAATGTTTTTTGAGCTGCTGTTGTTATCAGCAAGCTCATGGGAGAAAACAAGGGGACGTATATGCTGAAGCAGCTTTACCTCAGCACCAGCAGTGAAGAGGCCACCATGACCAGACACTTGCCAGTATCCACCTTGGAAGATATGCATGGAAATGCATTTCTTCCCAAAGGAAATTGCAACATCATGGGAGGGCAATTGGCAGTTGGTGTGCAGTATATGTTCTCTGATGAACTTGTTATACTGCTCTCCTCTCTCAGTCTCATAGTGGATGAGAGATCCAAAACGCAAGATGTCTTCATGTAGATGACTGAGCGGATGCATTTTTAAAGTACTGCTAATGACTGTCTTCTTCATAGACTTCTTTAAGGCTGGCAGGG